>VXBO01000174.1:278287-332586 GCA_013400135.1 Rhinoptilus africanus | reverse complement strand
GGGAGGGGGCGGCTTCGCCCCGCCCCGCCCGGGGAGCAGCCGCCGCGCCGGACCCCGGCCCGGGCGGAGGAGGGAGGGGGAGGCTCCGCACCGGCGGCGAAGGCCAATCTGAAAGTTCCCCGGGCCCGGGACGACGGTCACGGCACGGCTCCGCGGCCGGGATTAGTAAAGCGAACGCTCCCCGCCTCTTGCGGGGTGGGGGGCACCGAGGGTCCCTCTCGGCGCCGACACACACACCTGCACGACGGGCGCGCACAGGCGGGGGAGCAGCCGGCGGCATCCACCGCATCCTGCCCGCCGTCCCGTCCCGTCCCGTCCCGTCCCCCCGTCCCGTCCCGTCCCCGCACGGAGCCGCCGGGGAGCGCCGGGCGCCCGGCCCCGCCATCGCCGGTAACCGCAGCTCGGGGGTGCCCGGGCAGGCAAAGGGGTCGCCGCTGTTTGCCGGGGTGGTAAAGGCCTCACAATGGAAATACGTGCGCTTTCATAGGTGGATAACCATTAAAGCAATCGACATTCAAAGCTTTCGTTTGACAGCTCTAAAGAAAATGGGTAGCTGGACAGAAAGCTATCCTTGGCCGAGTAACATCCCGGAGTAAGAGCAGAGTCTGCTCCGATGCTGGGAGAAATCATACATATACAAATGCAAAAGAGTTCCACTTTAAAATACATACATAGCACATACAGCTAAGAATAGACAACTGTGCCCAAGGCTTGTACAGATTCACCCGTGCGCAGGCTCTAGTCTGGATTCCCAACGCCAACAGATCAAAAGTTACTTAAAGGTACTCCCACCCCAGCTCCAAGATGTTATATGGCCAGGAAACAGTCCTGAAAGGGACACCTCCGCCTTAAAGAGTCCACTTGGCTTACTTGGTAAAGGCTGTCAGAAATACCAAATGAGATTTCATCACCCTGTTTTCTAATGTGTAACCATTCTCACAGTGTTATACTTTGGCTTCGACTGTTCCTTTTCCTTCCCTTTCGGGAGAATTTTGTTCGTATTCAGTGATGTTAGTCTCCGTGCAGTTATTTTTAATCAGCCCTTGAAGAACACACTTGAAGAACATGCCTGGATTCCACATCCAGTCTATTTTTACGTGTTCTTAACATACTCCCCAGAAGAATCCAAATCTCGCCATTCGCATTGCACTCACCAGACTCAGCGGAGTAGCTACCTACCTGTGTGAAAAATGCATAGTGAGACATGAGACATCTTGTGGTGAATTCTGCCTAGCACAGAGTTTATTTTCCCCATTTCTTTAGTACAGTCCAATATCCATTTCTATACACTCAAAAATCGTAATTTCATCCTGTATATTGCATACAAATGCCCCCATTTTTAGGGTAGACCAAAGTACTGGCTTTGTTAGACCGAAGTCAAAGCAGGACTGCGATGAGAAGCAGACTCGGCTCCTCAGCTCTGCTGAGTGGATGCCTCAGAGAAACACTGGCAGTATATTTCTTTCAAAAATTGGCATTAAGGGAAAATCACCCTTTTTCCAGTAACCAGCTAATAAAATACTCCCGCATTTTGCTATTACAAGCCAACTCCTATTTATAGATATACCAGCGGAGCTATTGCATATAGGAATTAGAGGACAGAAAAAGTCCTGGGTTTATAAAAAATTTTTAAAGGTAGTATCAAAATCTCTGAAGGATTTTGGATCATAGATTTTGGAAAGAATCTCCATAGGTCAGATGGTCCAACCACCTGCTCAGCACAGGCCCCACTAGATCAGATTGCTCAGTCCAGTCAAGTATCTCAAAGGACGGAGATTCCACAACCACTCTAGACAAGCTGTAACAGCGCTCAACCACTCACATAAAACATTTTTTCCTTATATTAAGCCAGAATTTTCTGTGTTCCATCCTGGGCCTGCTGACTCTCCTTCTGTCACTGGGAACCTGGAGAGAAAAATGTGACTCTCCCTTCTCTACACCCCACCATGAGACAGAAGTGAACAGTAGTAAGAAATGCCCTTTGCCTTCACTCATTGAGGCTAAGCGAAATCAGGAACGCTTCTAGTGCTACAGGAATGCATCTGTATCCGGAGTGCTTGGTCTTTTCTCTTGATACACAAATGCTAGCAAGTATATATTGGCTGACATTAAATTAAGCATAAGGCTATTGAAGGGATTATTAAGGGGCATTACAATGAAGAGAGTTTGTCCTTATGCTTTTCTCTCACTCCATAACAGTGACACTATTTAGGCTCTAATATGGGGCTTCTAATCATTTAAAAACATGGTATGCAATGGGCCGGAATAATTCTACTAGGTACAGTATTCACTTGTATTATTTGGCTCAATCTAGTGCCCTTGCTTCAGATACTACAGGTGGACTTGCCATTTGATAGCGTTACAAACCAGAGAATACAGGATTTAAGTCAAAGAGGCGTTTTAAAGTCAGCTTCATAAGTGGTCGACTCAGAGTTAGCTCAGAGTGATCAGAGTCAGCTCAGGTCACTTGATGAAAAAACTAAAACATAAAAATGTCAAGCTTTGGTTTTAATTAAAAAAAGGGGGCAGGACATAGGCAAATTGATTGATTGGCAACTTGAGGCTTCACTGAGGAATTCATGGAATTAATTATTCCCTTTCTCCAACCCTCAGTTTTTAGAGTAAAGATCATTAGGTGAGGAAAGTAGTCCAGTCATCTTATTGAATAACAAGGGGCTCAACTGCAGAGTAGATGACCAGATGCCCAAAAACTTCAAAGCATAAAGTATATGAAAATGTCAATGATTTTTTTTCTTTGAAAGCTCTGTAAACTTATAACTGGTTTTGGAAATAATGATGAACTGTGTATTTATTTTTATACAAGTAAGGCCTGCTCTGGCACTCTCATCCTTTCTCAGCCCCTTCTTCCTTTTCTCACATTTTGAAGATTTTTTTTTTTTCCTGTCTGAAAGGCTTGGTTTCTTGCAGCTGGTGAAGTCAAGTTAAAATCTGCATTAGCTTCTGTCTGACTTGCACCCGTGGACTTGATGCTTGCTACTCTTCTCTTCATAGGAGTTGACTGTTGCACTGTGTAGCCTGCTTTTTGGTACAATAATGAAGGATGGAAATGCTTAGGAACATACAGGTAAGGCAGGCCCAAGCTCCACAAGCTGCTCAGAATATTACTAAAGCAAAAAGACAATAATACCAAATATTGCTCTATTTTAATACTCATAAACAAATTCCCATACTTTATAAGCATGGCCTGCACACCAGTGGCTCACCTTCATGACTATGCAGTTAGCTGATCAAGTAAAACCAGAGCTATGCTTTTTACTATAATGAATGTGAGGTTTATTGCCTGCACAGTTGAATATGCAAACATGTATTAAATCAAACAAACAGAAGCACAAGAACACAATCCCCAGTGCCTAGGGCAGCCAGCTAAATATATTCTGCAATCACAGTATTCCCTGCTGATTTATATCAGTGATATGCAATGACAGCAGAATGGCAGAGAAAAGCCCAGAACCAACAATTTTTGTTTCAGAAGGCTAAACTGTCAGTTGAAACTCAGATAACAGACAGACTGGTTTAGAAACTAACTTTCTTGGGAATAAGGCCACTCATCTCAGAGCAGGAGTTCCCCTGATAGTCCCCCCAGATTTATCTTGTTCTTTTCATTTGCTACCTAATTTTAAGTGAACTATCAGCGCAAGAGACACAATGTAGAGCAGGGCAGGTGGACAGAAACCTTAGCTGCACTGTTTTGAAATACCTTGAAATCATGACCTTCATTACAGGGAGCTATTTCCAATTCCAAACCAAATTCACTAACCTTTCGTGTGTTTACATCACCACTTTTTATAGTATTTTCTAGTTATAAAACATTTCTATGGCAAAAGACAGTAAAGAAACAAAGCCAACCCATCAAAGGCTTCTCAATGGGAAGAAAAGTAAGAATTGATATTAAATCTTCCCACTGTTTTTACCTTTGTGTTTACCTCTTTCATGCTTTATCAGAGTGACAACAGCTGGCAACCCCACAGCTGTTTCCCTGTTACACCTCCACATCACTCCCCTAAACCAGCCCTTTCTGAAGCCCATATGGCATCTGTGTTGACGGCGCAGCAGTGGGGAAGAGACAGAATGAACTAAACCCTTTAGAGACCTCCTGGCTTTATCCAGGAAGAAAATAAGGAAAAGCCCCCTTATTTGGCAAGCAGCAGGAGAGAGATTTACTTGCACACAAACTTTAGAAGAACATTGTATAATATTTTGATATTTGATGCAAGCTTTGCTCTGCCAATATACAATGGTCTCTTCCTGTGTATTTAATAACAGATATGGGTAAGTGATAACTAAAAAGACATTTTAATTGTTTAATTAAATTATTTAATTACATGCCTAATCCATCAGTGATTTAAGTCCTAAAGCCCAGGGCCTTTACTGCTAAAATTTTATGACCATCATAATATGAGAGAAAAATAGTTTTCTAGCAGCTGGTGCACAGCACAGAATCAGAAATGGGGTCTTGCCCAAAACACTTGCAGTATGATTCTAACAAGTTAGGCACCAAATCTAAGCTTTTCATATGGTCTTAGTATGTAGTTCACAGAGAGAGACAACTCCAGCAGGTGACTAAGCTCTATTACATTAGGGCAGGATGAATCACCCTCTGAAAATGTCATTCATTCCATCCTAAGAAACACCAGCCCCTGCCGATACCACTTGCCACAATAATGAAACAATCTGTGATGACTAGCTTAGACTAGCGTCCTTCTTTTAAAGGGCTCTAGTGAGATGTGATCAATTTTACTCTTAACTTTCACTTGTGCATAGCTAAACTAGCGCTGAAACAGGGATTATACTTTTCAAGAGTCACGCAGGGACAGAAAAGTCAAATTAGCAGCAGCATAAGCATTACTATTGTATTGGTATTGCAGTATTATCTAGAGCTAGGCCCTATTCGCGTAGAAGACAACATTTTGCCCCAGTAAGCTTGGACACCTCATACAATGCAGTGCAAGTATACGAGAGAGTGAGCAGATGGAGATGAAACAAATGAGGAGGAGGACAAGGCAACAATGAAATGATTGAGTTTGATATAATGAGCAGCAGTCACAGCACATTAGTTGCCTAGTCAGTGTTTACATCAATAAGATAATTAATCTTCTTAAAACTACTTGCTATCTTCAAATTAAGGAGAAGTATTATTGCATGTAAGTTCTTCATAGGTTAGAAGAGAAATTAGGGATGCCAGAGGGACACTGTGTACTTAAGGCCTGTACATCTTGTGAACTAAAGCCTGTTTTAGCATATCTACCACTATACAGAACTCAGTTTTGTCAATGTGAAATGCGATTAAACACTGATACTTCAAAGCTCAAATAATGATTATTTATCCTGACCTAAGGTAAACTTACAAAAAAGCCTACCACTTAGAAAATTGTTACAGCAGCTACAAAGTTACCTTCATTGGTAGATACGCTTTTGGTAACTGCAATGTTACACAAACTGACTGTAAACTTGGCAATCTTTGACATAATTGGTCCGATAAAAATCATGCGAGTAACCTCGGGATCTCAGGAATAAACTTTCTCATCTCATTCACCCAGAATATCATCATTCTTTTCATTTATTTCGATTAAAGAAAACCCCTTTCCGAGGTTGTCAGCGATACCTTGGAATATTGATGCAGCAGATTCCTGAGCAGTGGCTGACCTAAGCAGAGGACTGACTAGCTTATTCATGGGGCACTAGTCACGTGGGGAAAAAATAAAAGACCACACAGACCTGCCCTGTGCAGTACCCTGTACGTATCTGTACAGCCGATTTCGTACATAGTCCAAAATTAGTTCAGACGTTTGTGCAATGCCTGAAGGCCTTACAGACCAATCCTAAAACTCTCTTCACATATCACTGAATTAATTTCACTCATTTGAAAATGGCAGTTTGCTGCGTTGTAATTTGCCTTCTCTTTTGTACATTTTTATTATAAGTAGTGAGATTAATTAATACAATGTATTGGCTAAATATTCTGTACAACTTTTAAGGGGATGTGCTTAATTTAATTGTTTGCCCACTCCTCAAGATTGTACATTTTAAGCATAAAACTTTCATCAATCTGAAAACACCCAAGTATGAAGGAAGGAAATGGCCAGCCCACCCAGCCACCTTTCTGTGGTTACTGATGCCCTCACCCACAGCTTAACCACCTATAGGAACTGGACTCTAGCAGTCCCCAGTGCTTTTACAGGTACTGTAAACACATCGCTCAAACATCTGTGAGCAACACCTGAAGTTACCAGAGAGATGGAAATAAACTTCTGCTTTAACTGAAGGAGACCTTGATCATTTGCAGGAAAACTTGCATGAAAAATCATGCCCTGTCTGCTCGCAGGGTTGATGTTTTATAGCCTGGTCTCATTATTATCTTTTGCTAATTCCATGATTGTGGAATAAAATATTTTGAGATACTGAGAGGAGGAGGTAAAACCATCCGAAAGTGTGTAAAAGAAATTAGACTGTCACATTGGCATGGGACTCGGCATGGAATTGTGAGGTCTTCCTTCCAAGGCTGAGGATTCCTCAATGCAGGGGCAGTTGCATAGTAAAACTTGCAGAGTCTCCTCTTTCCATAACCAAGCTTGGCCCTTAGCAATTATATCATGACCAGATGAGGTATACAAGACTCCAAAGATACTTTCAAACACAAGTCTGTACATAAGATTAAATTAACCCACTTACTTTCTCTCAAAAGGGAAAGACGAATAGGCTAATATAATAAATTATGCAGCATAATCACTGCATACTTCCAGCTTTGGTTATCGTTTAATGTATGCAGCTCATCCTGGCAGGAGTCCAATACATCCTCTGTAAGGGTTTCTGCTGGATAAGCTCACACACCGTTGTGCGGTGGAACTACTTATGTTCTTACAAATTATACCAGACATTTCTCATTAGCATTACACCTGATATCCCATTCCCAAGTTGGATATTATCCATTACTTCATAAAATTAAGATGAAAAGTATAGGAAGAGCAAGTTCAGGATACCTTCAACCAGTGGTTCAATGGAGAAAAAGGAAGACAAAAAAAGCCCACAGAATTTACAGAACAGAACTACAGACACTCTTCATGGCTGCAAGGTAATTGTTCAAGAAAGCTAGAAATAGAGCTGATGATTTTCTTCAATTACTTTGAAAATTTAAGTTCAATTCATAATGCTTATCTCCCAGAACCCAGCTCTTCTGTGCCCTGGTGTAGCCCTCAGCATTGGCGATCCATAGAGCTACAAGAAACACGGGTATCACATGTTTCCAGTCAAGACCATGTTACGTTCATGTTTTCACACACATCCTTCCTCTGAAAATGCTCTTTCTTCCGTAGCTTGTTCATGAGCATACGGTGAAGACAGAAAACTCAAGATTAAGAGGAAAACTTAAAGTCTAGTGACACAAAGTAGTCAGGTACAAAGACACAAAGCATTCGTACAGCCCTGTGGTACTGCCGTGAATGACACCATCACAGACCAGTAAGGACACACCTCACAGCAATTTCCTACACCAGTTTGTTTCACAAAGCCACGTTGTTCATGCCCACTGCAGGAGAGCTGCCCCTTCACCTTGAGAACCCCCCACCTTCTGCAGAACGTCACCTCTACACCACCCCTTCTGGCTGCGAGGCTAAGGTCAGAGCAGGACTAAAAAGACAACCTTTTTTAAGGCATCAGGCCTGCTCATACTGAAGTTACTAAGCGCGTTTCTCTGAGTACAACAATCATTCCAGAAAGCATCCATTTCCATCCAGCGCTATTCAGATACTTTCCTCCTATCAAGGTATCTCCACCAATGGAGATACTCAAAACTTCACTGACAAGGCTCTGAGGAACCTGACCTAAAACTGAAGTCAGCTCTGTTCTGAACACACAGGTGGGCTACAGGATCGCCAGGAGTCCGCTCAAAACTAAATTTTTCTGTGATTCTATGAATTACTTCTGATTTATTCTGACCCATAGATTTTTAGTCTTTAGTCTTAACAATTACAATCCATTCTAATGCAGTTATTGCCATTCTCTTGATTATTGTAATTCATATCTAAAAATAAAATCGTATTTCCTCTAAATTGCTGAATTGGTACAAAGCAAAACTACCCATCCGCTTACCTACACTGGTAGCAACAAAGATAGCCCTTAAATTTCCCCTTTCTAAAAGGACAGTCCTATATATATGTATATATATATATATAGGCTCCAATAAGGTGCTATATAAAACCTGTTAGAGGATTAGTCCTTAAGAAAACAATCTGAGAGGCTACCCCTTTGACTTGGAGATCATTTCTCATCATAATTACCTTACAGGCAAAAAGCATGTCGAGCATTAGCAGGAGACTCAGGAAGGCAGCAAGGAAGGAAATAACAAAAAGTCGAAAAGTCACTTCTGAGAGACACAGCAACAGCCTTTGCTGCTTTGAGAAGTGAATCCTGAACTGCAAGGAGCAGCTGGAAAGGTAAAGAGCCAGAGTAATAATAAATAACAAATAAACCAGCTTTTGGATATCCTTTGTGGTAACTTGCTATCGTTGGTACCATGAATTATTAATAACCAAAGCTTTCAAGCTTTTTGCTACATTAACTTACTTGAGATTGCTTCTCATTTAAAAAGATTCTATGTTTAACAAATTGTTAGGCTAAAGGGCATATATAATAGGGGACACTGTCAAATTATTATGTAACAAAATATATGCTTGTTTGGTTAATATACAGTTCTTTACTCTGATCTCTGCTTTTGGAAATCCTTAGTCATTTGATGCCTCATTCATCCAGGTAACCAGCTTAACTCCAAACAACCGACTGTACTAAAAGAAAGAAGTGGCAAGTGACTGTGTGGGGAAAAACTGATTAAAGAAGGATAGGGGAGGGAGAGAGAGATTTCTGCATGGGTACATCTACAAAGTTGGCTAGAACAACAGAAGTTGAAATTACAGGTTTCTTGTGGGAAAATGCGGTAAGTGGGGGGTTCTGTAGGCTCCTGCCAGAGTGAAAGGATTAAAAGGTAACAGCTCAAGAGCTCGGGCAGGCAGCTAGTGCACTGGCCTGGCAGCAGGGCAATACGAAGAGAGCTCGATTGAGCATAGGCAGCCTGGCCCAGCGTACGCCTGGCAGAGGGGTAAGAAGGCCGTATCACTGGGACAGAATCAAGGAATGTAAAATATCTTCAGCGTTCATTTCAGGAGAGGGTTAATTGATACCTGCCAGAACTAAGATCAGTATCTCTTTTCTGTTATGACCGCCTAGTGACTTTACTCTTACGGCCTTAAAGCATCATGCAGTTTTTACACCCTTCACATTGCCAGAAACTATCACTTTTAGAAGCATATAAGGCTCATTTACTTTGAACTGACTGCTGTGCAGCAAAGCTGTAAGTATGAAGTACAACTACCTCAGAAATAGAGAGACATTAAAATATTATTAGTGTTTGGTCTTTCCCCCCCATAAGAATTCTGTTAATTTACAGAAATTAAAATCCATAGGAGATCTGAGTATGGAACATAAGGGCTGCAGAATCAGATTCTCACTAAGCTGGCACAAAAATTAACCTTTGGGAAATGGAGTGGGCAGTTGCTAAAAAGACACAACCATCTGAGGACACATAATTTTTATGGCATTAACCTTTTCTTCATAGAGCAATGCCAATATCCAGCATGTTGATTACTGTTTCTACAGTAACTAGGACAGTATCCAAATTGGATTTAAGCAAATTATTTAGCTTATTAGGCATCCTGATGTCCAGTGTTTAATTCCATTAGGAACATTTAAAATTTCAGTTAGTAAAAAAAAAAAAAAAGTCATCCCACAGAAAAGGGAACAATATCAGATTTGTTCCAGCTGCCCTTGGCATTAGTCACACAGCCAAAGTCAAGAATAAGTTTAGGAAAACCATGTATGGTGTGTTATGTACAACTCTAAAAGATGCGTATCATCCACACAGGTTTTAATCAGGCACTCTCTCCTTAATATCTCAACTGTTCTACAATAACATTCCAACTAGCAACTCCAGAAATAAGGGTAATAAAAATGGGGACGCAGAGCAGCTTTTGTCATGTAATCATCTCCAAAGATAGAAAAAAATGTGAAAGGAGAAATTTTCATTGCTGCTGATACACAGCAATTTAATCCTGCACCAGTAGCTATATCTTACTACTTTTATGTAATGAATAGATACTTCTACATAATCTTTTCGTTTCAGGTTTCAAGAAAAATATCACCAGTGTGGGTGTTTTAAAGAAATACAGAGTAATAAAATCTTATAAACCAATTGGGACAGTTATGCTATACAAGTTCTTAGAAAATACTTCCACTGTCTAAAAATATCTCTACACATACTCAAAATATCCCATAGAGAAAGTTCAATTCCTTGTTCACATCCAATAGGTATAGAACACATAATGCTCTCCCTTCTTCTAGGATAGCCAGCAGAAGGGATAAACCACTATGCCTTCACTGCATGTCAGGATTTTTTTCTTCCTGCATTTCTCATGGTCAGGGCTGGAAAAGTCATTACATCAGAGAGAAGAACAAAAATTCTGGAAACCTCTTCAGACTTCAAGACAATTCCAGAAAAAAATCATTCATGGATTAGTTTCCCTCAGATTATAGCTCCCTTGGATCCCACTGTCCTTAGCTTCTCCTCTTCCTGCCTTTTTGTGCTTTGATCTATTTCTTATAAGTAAAACAGACATTATGAAAAGCAGGAGAAACAGTACCTGCTTCATGTTGTTGGCTACTACAATTGCGTTCAGTACCAGCAGGTGAAGATGATCAAAGAGGAGGAGAAGGCTGGTTCCTGCATTGCCTGGGGTGACTGACACAACCCTTACATTCCAGACATTTTCATGCCTCTGGTTCCTTACCATGCAAGTCCTTAAACACTTACCTGCTACCGTGAAACTGCTTACTAGGGTGTTACTGCTTTATGAGAGCTAAGCTAAGAAACTGCTTGGTGAGATTACGCTACAAATAAAGAACATTTATTGAATTACTATGCTTTATCTGTTTCAAAGAAGCCGCAGCTTTCCAATGCTTGCTTCCTCAGTAGAAGACATTAAAAAGTTTCATTAGCACAATTAGTGTTTTACATCATCATCAGTTCTTTCTCTCTCAGTTGCATTGGTCTCAGTGAATGACTAGTGTTGAAATCCTCTCTGAATGTTTATCATCCTGTTAGATATGGTTGTAAGTTTAATTTTTCAGAGCATTGTCAAATAAAACGTGTCACTGTTCTCAAAAGTAAAATACTACACAGATAGCCGGAGCCCCCCTGGGGACTGTTTCCAGCAGCGGACTATTCCTGTCTAGCAACGACCGAACAGATATGTATTGTGGCACATATATTTTCCATTGTAAAGTGTTACTGAAACAAATTATAGAAATTAGAAACTGAAAAGAACTGTGAAAGAATTACTGTCATGTAAGGCAATTTCTATCCAAAAGCTATTTAAATGAACAGTGCAGTAAATGTAGGCTAATATATACATATGCGTGTGTGTATATATATTTGTAAAAAAAAAACATCCACAAGGCTTGGATTCTGAGCAGGTACACTTTTCTATTTTCACCAAGGAAGGGAGGAATCTATTGGAACAGGAGACTCACACGCAGTTTCTAGAGATGCATTTGCCTCCATGCTCTCTATAAAATGATCAGTATATCAAATTCAGCAAGAGTTTTAAAGGATCAATGATTTTTTTTTTCTGGTTTGGAATGGGGTTAGAGGACAGCCAGTCATGACAACTGCTCTGTAAGATGATTTCTATAACGTCCTGGACAAATTTAATGACAAAGGCTGCCTAAGTAATTCACTTCCTACTTCAAAGCTCATGGATTTTCCTAAAGCAACATCTTTGTGCCACCTCTTAGTATTGTATTTGTATCTGAAGTAGTTAATGGGATGCAAGATTAGAAAAAAATAATCATCTCCCCGGTTCAGATGCTCCAAGGAATACGCAGGACAGTCCAAAATAGTTTTTCCTGGAGACAAAATGAGTCAAAGGGCTACTTTTAATTGAAGGAACAGCAAGCCAAGGACAGCCAAAGTCACTGAAAGCTTTGGAGTAAAGTTTTCAGCTACAATTTATTTATTTTAGGTTTCATATTAAATCTGTGTATAACTTCAATACCATCAAAGACTGCGTGTATTTGATGCTGTCCTGGTATTTTGCATTTATCTGTGGTACTTAAAACACTGCATAGCTTTAAAACAGTTTTCATTTTCTTATGACATAATTAAAAAACCAGCTGAGTATATTTTTAAGTTTATGTTGGTTTTGTTGTTATTATTATTATGGTAGAACTGCTATCACAATCTTTATACTTTCTGTAATTTCTTTCAGGACTTGCATTTTACGTTAAAGTGGCTATGCAGAACCTTAAGAGCTAAATTATGGAGAAGAGATCGACAATACATAACAGTATTATTAGAAACAAATCTGCATGATATTTTAATATTGCACTTCCCTGTTCATGGTCTGTTTCATTTCACATTGAAAAAAAAGTTATCAGGCATCTTACTCCATACCTAAAAGGGATTACAAGTCTTGCAATGGGAGTAAATACACAAATAAATGAACATCAACAAATACACTTGGCAGAAGCAGAAATCATGCTCTAATTCTCTTCATCTAAGAGCAGACCCCGGCATACATATCTAGTGTTTCACTGCAGTGCAAGTCTTTAAGGTCCATTGCAAAAATAAAAAAAAAAAATTAAAAAGTTCTAGATTTAAAGAAAAAATATATTTTGAGAGCTATAAATTAAAATAGAGATTGTTTGATAATTTGTGATTTTCAAGACTGGCTATTTTGATGGGAGATGTGAAATGCTTTTTACTTACTTGTTGGCTTTCCAGCATCACCACAAATTCGTACAACTGCAGTTCAGTCATTCACATGCAACTAGTTTCTGCATCCTATGCTAAATGCTCATCTGGTCAGATTTAAGACTGTTGACAAGCTACTTAAATACTGGAAACATGAAAAAAGAGAAGAAAATGGTAGGCTGAGAAAATTACACAAGAGAGAGATTATAAATAATGTCCTTCTTAGGTAGAAAATAAATCCTTAGAACCCAAAGGGTAAAAGAAAAACTAAGATTGACCTCCTACTGTTGAATCAGCTGTAAATTGTCTGAGTCATCTTGATTCTCAGCTATGAGAAAGCTCACAATTCAATGGAGAATAAACTGCATAAAGAGCTCTGCAGAACGCATAACCAAGGCAGAGATAAACGTCAGCCAGGATCTCCCGAGAAGCACAAAAGCCATTGCTGTATAGCTACAAAACGTACCCCCAACAAAAAGTAAAGAAGGACAAAGTCTATCAGCATAGTTAAGCACAGTTCCCAGCTCTGCGCTAAGACCTCAGAAGTCTCTTGCACATTAAGGTAAATTTTCCACAAAATTTAGATAGGTAGTTGATGAATGTAGCTCTGAAGTATCTGAAGTACACAGACAGCAATATTCTCACAGGTACGTATATTAAAGGATCTGCCCACTGCCAGAGGTAGTAATATTCTAATCCCTGCATTCAAAAAAGGTAAATTTAGTAATTTATGAAAGTTAATACCAGGTGAAAGAATTATACCTTCTCTAGAGATTCCAGTGAGTATATTTATATGCACAAGTGGGAAAAAAAAAGAAAACCAGAAAAAAACCCAGATAAAATAGATTGTTTAAATATTATCACTTAATGCTTCTAGTAGGAGAATGTCTAAGCCTCAAATTGCAAAAGTGTGCAAGATAAAGTTTGATAAGTAAGAAAAAGTTTGCACCTGGTGATACTAAGTAGTTACAAGATGAGTACAGTTAGATTTAGGGTGGTTAAGACTGAGTCCAGCAGGCATTTTTGACAGCTTACTGCCATGTCTGAAGCATCTCCATAAAGAGAGATAGCTAACGTTACCTCACAGCCGCTACCTGGACAGCTGTTTTCAGATACTTCACTAAAGAACAAATGAGTTAAAAGATCTCAGAGAAGGCAGAAATAATGATATTTTGTGTAAGAACAGACAAGTTAGGGAAAACTTAGGTCAAAGGAAAATTGAACAACACTCTTGGACAATAATTGGCCTTTGGAATCTAAATGTATGGTCTCTCATAATAGCTGCATGAGTTAGTACTGCTGGAGAAACTAACTTCTGATATTGCACAGCTTTGAGGAGATTAATCTCAAAATCTGATGCTTACATTAACTTCTTTAATGGAAAAGGTTCTAGCAGGAAAACAATAAGTAAACAAGTGCAGTGACACACCATAAGAATTCAATGTCTGATATAGAAAGCCAAGTACAAAAGAGACTGCATAAATGATGTCTTGAACCAGCAGACGCTCTTGACAGCATCAGCGTATAGCAAATGTTTGCACTGCTCAAGTTCTGCCATGCAGATTCTGGGTTTGAGCACTCAAAGTCTTACAGAATTTACATTTTTTCCTCCAGCTTGGACAGTCAGATACAAACTCCCAGTTCCATCCACTAGCTTCAACAGATAGAGAGGTTCATATCTTCGAATTAAACTAATGAAAGTATCTGGGACAGATGACAGAGTACCCAGGTGCATCTTTTCTATCATTTGTGAATTGAAGAGGACAGAGTTTTATGGAAAGGTTGACAGTAGTAGCTTAAAAGTCTGTTCTGTAGAGAACACCTGACATTTTGAAAGGTATAGAGCTTACTATCACCAGAAGAATGAAGCCTACAGAGACTCTGGTTTTCTTACCACTGAAAGTTTCTCTACATCTTTTCTGTTTAGATAATTTATCTCTAAGGTCAGAAATGTTAGGAAAAAAAACCCCACTACATATTGCTAGAAAGGCCAAGAGTACAGAGATTAGATCTACCAAATAAATTACCTCCTGATGTAACACCATTGCATATCAGAGTTGCGCCTGTGCTTGGCAGCTATCTCCAAGAAGTGCAGAAAACCTTATTCTACCTTGTTGCAAGAAAGAAACTACTCTTAGCATTCCCCTAATGTAAATCACTCTGATCTCCACCTCTTCTTTTGCTCCTAACCTGCAGGCCACTCGTGAAAAAGTCATATTTTTCTGAAGAGAGTGAAACAGAACCTGACTAACGTGTACGCAACTATTCCCCGCTGTTAAGTCACAACAAGCACCCTCACATCTCCTTCCAGAGCTAAGGCACTTACTGACCGTCGTACGGCTTTATCTGTGCTGCCCCTGCTTGCCTGCCAGCCAGGAGTGCGGGGCTGAGCGCTGGCTGAGGGCTAAGCCCCTGCTTCCCGGCTGCTGTGGAGCTGAGGAGAAAGTGCTGCCAGGACATCAGTGGGATGGAGAGCAACAGCACCTCAGACATACTTCTCTGAGAAGCAACCCAGGACTTACGTAGAGTCCTGTGTCGTACCCTGTATCCCATTTATGTCTGCTCTAATGCTTTAATGCTCAAGTCAATAAAGGCTGACAGATTTCCAGGAAAGCGGATTTTTTCTGTGTCCCATGCAAAACAAACTCTTGAAATATAGGCTGGCAAAGCATCAGACAGTCACTTAGTTACTACTGTGCCTCTGCAAATAAACGGTTTCTCTGGCAAATAGCCCAGTCCTATAAACTTTGCAGACACATCAGGTCTCTATAGGCAATGACCACCAAATGACAGTCACCACTAGTGCCACTGGGACCTCATGGATTTTATTCCCTTTCATCAGTATAGAGGACTTGGTTTCCTGTCTGTATACCTGCAGGTACTTGAACCCTTACCTGATGCCTTCTTTTGCTCTCCAGCTGACATCTAAGTGGACTAATTTCTTCTGCTGGAGAAGTGAGGAACATACAATGAGGCTTTTAAAGGAAGGCCAAGAGAGATCACAGACCTTTTCATTACCCAAATATCTAAACCCAGGTGCTCAAACCTTGCATACTACTCTGATCCAGTTGCCTTAAAAAAAAAAAAAAGAATTACAGCTGTTACAACATTTGGATCACCTTTAGATCCTGGAGAACAATTATAATAGCAAGTGATTATAGAATACAGTATCGCTACAACACATCTGTTGTCTTCTATCTGTGTATCTTATCAAATGTAGGTGTAGAACAGTTAGTCAGATTTTACAAATAATGAGCAGGAAGTTGAATAAGGCTAAGGAATTCCCCCCAACATTCAGGAATATAAATCATGTCTCCTGATCCCCATCTACCGCTCTAGCTGCTCTGTACTCTCTCCCTAATGACTTCCATGATATAAACTTATAGAATAGTATCACGACAGAATCAGAGGTTTGAATCCCCTTATACCATTACATTTGATGACACAGATTTGATGACACATCTTGATGCTGTCTCAGTGTGACATAGCACAAGCAAGAAAAGCCAGTGGATCTGCAGTGATTTGTGTCACAGTGGATCACAAACATTACTTGAAAACAGTGAATATAAATTGCCAAGTTACAAAACTAGCTGAAATGATGTGACAGAAATAATGTCAGACAATGAAGCAATTTTCTATCCACATGAAAGCAACTTCCACAATGTGCTGATAAAAAACCCCAGTGTACTTTAAAAGGCAAAGAAGAAAGACTCCATGGAGGACGAAAATTTCTTCTGGAAAGGTCACTTAAGTCATAATGTTTACACCATAAAAAACGTTTCCTTGGCATGTTGCTATACTGTCCCTCAATTTACAACATCTCCCACTCTCCATTTATCAGACGTATCTCAATGTATCACAGAAGGATCCTACAGTAACCGAAGTACTGGTTTCCTCATACCAGTGTGAGGTAAGAAGATGGGTACACAGAGACACAGAGAGTCCAGGAACTAGATGCACAGAGGAATCTCAGTGCTCCTTGACTTCTACTTCTGAAGTCCAATATTAAGCACCGCTGAAATCCCCAGAACAACTGCTACCAAACAGATTGCCTAAAATCCAGGCATAACAATGCCCAGTTGCCTCTGCAGTAAGGCCCAAGTGGCTTGTTCAATACAGCACAAGAAGTCTGCGGTTGAGCAGAAAATTTAACGCAAACCCCCGACTCTCTCCCTCAGCCTGAGCAATGTTTATCTGAAGATGTTCTACTTTGATCTGCAGTCCACAGAATCCAATAATACCAGTGTGCACAAGTAAATCAGGAAAGATTGTGCTCAAAATATAGCTTAATCATATCCCTCAGGCTCCCTCATACCAAATCAGCTGGCAATCCTGGAAGAACCATCAGGATTTTTCATTATAATTAGCATGCATTAAAAGATAAGCAAAATGGTGCCTAAATTTTATATGTGACCCAAACGTTTTGGATGTAGAAATGCCTTAAGAGAAATGGGAACAAAACTTCTGCTGATATAATGGGCACAACTACCCTCAACTGAGTTACCGGTGTAAAACCTGCCCTATGAAGAAGTTACATTCTCCTTCACACCAATATTTTATTGGGTTCCACAAGATATATATTGTTAGATAATAATATATTTGTTGCAATATAGTTTAGTCCACCCTCTAGAAATGAGCTTGCACCTAACCAGAAATGGGACACTTCCACACGGCAGACCTCGCGTGACTGCATTGTAGTGCACCAACACCTAAAGGCTGGCGCAAGATTTGCTACAGGGACTGAGGGGCTCTATCTGCCATCCCCACACTCTCGAGTGCAATGAGTGTGCCCCTGGCCACACACACAGCTATGGCTGCGCAGCTTCCTTATCTGTACCCCTCTGGATCAAACCCTGGCTAAACTAGCTTTAACTCAGTTAGGTTAACAGTGGGGATATAGCTACAGCACTCCAAAATCCCTGCAGGTGGCAAGTTCTGCTGAGTTCATGGTGGGGCTGAAGTGAGACATCTAAAAGTCAGATCAAACAGAGCCAAAGAGATCCATGCCATGCTGCAGCTCCAGCTCCACTGCAGGGCAGATATAACCGGGGTAAGTTCTGCTATGAGGGTGATCTACGAGCATCACAGTAAAGAAAAGCAGTTGTTTAAATAGTGCCTCAGTAAGCATAGTCTCAAAAATAACAGAAAAAAAATTGGCAAACTGGTTTAGATGGTGCTTAAATTACTCAGTATGCATCATTCCAAAATGTCTCCTCTTGAATGACTTGAATGACCTTGAATGACTAAAGTAACTTTCTGTTCCACTGCTCCCTATCTTTGAAATTAAAATAATGATATTTACTCTTAAATGTAAGGTGGTTTAAGATTGGCAAACAAAAAAGAATTCTAGATCAATGGAGTATTATTATCAAGATTTAACCACCAATACCTATATGGGTCCAGCTCAGAGGTACTTCACTCTCCTGGATTCTGGCACTTCTGAACATCACATCCACTTAAAACAAAATGTCAGGCATAGGGACATCCCCCTCCACTCCATCTCACAAAAGAAAGGGCGAAAAAATACAGTATGGGGACAGAAATTTTACTCACAGCTGCCATAAGTGATTGCCAACTAGTAGATAGCAGTCCATGTTGAGATAAACATAAATATGTTGGTAAAATATAAATGTGTTGCCGCTGAGAGCATTTTCTTAAAAAATACACCCCAGAACTTAGCAATGTGTCTACAGTATTTTCTTACCTCAACTAATAAGAAGCATAGCAACTTCATGTAGCTTCTCCGAGACTGATGTCTGCTGTTTGAAATCATGTTCACCTGTGAAGGAAATGAAGTATATTGTGTCTATCTTTAAGAAACCGGCATTGTCTGGAATAATGTGCCCACAGCAACCTATAAAAGGCCTGCTTAAAACATAGATTTGTATCTAAATAAGGAATGGTGAGAATTAGAACAGGAAAGAGGACTGTTCATGTACACTCCTTTATTCCAGTATGTAAGAGCTTCAAGTTAATTTAGATTTTACTATTTTGTTAAATTGATTCCAGCCATTTTTGTCCCAAATAACAGTATCTTTTCAAAGATTTGAACTTAAAATTGTTTTAATTATATCCCTGCATACTTCAACAAAACAAATCCTTTATCTCTTTTCAGCAGAGCTTTTCTAATTCTATTCACTTCAAAGAAACTTAAGCACATTCTTAAAGTTTATACTAGAGGGCTTTGCTGAAGGGGCATTAGGTGAAGGCTTAAAAGTTTTCAAAACTAAAACTTTAATCTACCAAGCTTCTACAGAAACCTGGGAATACAGGACTAGAAGGAGCTACCAAGCTGTGAAATCGTGTCTTGCAATCACAGTATAATAGATTTCTGGTTCTGAAGGATCCGCAGAATATTTTTCTCAACAACACAGCTACAAAAACTTTCCTCGCCCCTTGCAAGAAAATTAAGATCTGTTGTTAAAAGTAAAACAAACCAAAAAAGCAAAAACTGCCTGGAAGAAAAAAAATGTACTACTAATCTCCGCCATAGGAAAAGAAGAGCAGAAAGCCACACACTGTGGATGTAATGATCCTAGGAACCAGCCCATGACTGGAATAGTAAATGGACTAAAATCTCCAGAGGAGTTACCATCTTCAAGAATTAGAAAACTTCTAAACGCTGGGCATCCCCTCTAGATCGCTTTCTTTTTCCTTCAAAAAAACCCCCACCACCCAACACTATTGCTTTGATTATTTAATTTTTAAAACTCTAGTTTTAAAAGCTTCTCTCTAGGCTCTTCCTAAAGGATACTGAAATAGTCCTTTAGCTCTCTTCTGGTTTTCTCAACTGTGCCCCTGACTGTTCTTCGTTTCTGTCTCACCATTCACTCCTTTTTTATGTTCTCTCCTTCGGGTATCCCTGTGCTCCCCCTCCAGTTTCTCTTTATCCTTTTCCTCACCCAGCTTCTCTCATAGAGCACATCTTCCAACATCTCGCATCTCCTTCTCTCTCTCTTCGATGGCCTCCCAAATCTCTTTGATTCCCTTTCTTCCTCTGATGCTTTAGGAAGCTGCAGCTGATTCTTTCTCCCTGCCATGCCCTGCCTGTCTTGTGCACATTTCCTACACGGCTTGGGGCTGAACAGTCCAGGAGGCAGCATGCTAAAGCGAAGAGAAAGCAGACGCTTCCAAGCAACATCGGAAAAAACAAACTCTGCTATGTGTGCGTGCAGCCTGGTTCCCAGCAATGCACCGAGCATCTTGGATGTTCTCATTCCCTTGTGAAAGTGGCTGAGGGAGTCTGACACTGCCCCCCTCCCCTTCCAAGGCAGTTAGTAGAAAAGGGGAGACAGAGCCGTTGCTCTGTTCGGTGAGACTTGTGCGTGCACCCGCTGGGGGCTCCCTGGGAGCTCTGAGGTTTTCAGCTGGGGTCCTGTCACTCTGGGCATTTTTAGCCCAGTCTTTGGTGCTATCAAACTCAGCATTGGTCATCTGGATTCAGCTTGTGTTTACCCAACAAGTGAACAAGAAAGTGCTTCACAGGCAGACAGTATGGCCTATGTTCATGAAATCTCTCTCGGATTGTTAAAGGCTGAACCTATTTATCAAGCGAATATTATTCAAGAGAATGGTGTCTCTGCTGATGATCAATTTATTTGTGCACATCCAGGGCCAAACTGTGCTGTTCATATTCTGTTCAAGTCCTCACTGAGGCAGAAGAGTCCCAGAGACTCCTTGACACTCCGTTACACGCTTACATAATATAACCATTAATATTGCATAGGGAGATGGGCATGCACAGCTACTGCACATTGGAACTATAGGCTCAGCTCATTACAGAGACACCAACGTAGCAGTTATTTATTATTTATTGAGTGCTAACAGTACACTGAAGAAAAGAGAACAAGCTCTGAGCATTAAGGACCAATACACGGCCACTCCTCAGCTGTTACCTCAAGATCAAAAAGGGCCTACAATTCCTCTTCTCCGGCATAGCATCAGAGAAGAGACAAGTTTTCATTAACGTTGTGTAAGTACTGCAGATGGGTGTGTGCCAAGGCCTAAAGCTCTCAGTGCCCCAAAATGGGGATGAACTGTAGAGCCTGAGGTGTGTCCATGAATTTCCCTTTCCATAACATGGAAATGGACACAGCTTGGAGTCTGGAACACCCTTTACACAGGATAAACACATACCCTATGTGAAATTGCCTTTCCAGAGGCTGCTGCTATGAGTCTGGAGAAAGATGACTGAGCCTGAATGAAGGATCAAGAATCCATCTGTGAGGGCATGGCTGAAATGGTACAAGCATATCCCTATAAATAGCTCTTGGTAAAGAACTATTTCTGGTTTTGCAATATGAAGTCTTTTCATGTAGCTAGTTACTAGGCAGCCTATGAAACAGCTTCTCTGGCAGTACCCCACTATATGCCAGTCTGCCTCCATCCAGCTGCTGTTCTGGGGGTATGCCCAACAGCAGCCTACAGGATCGCTCTCCAGACAAGCCTACCCCCGCCACATGTCGTCACCAATCTGTCTCACTGCTAGACTAGGGAGGCATGTTCACATCTGTGCTCTGTGTTTTTGGAAGAAAGACGGCAAGCACACACCTCCAGGAGGAGCTCTGGACAACATCATTTGACTGAGTTGCTAGACTCCCCTGCAGCTCTGAATGATGGCTGGTTATGAGCCACAGGTGAATTTCACACTTGAGAGCTGTAGGCCGAACAGCCTCAATTTACACAGTTGTCGCAAACATGCTCTCAGTGTTTCTGATCCCATTTAGATCAAAATCTATTCAATTTATAAGAAGCCTCAGCACCTCTCCTCAACATGAGAGAATTGCATTCATGGTTCTAGGGTGTTTTTTGGAAGCTTTTAGCTACTGTGTAAAGGTGATGGGAGTTTAACAGCAAGACCATGGCCAAAATAGCAGAATGATTTTACAAAAAGCAGTCACTGTCCTGCATTTTGCCTGGAAATCAATTCTATAGGTGATTTCTATGTATGACTACTGGCCCAGGTACTTCTGGCCCAGGTACTTCAGCTTCATGGGGAGACCTCCTCTTTGGATGTGACATTAGCAATGAGCTCTAGGAAACTCTGACCAACTTTTAATGTTAAAAAGTGAGATGGCTAGAGTTTAAGCACTTCCAACATTACCCAGAAACAGGAGAGGAAGCCCTTGGGCTCACAGCTTGAACATGACTTCAAGTGATTTACTTAATACCACATTTCTGCCAGAACCAAAAAATGAAATCAAATATCCTTAGTTCTGAAAGGGAGTCCCTAATCTTCTTGCTATTTTACTACTTGGATTACCCACAGTAGCCATTTGTATGACTGTCTTCTGGCATGTCCCTTTTTTGTTGAAAGCCAGTGTGAAGGTAATCTGAGAGCCTGGTGCTGCCCATCTTCCATAGATGTTATACAAGTGCCAAGGAGATCTAAGACACTACTGTGTCTTTACAAGATGTCTGTTCCGTCACAGGTTTCCCTGTAACTTAGGATTCTGCTGAAATACAAATGGCATATTCTATTCCATTTATGGGTGAAGTTCACCTACACTAAGGAAAAAGTACTTATCAATAATTCAGGAGATGTAAATATATGCTCCAAACTAAAAAAAAAATCTACTAAAATGCAAATAAAGCTCACTAGAAGTATCTGTAGCATTTATACTCTCCAGTGTGGTAAAAATATAATGGCTTGCCAGAAGGTAAACAGAGGATGTGTCTGGGGAATGTTGAATTTGTCAAGAAAACAGGAAAATAAGGTTACTGTGCTATGAAGAAAACAAATCTTCGTTTTATGTGCCAAATCCATGTAGTCTTCACAGAGATAATGGAGAATGGAGAAGATGACATTTTAATGAAGAAAAAGGTAAACAAAACCAATAAAGATACTTTCCCTTGAGATACTGACATTTATATCTATCACTTGTATAATTTGTATCTATCTATTTACCATCAGTATCTATTCATAAGGAGGGCAAATGTGCTCCATGAATGTAAAGCATGAGAGCTTAGAGTCTGTGGGCTAAAGGATATCTATATACAGGTTGATCAATTTTTCAAGATGAATAAGCTGGGGAGCCCCTGGAAAGTTCGGATTCTCCATCCAGGTTGATAATCAACACATTGAAACACACAAATTGGTCTGGGCATCGCAGGAGCTGCCTGGGGAAGACTTCAGGGCGGTCCAAAATTCCCACCTAGATAGTTCCTGTAGCAATTAGTCAAACACTTAGCTGTGAAGGTGGCTAAGAATTCAGTCAACCACTTTGTCTCAAGTTCCAAATTTTTCAACTTTGTCTCATTATTTCAAATTGATCACTATTTTGTCTCTGCAGATGGCCAGACTGAGATTTCCTGCACCACCCAGCAGATTTGCCTCGATGAGCCCAAAGGCACACAAGAATTACAGTTACAGTGCAAACTTGAGTAGTTTCATACTCACACCTTAAATTTCATAGTTCTTTTCACTGCTGAATTTCATTGGGATGAAAAAAACACTTTTAAAAGTTTTTTTTTTTATACTCTACTCATGGAAAATACTGTTAGTGAAGATCTCCCTTCTTATTTTTACCTGTGTTCCAGCTACCTCTCTGTTCCTTGCATATGCACAGAAACAGCTGCTTTTTCAAATTCTACTCAGGCTTTCACAGATAATGAAGTCTCTGTTCTTATATCAGAAAGAATTCTTACATGATCTAAAGCTGACAAAAATCAGCTTTAGCTGATTTTTTAGCTTCTATAAGACTGACAAAAATCATGAGAGAAAAGCGCTGTAATAAACTGAACCATATTGATGGTGGAAATACTGGAATGTATATTCAGAACGATCTTTAGAAGAATAGAGTTCATTAGGTTTTGCACATTTTCACACTATTCTTCCTCTTCCTCCAAGGGGATTTCTCTAAAATTTAAGCTTTGGTGCTGCAGTAATTAAAAGTCTCTTTTCCCTGATGCTGATATTTTTGTTGATCTTGGTGTGTGAGGAGAGAGGACAGACAAAGCAATGGGAAGCTAACTGCAACTCTATGAACAGCAAATGAGCTTGAATAGCTGACAGAATGGAGATGAACATGGTATCTAATGTAACATGAATATCAAACCAAACTACAGGATATCAAAGAACTCGTCTTCAGATAGGAGTGATAAAATGGAGAATTTTGTACACTAATGTCTATACCTTTTTCAATAGTAAAATGCTAGGGAGTTTGCTCTCAGCCAAGTATGTGACATTTTTTCCAAATTGCTTTTCTCCTATAAAAATGCTGTAAAATGAAAAAATAGGAATGATGATCCTTTCAGGCTCCAGATCTGCCAGAGTAAGAAAAGAAAAGAAATTCTCCCCAATAGGAGAGAAAATGTCTCTCTCATGTACATAACAGGAGAAAGGAACAGAAGTAACATAGCTCATACTGATGGCAAAGATACTAGGGGAGAAATTACTATTTGAGATAACTTGGACACAGATCATACAGATCAAAGTCAACATTTTCATGTTTATTCAAAAGCAAAGTGTGACGACAATGAAATCTAAACTGTGCAAGAATAGCTTGCTATCAGCTGAGAGCCACATGAAAGAAGAACAATTGCAAATCACCCTGATGAGAGCAGGAAAAAGCACTCTTGGCTACTTTTGGTACCTGAAAAGTCACAAATTCCACTAACTGGTGAACCTTAGTAATGAACTCAGATGCTCTTTCCCTCTGAAGCCCAGGCTACTTCCTCCAAATGACCTTCCACCTCACAAGTGTTTTAATCAATAGCCTACCTGGTCCCTGCAGCATCTGCTGGGCCGTCGGTGATTGCCAACGGACAGCACATCTAGGTCAAGAGTAAATGAAATGTAGAGGAGAATGTTATCAGCAGATGGGAGGCTGTGCAATATACACCATCACAGTATTTTCCACAGTGATTTTCACATGTTGCACAAAAGTCTCCTGTTTCTTCATTGTCTGCAGGCTTTCTGATGGGTATACATTTGTGAGGATATTGAGAGCTAAGTTGTGCTCTCCTGTCTTGAAATTAAATAAAACGAGTTTTTAAAGAACTCCAAAACAGAAACAGTATTGAGAGACAATCTTATTACCATGAAAGACGAAAGCTAGGAACCAGAGAAACTATATCCCTCTCTTTCTTAGATTACTCATTATCTGAAGATTAACATTAGGAGGACTTGGAAGCCTGTCAAACACCAAATCAAAAGCTCCCACGGGAGTTCAAACAGTAAAAAGTGTTATCAGCAAGAAGAGGATTCACTGGATTATGCTTGTAGTGACAGGATTAAGTTTTGCCCAACAAGCTGCATTATCAGAAATAACAAGGTCATTTTTATGTTAAGAAGATGAGGGAAGAATGCACTTGTTTTGCAAGCAAAGGCAAATTAATATGGGATTAACCAATAAAAGAATTTCATAAAATTACTTCATTTGGGAAATCAAGGCAAATCTTAATCCTATACCTTTGCTCTTCAAAAAAAGACCCCACTGGGGTGAGGGAGCAAAACCCTGGTGCTGACATAAAATCCCACCCACAGAGATGCGAGAATGACCTCTACAGTAATAAAAGGAGGCCCTTGCCACTCAGAAGCTACCTCCAAAGACACCTTTCCACAGTCAGGCCGCTAATTGTGGGAACCTCTGCAGAGATACTCTCTAAAATAGAATAGCGTAACTATCTAGAATAATTTCCCCATATAGATCTTGGAATATCTTACTGTCTTCATTTTTCTCTCTGTTTTAGACAAAAGTATTCAAATATGTGAAATGTTTTAAACAGCAAGTCGTAGTCTACAGCATGCTCTGCAGCCTGGATTTACCAGGCAAGGCAAAACCAGCAGCAGCACTGTATTGCCAGTGGCCAGTGAGGTATGAATGACACAGGCCGTGCAATATTGGGTCTGTTTTAAACCCAGTGTAAAGAAGTCTTGAGTCCTAAAAGTTGTGAACAAATAATTCACAAATGAAATATAACTGTGCATTTAATTCTTTTTTTTTTTTTTTAGTTGCACACTGATGACAGTAGGATTGCTGCTGCCAGGAGTCCCTCACAGTCAAGACTTGTAGTGGTGTGGAGGCGGTGGGTGAGTCAAGCTTGTTGATTGTACCTACGTATGATAAGCATCTTTTGTCCCACAATTCATTGCCTCACTCAATGCTCAGCTGAGTATTTCGGGTCCCCAAAGTACTTTATGGCCAGCCATACTTTCTTTATTCACTTTCCAGTTTGCCATATAGGACCTGCAGGGACATTTGCTTGTTTCTACTCTGGGACTGGTCAATCTCAGTCACTACCATCAATGGATGTGGAGTCAACCCACTGTAAGAGATGGACATTGACCTATCGTTCATATAGCCTCATCTGGAAACAGATGTGAAAAGGCTGCTGATAAAACTTATCCAGCTGATTAATGTACTTTCTGTGTGTCTTGTTAACAGCATTATTAGAATAAAACAGAGTGAGGTCATATAGTGATTTCCTCAAATTTATTCAGTATTGGCACTTTTCTCTGATTTTTTAATTATCATTATTACCAAATTTCCAGATTTTGAGTTATGCTGATTGGTTTTGAATAGATGTAAATATCATGCATTATTGTTTCTGTCACAAGGATCAATTCCACCTTGTATCAATTAAAAGTCAGCTCACACGCCAGCCTGTGAAATTTGCTATATCTAAATATTTTTGCCAGAAAAAATCAACTGCTTTTATCTTCACCAAAAGTATATACAAAGAAGAAGCAGCACTCACTACAGTCACATGCATATCAAAATTAATTTGTATTTAATAATAGCCGCAGCTCAAGTTGTCTTGAACTGCTGATCTACAGACTTCCTGATGGTGATTTCTGGGAAGCTGGGCTGAACACACAGTAGTGATTTTCTTCCCAGCCTTTAGCTGCTACTTTTCTTTAAACTGTATCTTAAAATACGTTAAGTACTTTCCTCCTGTGACTATCTAAGCAAATTCTGTATTACCCAAAAGATGTGATGCAACTACAGATGGGAGCGGGTTTGGTTCTTCCTTTGCAAAATCAGAGGTGCACCATGGCACCAGTGTGAGAGTCTCTATGCACCACAACAATCTGTTTATCAATTATTTCTCATTTAGATAAATTTGATGGAGGCTGTCATGTGTTAATTTCTATGTGCTGTTTCTTCAGATTTCACTTACTTTATTTCAGTTCATTTCAGCTCATGTAAGGCTAAAACCTGGCATTATTTCTGCTTAGATAAAATTCACTGACAGTTCTCAGCTTCTGCATAAGACCTAATTTATGCATAATAATATATGTAAAAAGTCACAGTTAAACTTCAAAGCACTTAAGCATGATAATCATCTTTATACTTCATTAAAACAGTAATGACTTAAAATTTCACCACATAATTGTAAAGTTCTCATTTTTTTCTTCTTCTTAATCTCCATTCACTAAAAAAAACACAGTAAATGTCTTAAAGAAAAAAAGTGTGGGTTTTTTTCACAGGGCAAATTTACATACAGGCCTGTAAGTGAAAGTGTAGGAGTCGACTGGTTGGGTTCTGGGCCTGCCTGCGTACCAAAACACTGCCCGCGCTGGTCACCTAAGTACATATGCTGAATCCTACAGACTCCCCAAATAAATTCACAGATTTCAAAGTAAAAGTGGAATAGGGCCTCTGTGTTGTGTTTGCATTTTTTAGTGATAAATTATGTACTTCTTATTCAGGCAACTGGGATACCTCGCAAAGGGTGGGTGTGAACTGCAGGATTTGCTATCGACTAAATAACAGTATGTTCACAGGAGTATATAGCCATGCTAGAACTTAAGGCCAAGTAAACAGAAAATATAACCTCAGAATGTGTATGTGAGGTTCATCACAAACAGTTTGTGCTGTGGATCTCTCCATGAAAGATTCATTTTCTAAATATGTCATTGCAGTCAGTGATTCAGAAGTAGAACACTTCCATCTTGCAACAGATGGCCAAGATGCATCTTATTTGTAGGGGAGTCTTCTGCTAAAAGAACTAGTCCTCTTCACAATCTGTATAATCAGATAAGCAGCTTCTTTCTAGTATTCCTGACATGAGAAACCATACCAGCACCTTATCTCACGAGATCACTCAACCCTATATACACCTACCTCCCTGTTTAAGTATTAAGCACCCTTCTATGTATCACAGCCACTTCTGCATTTCACTCCTAATTTGGTAGTCGATAACGTGCATGTTACATATGTAACACCTGGGTAGTTTCCCTAACATGATAGTTGATCCTCTGAATCTACGTAGCATTCAATCATATGTCGTGATGAGCGTCTCAGTAGCTGTTCTTATGACTGAGGTGTGCTTGCAGCTTCCTAGTAGTGTTTGTCAAGGGTCTGCAAAGCCATCCCCTCAGACTGAACCCACTGCATTGTTTCACATGTTTTTAATCACTCATGCACAAGGCGGCGGTATCTGTGGGAGTAACAGATGGCTGCTAGCAAAGCTGGTCTATCCTATTTCCTCCCTCACCATCCCAGCTAGGTGTTGCCCACTGATGCTTTTCTTCTGTAAAGGTTTTGGGAGGAATATTCCAAAGCTCAGCACATCCTAACCAACTATTCAGTATTTACTCTTTGTAAAAATCCAACAGATTCTGTTTCACGATAACTGTAGAAAAAGAAAATAGGGTTACTTTCACTAAATGAGCTGTTCCTTAGGAGTTGTTCACTCAGCTCTAAGAAAAAGGGCTCAAACACCAGTTCTAGTGGAGAGCTATGAGTCATCACATTAGAAAATTCTGAATTCAGCTCTCCCATTTTTATGTGATATGGTAAACAAGAAAAGCACTGCAGAATTAATTCAGTGCTTGCTTTGGTCACAGAATCTGAAGCGACTGTTGCCATGGGTACATAGAATCAAGTTTTTAAAGGGGATTTAAGGACATGACAGGAGAAAAGAAAGGGCGGCGTGGAAGATTCAAGAATTGTAGATCTCTGAAGAAAATGAGGATCTGAAACACAGAGTTCCAGGAGGGGGAAAAAAAAAAAAAAAGAAAAAAAAGAAAAGTAGCCATTCATGCCATGAAGACAAAGTAAGAGAAAAGGCAGCCAACTGAAAGATCAAGGTGGAGAAATGAAGAGAAGAAACTGGTAGACATACCAAGGGGGAAAGAAGAGCAGCCATCTCCATCAGAAGAGAAGAAGGGACAATGAAAATAAGCAGGGTCATGAGGACAATGAATTGCATTATACAGAAGATCATGACAAAGATCAGAAAAGGACAAAAATAATGGATAAAGAAATAACAGATGAGGCATAAGGGAAGAAGCATATTCAAAACATGAAACACAGACACATATGGATAATTGGGCATTTTTATTTAGAGTCAATGAGTAAGTCATCAGAGCTGATCTGGAGGAAAGAAAGATATATGGTGTGGCAGGAGCAAGAATACCTGTTGTCCTGAACTACAAAAAAGTCATTATGGGAGAACAGAAGAACCCACTAATCCTACTTCATGCTGAAAAATGTCACTGCAAAATTCCATCAAGAACAGGATCAAAGATGTCTCTGCCAGCTGGGAAATGCTGGCTTATCTGGTCTTTAATGGAACTTTTCCATCCCCAAAAGAAGGAACAAGCATGAAATACAAGATAAAATAAACTAGGAGATGACTCAATGACCAGTCTTACAAGAAAGGTTTTGGGTTGCTTGGCCACTCAATAGAGGACTTTTTTCTGAAGGGAGGACTTTTTAAGGAAGGGACAGTAAGGAGAAACAACAGGTAACATTAAAGAAAACATCACATGATTCAGTGACATAGCTGCAGAAATCTGGCTTAAAAAAAAGGTCGTTAAAAAAAACCCCCAACAGATAGTAAGCAACACCTGAAGTGTACGTGCATACAGGAAAAGAAATTCTAGAGGAAAGCATGTTGAAATAGCAGCTGTGACATGGATATCGGCATCAAACAGAACTTTCTGGCCAGGAAAGGCGTATAAACCTAAATTTAGTTAAATGTCATTTCAGAGTAAAGATGTGACAGGCCATTAAAGAAATAAGGGCTACTGTGGATGAAACAGAATCCAGATGGGTCAAAATGAGTGTGTAAAAGCAGTCTACTGAGTAGTGTCAAAAGCGTGTGAACACCATAACTGCCTGGCTGGATCTCTGTTGTGAGATTAGTTGCAAAATAAGTCCATGTAAGTGTTCTTACCCCAAGTACTGGAAAATACAACGTTACCGGCTCTTCAATGAAAGCTTAGCTCCAACATAGCTTTTAGCTTGAGAAGCGCAGCCTGGCCTTTCTTTATCTTGGTATTTTAGTGTTAAGAAATGAATAATACAGAATATAAATGTATTGTTTCAGAAACATTTTTGGAATTTTTATATTCTTCTGGAAGGTAAAGCTGTGAAAGGGATCCCAAAAGAGTTTAGACGCATTCACTGAGGAAATGCCCAGTTTTCAAATGTGATGATCCAGATGAACTTTCAGGTTATGAATCACTAAATTCAGGATGTCTTTTCAGGGGAAAGATCATTAAGGCATACTCTCTATTTCTTCTACTTTTTCCTTAAGCATCCTTTAATGGTCACAGTCAGAAAGAGGAGACCAGCTAGATGGCCCTCTGTTCAAACTCAGGGTGCCTGTGCTTTGAGTTTGAGATTGAAACATGCCTTTGTAATGGAACAAGAAGGAATAAGAACATTTATGCCCCTGTTACTGATTGCCTGATTTCTTTATTTTATGGAGCATGGATAGGGACACAGTGATCAATAAGCCTTCATTCCATAACGCTTTTGCAGTCAAAGAGCCAGAGGGCTTAATTTGATACTGGTAAAAAAATCCCATCAACTCCACATTCTTAGAGAAAAGAAGACTTGAGAGTTGGAAAGCTGTCTGGAAGTTACAGTTTCATCCATAGCTACTTCCACAACTTTACTGCATAAAGTGACAGTGCAGTCTAAAGGGACATACTAGAATACATGTGTAATTCATAGAAGTGATGGAAAAATAAAGTTTATGTGCTCTGGAAAAAAGTAATGCTAACCTGCTACTTAGACTGAATGTCTTTCTTTTTCCATAAAAGCCATGCTGAGAAAAGCTTCTTCTTAACAATTACCAATTAACATTTTATTTCACTAACAGCATGTTACTTCTTGTTTATGAGAACATTGCTGCATATTTTTTTATTGCTGTACAATTTATGACATGAAACGATCTTTTCCTACAGGAATATACTTACACTGTATATATGAAGAGTAAGGCACTCTTGCGATAAGTTATTTTGCCTACCACTACTGTCAAATAATGTAAGACAGATCAAAAGAAAGTTAAAGCATTGCTACTAGAACATCTTAATATTATTAAAACACCTCTCTTCGTCTTTTTGAAGAACTGTGTATTTTTCCTTCACAGTCCACAGACTTTCAAGCATTTAGGTCAGATCTGTTTCAACTGGTTGAGACCTGTTGGAAAGCATCTTGCAAATGTTCTTTGCGATTATGAATGTTGCAGCGCCATGTGGCTCTGTTGAAGTCTGTAAAAGAGTTGCATAATCAGAATTATTCATTAAAGTTTCAATAATACTCCAAACGTATTAGCTGCTGTCCAGGCAGATATGGAAAGATAGTCACTGCTGTAAGCAGCTTGTAATTTAAAATCAGTAACAACAAATAAGGGAAAAACAAAGGTGTAAACTTAAGATTATAATATTGTCCACACTTACAAGGAAAAATATTAAGCTGAAATATTTTTAAAGTATTTAGGTTAGCTAACAAAGACTACTGGGACAATGGCAGTACTTGAAAATGTGCAATGACCTATATTCATTTGAATGAGCCACTGAAAGCTTTAGCATACTCTAGAAGAACAGCTGTGGGGGCAAAGCAGGATGCAACCTAAAACGACTTCTGCACAATTAAGCACACAGTTCATAATTTAGCACACGTTGTATTGAAAACTGACCTTTTAAAAAGTTTTTAACTATGAATATAGCCATGATCAATCTTCAGATTAGCTACAGCTATGATTTATATTTCTACTATGCTTCTGGCGGACTTCCCTGAAAGAAATGCATAAATGGTAAACACCACGCAGTAAAAAAGGGTGCAAATGCATCCTGTAGTCTTAGACAGTCACCATTTTTTTCTAGATTTTTAACTAACATTAATACAATGTCTGTTCCCAAGGCCCACAAACCTTATAAGGAACGACTGAGGGAACTGGGATTGTTTAGCCTGGAGAAGAGGAGGCTGAGGGGAGACCTCATCACCCTCTACAACTACCTGAAAGGAGGGCATAGAGAGATGGGGGTTGACCTCTTCTCCCTGGTGACAAGGGATAGGACAAGAGGAAACGGGTTCAAGTTATGTCAGGGCAGGTACATTTCAGATATCAGGAAACACTTTTTCACTGAAAGGGTTATTAAACATTGGAATAGGCTGCCCAGGGAGGTGGTGGATTCACCATCCCTGGAGGGGTTTAAGAAAAGGGTAGATGTGGTACTGAGGGACATGGTTTAGAAGTGTTTTTTTGTCAGGGTAGGTTAATGGTTGGACTTGATCTTAAAGGTCCCTTCCAACCTCAGCAATTCTATGATTCTATGATTCTATTGCAGTAAAAACAGTACAAGAGATATATAGAAAGACAGATTAACATCTTGCTGCATACCTCTAAAAGAACGTATAGTGAATAGACTTTTTTCAAGGTAGGCAGCAGCAGCAATAATAGAACAGGCGCTAACTACCTGACACTGAAATCTGACACTGACATTTGAAGAATAAATTGAATTGTGATATTTGAAAGATTCTGGAAGAGAACTTAATGGTTTCTGATAAGGATTTATTTTTGCTATTGCCAGTTCCTTACAAGATCAAAAGGAAAAAAAAAAAAAAAGAAAGAAAGAATAGACTAATGATCCTTCCTTTTTCTGTTGAAATGAATTGGACTTTTGGCCTTAATATGCAGAAAAACAGATGCCAACAGCTTGCTATTTTCTGAACAGGTTTGTGCCTTTACTTTGGGGATATCATTTTGTATACTTTTGTGCATAATTCCAAATATTCAGTTATATAATTTCTTGAGATGTAATTTATACCTTTTAAAAAATAGCCTTTGAAGCTGTTAACACTTGTCATCCAGATTTACTAGTTAGTGAAGTGCTAGCTTAAGGTGCCCTGAATACTTGCTTGTTATTTATATATGTATTTAGTGAATTTGAAAGTATGCTTGCAAGATAACAGGAGGAAGAATTGACTCTTGCAAGACTTTATAGCTCTACCTGTATATCCGCTTCTGTCAATTCACAGAGGGTAGATATTCTCATCCTCTTAGACTTACACATATGAATTTTATGCAACTAAGCTCTCAGTCTTTGTAGAGCTCTAACTTAGTGTTGTCAACATGGACTAAAACAAGTACAGCAGACTCTTTTGCTCTTCTTCACTGCGAAGCTTCAAAGCTTCCTGCTATCTCCCCAAAAGCACTGAGTCATGTTCTGGGTCTCAGCTTTCATCCTCAAACTCTTAAAAATACATTGGTCAAAACTGTGAAAGTCTGCGGTAAGTCTGGGGATAAAGACAGGGACACAATGGACTTTTCTACCATCTACAGATTTGCGCTGAAGGAAGTAGAACTTCTCTCCAGTCAAGGCTATGAAAGAACTACCACAGGAACCCATCAGCAGCCTCACTACCTCCTGCTCCAAGTTCAGCAGGAGGACTGTCGGCTCCAGGATAAATCTAAAGCAGCATGAGCATGTGTAGGCTCTCTGCTTCCCTTGTATAAAGCCTGGGGTATTTTTGAGATTTGAAACAATCTAAGTCATGCTATTGTCTCTTTTTGAATGTCTTTACAAAGCATTTCAAAATGTATAACACAGGATCATTACATTTTCTGTCATATAATTTAAAATCAACAAACATCTATCCTGTAAATGATGTCAGGTTTAAAATATCAACACTACAGAATCACCAGATAAATGGCTAGCACATAAAAATTAATACATAAGTGCATCTTTGAAATCCAGTAAATCTGAGATTAATTTTTATGGACAGCGTAGGTAAAAGTTTAAGAAAAACTGTAAAGTAAAGTGGAGAAGAGGATGTAACAGAATTGACTAATCCATTACTCTTTGACTGCAGAACCCTGGCACAAAGCCTGCCTTCACTTCCAAGTGTGATATCAATTTACAAGCACTTTTAACCTCCTTTCTACTGAAAATGTGCCGATGTCTCACTCTTACTGGACAATTTGACTGGTAGGCATTCCACGTCAGGAGAACTTTTTCTAAAATTCATTAATTCAGAAGCACCAATATGAACATGCGTAAGTGCCATCATTACAAACTATAGGCCATTATGCCCATTCCTACCTGCTGCATACTCCACAAAAATTTCCTGGTGTACCTAAATGAAGTGCCAGGACATCCACTGTCACTTAACATCTCATTTTGAACAAGCCATAGGACTGAAAAAGATAGAGGAAAGGAAATGAAGATCTATGCAGTAGATAATAAGTACTGCTGACACCACTTGTCCACCAGGTTGAGCATATCTCTTGGTGACCTTACACTGGCTGGTTACTCAGCACACCACTACCTACTGCTTTGGAGATTTAGACAAGGGCCTTCTGTGGAACATTTTGTGTAAAGGAAGTAAGTTTTGTGTGGACCAATATTTACAACATTTCTTTCTATTTCAGCTGTCTGTAACAATTTAGGAACATTAGAAGCACTATATAGGAAAAGATCAAAGATCCATCTAGGTTTATATCTTTTCTGAACAGCCACTACTGGTCCAGAAAACACTAAACTCCAGTAATGCACTGTTTGATAGCAGGATGAACTTCTCCCCAGTCTGATCATTTTATGCCCCAAAAGCTTAAACATTCTTGGTGCTGCAGTGCATGCAAAGCACGCTTCAGCAAATGTATATAAAGTTCAATATGAAAAAGCATCATATCCCTCATAAATTGAACTGAACAGCTCTACTACAGAAAACATCTTCTCTCAACATCCACAAGTCATTTTTGAGTTTGGAATTGTATATTAGAAGAAAAAACGACAGGAAAAATGTGCAAATATAGAATAGTTTATTTTTAAATCCCATATATTGCCTTCCAGTACACTTTATTCCCCACTCATTAAGCCCTTGACATCAGCAAAAGCATTGCAGTTTACATCCTGCAAGCTTTGCACAGATTCATCCTGTTAGATGAACACCCCTAGAAATCAGATTCCATTTTTCCAGGGGAGTTGTATCCAGTTTTGCTACAGCTGTGTGATACTTTGTCTCCTTATTTACATACCAATCCATGACTCATTGCATACAAAAAGGCATTTTGTAAGCCATGCAAATACACGTGTACCAGGTTTCAAAAAAGGTAAAGTCTGTTTTGTGTCCTACACTCTAAAGATTTCTGAAGACACAGCAAGGCTGCATGTCAGCCTATGCTCAGCAGAGCAGTCATTAACTGTAATTAGTCTTCCTAAATACTAATCAGCATTTCACCTATGTGAGTTCTTGTAATGCATTCAGTTTCTCAATGCATTAAAGACCATCACTGCATATTTCAGTCTCTTTGGTTCATTTCTTCCAGAGGATAGATAATTTTAGGTAATTAAAAACAAGAAAAAGTATTATAATCCTTCTTAGCAACATTAGTTACTCTTTATGCCTGCTAAATCAACAGTAATAGAATCAGGTGCAAAGTAACAAGAGTCTTTAGGAAGTTTCCATGTGCATTAGGTATCAGTGTAAGCAAACTACCTTACAGGCTTTTATTGAATTTAAATGCTTCTGTTGAAGAAAAATAAAGAAAATATTTTTTAAAGGAAGAGCCAGGGCACTGCACAGTGCTGGCAGCCCGTGCTTGCCCACAGGGGGGCTCCGAGCACCTAGAAAGGCTGCTTATGGCCTGCTTACAGCTGCTGCAAGGAGTAAGAGAAATAACAGGATAAAAAGGAAAAGCTCCAATAGCATGTGACTGCTTCTAGATAACATGGATTCACTGAAAAAGAAAAAAAAAAAAGCTCAAATGTTTGGGGTTATTTTTGACTGAGCGGGTTTGATGCATATTCACTTGTGAATTTCAAAATGCAGTGTGTGGATGCTGTGGAAAATCCCGAGAGGGATTGCCGGTGCCAGCTGAAGCAGGATTATGCACACATGACTGAGAGTCCCTCGTAGCTAAGGAAGAAGCAATGCAAATCACTGCTGATTGATTTTTACAGATCAATTACACTCAAAAGATAACATATTTGTGTCTCCTATAACAGAATTCCTGTTTGGCTGTTCGGACACCAGGGCTTGAAGCTGACATGGTCTTTGGTGTCTCTCTTGCTGTGTCCCAGCCAGTGCCACCACCACCCGCGCTCGTCCCCCACGGCCCCAGCCTGGGCCCACCCCACTTTGCAGCAGCGCTGTCTGGGCCCGCTTTCCTCACCCTCGCCCCCTGACCAGGCTGCTGGCCCGAGCCAGTCCCCATTGCCTTTGCCTCCTGCCCATTCACCCTGCGCACGGATCCCACAGGCCAATGGACGAGAACATTCTCAAACGACACATTCTTGCACCATGAAAGAAATCAAGATAAAAGGAGCAGAGCCTGAAATGACCAAAAAAGTGTGCAGATAAATGCAGACAGGAGACCAACGTCTCCATTAGGTTTGCAAGAGCTCAGTGCTCAGCAGAGGGCTCCAGCCCTGCATTCAGGCAGCTGCTCGCTGCTGCCTGTGCCCAGGGATGCTGCAGGCAGCCCTCACACAAGAGGGAAATTGCACAGTTTGTCCAACTGCAGCAAATATCAACCTCTGTCTTGAAATTAGGGTTAAGATATTTATTGACTTAAAAAGGAGAATAAATAGCCTTTATGTTTTCTGTTCAAACCATTGTCTGAAGATCATCATAATTCCCAGCAGAAAGAAATCTGTGATGTTCCTGCACTGAGGAGCTGCAGGGACTGAAATAAAATGGCTCATGTCCTTTTAGTTTCTGTGAAACATCCACTACACAGAAACTAAAAGCAAACAGCAGAGCAGGAAGCATGCCTGGGTTCACGTGCTCATGCATTTCGTATTAGCGACATACTGTAACTTGTTCTGCTCAAGTGAACAGAGTGAAATACTTGTTCTCTCTCTCATTAAAGATGTTCTTTAAAAACATGCCTGGATGTCAGTCTCTGCTCCCATCTTCTCCTTTACCGAGTGCTTTCTAGGCTACAGAAAAAACACTGAAGGACTCCAATACAGCCAAAACTGTGCCTTTGTACAGAAGAGCAGTACTACCTTTCCAGTTGTTGATAATACCAGCACAAAGTGCAAACCTTTGAAACAGCTATTTAATTGAGCCTAACATGAAACACAGAAGCAACGACTGGCCTGATTTCGAGTGTGTGCTGGGATTACTCCCTTCACTGCAGTACAGCTGCCCTCTTCACAAGACTACTCAGCATCCATATCCCACTCTTTATATAGTCCTGTGCAATACATGTTGTCTAGAGGGTAATACAAACAAATTATTACTTATTTTTATTACAGTCATATTTAGATATTCAAAGAAAAAAGAGCAAGGTTTCTTTGTGTTTAGCACTGTATATTTACTCAGTTAGTGGTACATCCATTGATTATTTTTGTGGTCCTTCTTTTTACAGTAGAGGACAATTGTACAATAGAGGACAAATGTACAAATGTACATCCTCCCCTCCATACACTAATATTTTCATTCGCAGGTCTCCAACAAGTAGACTAACTTTGAGTGCACAAATAGGCATATAGATTCACACAAACGGAAGAGGGCAAAGTTACAAAGGGGTGCACTTAGTCGAAAGAACGGGCCTAGAGCTACCCAGAGCGATACACATGTATGTGGGCAACCTTCTCACACAGTATGCACAACTGAGTTACAGCAGTGACAGATGCGGGCATCAGACATGATCTCAAGTGAAAGCTGCCTGTAGCTATAACCCTAAAGAAGATCCCAAAGATTCCAATGATATGTTGATCCCCCATGACAAAATCTCATTGAATTTAATGTATACTAACACATTTTGTACTGTTTTGTAGTATTTACTATAGGACAGCAATGATATTCCTACTGAATTTCACATGATTTTTGCCTTTCTATTCTGTAAGATCTTTATGCCACTTCTCTTCAAGATTGTCCACTTGATAAATCAATGCTTTCAGCTTTACCCAAATTTAGAGAATTTTGCATATGGGATATCTCATATTCTCAATAAGATGTTTGTTCTTCAGTATTTATTGTAAAAAACAACCCTCCCTCCCTCAATAGAAATTCTAGCAAGGCTGAAATCACACTCAGAAACTCTCAATTTATGACTAGTACCCTGGAGATGATGGTTTTCTCTGGTAGAGATGTTGTCCAAAATACCGAGATTTTACTCCTCATGATATTCATTGACCCATGGCAAAGTCATCTGTTCACTAACTAGAAACATTCAAAGGGAAAAAGAACAGCCCTAATGCCCCGTGTAATATGACGGGCCCCTGTACTGCTGGTGCGGTAAAGCACGAACACATAGACAGAAGATACTCTGATCTCACAACCATAATTGCAGGCAAACTGCAATTCAGAACAGGCCAGAAATAGCAGGCTTTCTCATGACAGCCACTACATATCCATGCAATGCCTGGTATTACTATCTTCCTTTTTCTGGGCTTCTACCTAGACTACAGGTAGAAGACAATTGTGTATTTATTTCCCCGCCAAATTTGAAAGATCAGAAAGAAGAAAATCCAGACAGGGGAAAATGCAGCGTTGGGGTGGGAGTAAAGGGAAATATGCTTGTCTTGCATATTTCTAACCTAGTATAAACAGGGATTCCTCACTCTTTTGCCTGAAAGTTCCATTTATTGCAAGAAATCTATTTAAATTAAACCAGATTTGAACTAAAAAGATTCAAAACTCACCATTCTTAAAATGTACGTCCCTATCCTTCTCCGACTGGTTTTTATTAAGTAAAGAGGGAGATCTGGAGTTGGCCATGGAGAGGGTACAGAGTGAGTTATGCATGCACAAATGAGATTTTGAGTGAACATAGTCATAACAGCTTTTTACAACGTAGTACATTCAGGACTTAAGACTGTCATATGCTAAAGTACCTTAGCACTGTAAAAAGAAAGAGTATGTAATCTCAGTAAAAATATCTATTTTAATTACACCACCAGCAATTTAAAATAGAAAATGTGCATTTTGGAGAGCACTTTAGAGGTAAGGACGAGAGGTGTTAAAAACACCTAGTGATATATCATGCAGATTTTCCTCTTCAGTTTGCTTTGTTTCTGTGATAATGTGAGTTTTCTTCTATTTTTTCTTCTGATTTTTAAATAATAGAAAAATATCAGGACCAAGTTAGTCATTTTCAAGGAGACCATTATCCTATTGCTGAGAAAGAAATGTAATAGTTTATTAAATATTTCAGAGCAAATGTAGCTCTGCACTGAAACCCTGCCTCACAGAATGCAGGATTTAGTACCTGGGAGTTTAATGTTAGGGGGCAGTGAAATAACTATGCTCTCCCTGAGCAAGGACAGGAAGTTTAACATCTACAGGTTTATGACGTCTCTTATCCCAGTGACATCTATGGGGATCAAAATTCTCCATTTTGGGGAAAGGAAGAAGAATGTCTCTGCACTAAGCCAAATTTACCAGTTAGTATGGGGAGCAAAAAGTTCCAGCTGAGCCATGAGATCAGTCCTGCCTGGTGCGGTTTTGCAATTGGAGCACAGACAGACCCTTGTACAAACAGGAGCTGCTGTAACAAGGAGGACTCCAATCTGTGAAATATGAGGCTGTGATTTCCCATTTCCTATGAAATCTCACACATGTGTGTTTCCGCCACAAACTTAATTTTGCATGACATTAATTGAAGATACAGTCTAAAGATTGCAACTCTCAGTGAGTCTGAGTTTAATTCCATAAATGTAAGATGTATTCTTTTCAAATTAATCTTGACACTCTAAAAGACAGATTTTCCCTGGCATAGCCTGCAGGATAACATACATACCAAGGCCTGGATTCATCCAAATTTAGTTATTTAATTGAAGTACCTCAGCTAGGAGCAGCTTCCAACTACACCAAAAGTCACCAGAACCTCAGGGAGCATATCTGGTCCTCTAAAACCCAAATCACTCTCTGGAGATGCCTCTCTCACAAAACACACTCACTCTCTCCATCGACTACATGGAAAACTGGGGGCTGAGTGCCTAAACTTGGGCAGAATTAATCTGCGCCCAGATGTGGCCTCCACGTGTCGTGGAAGAACACAGCCCTACAGCAGAGTATTGTCATACAAAGAATGACAGAATGGGCAGATCACAGTCCCCATGAGGCTTCCAAGAACAACGCAGCCTATACACTACCCACCTCACTGGGGAGGATGCAAAATTACCCCTTTCCTTCTGTTAAAAACGTTTAATACAGCTTTACCATGAGTCTCTTTTTCCTTATACAGCTATTTTCACTAAACACAGATCACTGCACTGCTGGGCTGATAGCATAAAAAAATTATTAATTGACCATAGAACACTCAATAATGACAATTTCTTTGTGTTATACGTGCCAAGATAGCCTTGCCTTTCCAGGCAGGAGGGGGAAAACTCTGAGAGAGGAAGGTGAAGACAACTACATATATTTCAAAGAGCATAATTCCCTTTGGTACTGCATCTTCAGATTGACTGTCCCAGTTTTCACAGATTTGTCCTGTTTGGGGCGAGCACACAGGACATCCAGAGAAATATGGACTTACAAGGCCTTTGGTCTTCAGATTTTAAAATTAATATGAGACAATTTGACCTAAAATATACAGTAAATAAATGTCTAAAATACACATTGTGAGGGAATGCATATTTTGTTCCTGCAAAGTGTTCCAAATGGACTTTCTGTATTACAACTATGCTACATCAGCTCCTTCACTGAGTGCAGCTCTACAAATTTGCTGAATTGATAACCTTTTCTTTCTGTAATACATAGTTTGGAAAGGCAAAAACAAAGCACTAAACTGTGTTTGCAAATCCTACTGAAAACTAAAGGAGCTACTCTGAAACACCGGGAAGCAATATTTGGTTCTAAAGGTTTTTGCACACAAGGTTATGTTCTGAGTAGTTCCTACCAGGAAGATATTTTGAAAGATTCATTAGATCCATTGACTTCAGTCATACGCTAGTTTCACTGGCTCAAAATAAAAATGAAGGCAGATTCAGGCTATTTCCTTGTTCAGAACGCAGCTGTTCTCCCCCGATGGCATAACTAATTCATTTAATAATATTCAAAGCATTCTATAACAACATATTCTAGCAATTTCCAGTTGTCCATTATTTTTTTAGTTTCCCCTCATAATCAGACTTGACTGAGAGAAAATGAGAGGAAAAAATACATACATTATGCACGTGTAGTGCATAATGTCTGATCTATGATGACAGTTTCCTTCATTTGTGCAGAGAGACAAAATCATTTTCTCCTGGCTATGCCACTCTTGAGTTTTTCTTTCTCTTTCTGCTCACAAAGATCTGGTTTATAGTAATGATTTGACATTATATGGTACTGAAATGATGTAAGCCATATCAGTGGGGCAGGAAACATATATATTATTAGAGTAAAGTTTAATGCTTTGAAAAATTAATCAAAATTTCAGAAAGAACATTTAAAAGTTATCTTAAAAAATATCAGGCAACTCTAGAAAAAAATGCCCTATATGTACGACAAATAAATATGAGCTTTATGGATGTATGATTTAAATTTTTTCCTCACTTGTATCCTTTTTTCAGCTTAAAAAAAAAGGAACATAGATCCATTTCAGTAAGCTGTTTCCTTAGAGAGACAAAGGAGTGCAGGTCCTCTTGAAATATTTTAATTTACACTTTGACTCAAGTCATTAACTTCAATTGGGACCAGATTTTTTGCCCTTAAGTGCAATACTAATCCGAAAAGTATGTTAAAATAGTCAGTGTTTACATGGTCAATGACCTCTGTTGAAATATTGGGTGGCTTCCGTGGACCATAGTCACATAACTATTTCCTTGGCATCTTTTTAACTCCCAACAAAACACAAAGGGGCCACGCACCCTTTTGTCATTGTTTTTGATCAGCATGAACATTTACTAAGCAAAGCATTTTTGAAGGGACTGTGGCTGTTTTGCTAAAAACCATTAGTGTCTCCAGGCCCTAAATATAGCATAATCACCTGAAAATTCTGGAGGCAGGGTCACTGACTGAAGATGTGAACATTTCATTCAGGCATCTCAGTGAAACCTCTGCCATCTGAATAAAGACAACTTAATGCAACTGGTCAAGGGTACAAGGCCATAACACACGGGTACATAAGCTTCATTTTTCCTCCGTTTCCTGGAGCCACTAAGCCATGGAAGTTGTAACCTAGTTGAGCAGGACCAAGTTGAGAGCCAAGACACGCCAGACTCAGCGGAGGGCATGGCTGAGCAGTAACCAGCGTTTCCACGTAGACCCTGCTGGGCACTTGTACAGAGCAAGCTGCTTGGGCCTAACTCTCATCAATTACTCTCTCACAAACCAGCAGAAGGCAAACAGCACAGCACAGGGGTCAGCTCAATATAATCTGAAGGCATTGATGTTACCAGGTATAAGTGAGTAACTAATACAATCTGCAGCATTTTAATTGCAGGTGAGGATTCATTGGAGGAAAGGACTCAGCATGATTCTCCCATCCATGGCTAAGCACTCAAGGCTAGATGTGAGGACAAATGATTGCTTCTGGTTTTCAACAGTTTTTACAGGGAAACTATTGAGGGGAATGATGTTGTCCTGCTACGCTGATTACTGTAAAATCCATTCTAGATGGCACTTACATTAGCATTTCACTCTCAGGAAGTTGAGTAGGTTAGCTGAAGGAGGTGGGAGAGGGCAGGGGTGAGGAACAGCTATGAATACCTCCTTTTAGTTTTTGCACTTAATGCAAAATTAATGCATGCCACTTTATGTCCAGTATCATCTGCACCTCTCTGCTCTGTTTCTTATTGCAAATCTTCTTTCTAGGGGTAGATTAATTAGCAGCAAATATCTCAGAAAAATGCTCTCTCTTTTCCATTTTTTTATGAAGTAACCTATTCACTATAGATCTGGTAGCAGGGGTGACCTGCAAATCTACACAACTTGCATCTACAGAGCCATGTGGGATTCTCCTCCCTCCTATCCCTAGAGTCCACAGAACTCCTGAAGTAAAAAATCATAGAGGAATATTACACTTAACCTGGCAAAATTTCCTTCAAATACATGTGTTTCTTTTTTTTTTTTTTTGTCCTCCTGCACCTGCCAGAGTTATGGATTTAGACATACCTCTTAGAAATCACAAATGATTATCATTTTTGTTACAAAACTGCAAAAGAATCAGCTTCCATTTCTCCCATATTCAATGCAGTTTTCCAAAATACAAAAGTTGATCTTACTCAGAAATGGTTTCCATGACATGTGATCATTACACTGCTAACAGTACAGTTTCACCCCATTTCCACAATGGGAACAAATTGGAAAAATAGCTAGAGCATCTGAAAAAGTTCTCATCCATGCTTTACCAGCACCCTTCCCCTTTCCCTTCCCCCATATTTCTTGCTTTCTGTGAAATTTCTACATGAAAAGTCATCCCTTGTGTCATTAAAAAAAGTGTAATTGTATTAAAAAAGATACTAGCCATGGAAAATACCCATCTGAAGGCACAACCTCAGGTTCAGTGTCTCCTAGAAGAACTTTATATATTATATGGATATTCTTCTGGAGGCACAGAAATAGTTAACAACTGCTGTATTGCCATTTTGGGACAGCAAAATTGGAAGAGGTTAGACAGGAGTAGGATTTGAGCCTCTTGTTATCACACCTGATTCTAAAACTTCTAGGGACAGCTCCTCTGGGAAGGGGACTCAGTCTATAATCTAAATGTATAGAGAAGCAAAGATCATAAGAATTCATTCCAGCTCTCCAACATCTTTAGAAGTTCCTGAAAAATTCTAACTCCTATCAACATTGTTAGAAATTGTACCCAACTGAGTACCTTTAAAGATTATAATTACAGTAACAACATGAGACTTTCTTCTAATGATCTCACAGTGCTGAATTTAATTATGGTTTACATAACCCTCCTATCATCTCCTGAGACTGAAAAGGATATTGTCCCCATTTTACAAAAGCACAAACTTCAGCATAGACAGCTTATGAGAGATCAAAAAAAAACATGGAACAAACTTAATTAAAGAAGCAACAAAACTTTTATGCACTGTGCCAATGCCACCCTCCTGCTTTTTGTAGGATGATTTTATAATCCCATTTTTATGGGTTTCAGGAATAGTCCCTCTTCAATAATTCTTGGAAAGAGCCACATAAACAAGTGGGAAAACTGAGTCAGTGGAGAAACAAATTAACTGCACGCAAAGAATTCTCAGATGTGCACATTAAGCAAACTAAAAAATAGACAAACTTTCTCTAATTTTCTGTGTAGAGATGTTACTTTATAAAAAAGATGATGAAAATATTCTAGGCAAGAAATATTATTACTTAGTTGAGAATGACCATAAAAACAAAGTACTGTTTGGAGCAACCAGAGGTAAAGGTTGATCCTTTGTTCCTGTCAATGTCTCTCACCACACCTTTGATTCAGCAGATATCCATTACATATACTCTAAATGAAGGATTAGGTCAACAGACTGGAAAAGCGTCCTCAGGTGTCAGTTTGCAATATTGATAGCAATGCACAAAAGCACATTTTAAACATGTTTTCCAAAAAATTTGAATTAAATTCAATGGTATGAATCAGATATAGAAAAAAACCACCATAGAATCATAGAATCGGTGAGGTTGGAAGGGACCTTTAAGATCATCAAGTCCAACCATTAACCTACCCTGACAAAACCCACTTCTAAACCATGTCCCTAAGTACCACATCTACCCTTTCCTTAAACACGTCCAAGGATGGTGAATCCACCACCTCCCTGGGCAGCCTGTTCCAATGTTTAATAACCCTTTCAGTGAAAAAATGTTTCCTGATATCTAATCTAAACCTGCCCTGACATATGTGTGTATCTGAGAACTCTAGCCAGGCAAGCGATTAGGGAAGCAGGGCACTGGTGATTTGTCTGTAATTCCATCTCCATGTAAAAGCCGCATGTTCTTTCTGCCAAACTTTGCAACAAGAGGTACTGCTTTCCACTGTGTTCATTATCTTCCTCAGCTAAAGTGGTGTCTCAGCTGCCTGCACTGCAACATCCAGCACCTTGAGATTGCTATCCTGGATTTTATCAGCCAGTGACAGACTAACAGATACCTCCCCACAGACTGAAGTGAGAGGTGAGGGTGAGAGAAAGAGAGGCTTCCAGGCTATATCTGCAACCAGTTTGCTGAAAAGCTCTAGGTGCTAAAATACCGAAGGGGAAAGAGGCAGAAGGACGGGGGAGGACGGGACAGGTCAGGACAGGAGAGATGGGACACCCAGCCATACCTCGGACAGCTCCTCAGTGTCACTTCTGCCTGCAAAAATGGGACGGCGTCACCGTGGCAGCGATGGCCTTGGTAGGGGTGATGTTTAGAGCGGTACGGTAAGCACAGGGTGCCAACACAAGTACAGAGAAGGGTGTCATATTGCTCTTCACTTCAGGGCTCAGTCACGTGGCTTCTGCTTACTGTCTCAATTAACTATTGCCCAAAGGAAGGCTGGTTGGCTGGCAATAGCCAGGAGACAGCATGACAGGGAAAAGCGCAGAAGTGGAGCACTGTGGAGAAAGAGGCAGGGAGTTTGGAAATAGACATGGCGAAGGTAAGCCAAGGAGTGTGAGAAGATTAAAATGAAAGACTGAAAGAGCTGGGTAAGAGAGAAGGATACAGAAGGGAGAATGGAGGAGGAAGCAAGAAAAGTAAGAAATTTTGTAGGAGGGAGTGAACAAGACATGAAGACAGAAGAAAAGAAAGAAAAGGTGTGTAGAGAATGGAGTGATAGAAGTGGGATGGTGAAATGGCAAGGAAAATGGGGACGTGATGTGAAAGAAACATGAACAAGAGATGCAGAAGCATCTGGAGAGCACAAAATAAAAGGACAACATACAAAGATGTGTAGCAAGAAAATACAGAAATATGTAGCCCATATTATGGACAGTAATACCTGCTTCTGGAGCATCACATCCTTCCTCAAATCTCCAAACCTTACATCTATATGCCAAGACAAATTAATATTCATTGAGTCAGCCACCAATCCATTAACAGATTAATGGATACACTTGAATTGCTGAGAAGGTGTCAATACTTTCTATCCTCTTAACAGTGGTTATAATCTTGACATCACATTGATTAAAAATGTAGCATTTTAACCTGTTTAATTAAGATGATAGGTGCAGTTATAGCTTTTAATTTTGCTTTTGTACCATAAATAAACTAGCTGATCATATCTAAGAGTCATAAACAATTTCCATCTGGTATCCAAGATGGTGACATGGTTCATCTGCATATTCATCAAGAGTCATGCACGTAAATAAGTTTTGCTGATTACTTTCCCTACTTCTACTATAGTGAAATTCATAACCATTAGGATCTTCTAATAGCAGGTCAGACTATCTGAACTTAATTCACCTGTGAATGAAAAGAAACATTCCCACACTCTTATTTAATTATTATCAATTAAGTATAGAATTTTACATCAAAATGGCAAACTTTTTCGATGCCAAAGTGCTGTATCAGATGCAGAGTAGAAAGAAATTATTGCCATTAGAGAGACAGATGAGCCCATTCAAAAAACAGTAAAATCAAGTATTAAGCAGTAACAAAAATATCACCTCCTTCATACATTTTCCCTCTTTTTGAGACATGTCAAATTTGTCATTGGTCACATTTTCCTATTTATCATTAGAAATTGTATCCAGAAAGCATTCTGCCAGGGCAGGAAGGCAAATAATAATAATAATGAAAAACACATGAAAATTATATTCTACTAAATAAATGCTTATATTGATGTTCTGTTATCAAAGGCTTTTAAATCCCAAACAAATAAATAATCCCTCAACCAACATAAATGAACTTTTGTGAAACATGAAGAAAACTACCCTATTTTATATGTGGATTAATTTGTAATTAAGAAAATATTTGTAAGGCTTTTGCTTCTTTCAAAATACAGCAGTTTGCTTTTTAATTTGAGATACATTAAAGATATAAATAATGCTCTTTCAGTGTAATTCAGGGGTACTGCTGAAAATTTGGCAGGGTGACATCCATTTGTCCACACTGGGAAAAGAGCTTTTAAGTAATTTCTGGTATCTAATTAAGCTGCATATTAATTTGAGATCCTAGTATCTAAAATACTGTGGGCTTTTTAAAGTAATATTTCAGTAAAATTTAAAGTAATGTCTGTCCATAGAAGATATTTTCTTCTTTTCTTCTGCATTGTTCTAAAGGAGCTTCCCCCTTTTTGTAAATCTCACCACATAATTCATAAAGCCTCTCCTCAGGTTTGAACTCTCTGGGAATGGCAGCTGAATTTTTCTGGGCTACGCAGCGTCTCTCTTCTCAAATCAATTCAGATCTTTCCTAAGTATCTGTCCTCCTGACACTACCAATGCCACATGTGTGCTGAAATGGCTGCATCCTGTACTTCTCTATGGTAAAAAATCTTGGTATCAGCAGACATCAAGTCCAAGTTCCAAAATTGCTTATTGCATCCAAGCCCTACTAAAAAGAGTGAGAGTTCAGGCAGAAGGGAGAAGCTCACACAGTGCAGGATGAAGCCTTCAGCAGGCCTGTCAGAGTAGATGAGCCATTCATTCATTCAAATTCACCAAAGAAGTTGCCTCCATTTTACTCCCACTGCTGACAAGAAATGAAGTAATGGATTAATTTCCTGAAAATAAAGAATTCTTACGGTTTTAAGAGAACATAATTTACTTGGAGGAACTGAGTTTCTTTTAGAAAATACTGCAGGACAAGATTCTTGTAACTGAAAGCATTCAGAAAAAAAACCATCTCTGTTATACATCTATTTCCTTCAGGTACCTGAAGGACGACTCCCAGCACTTTACATCTGGTTGGTTTTAGTGACACGCAGAACATTCCTGGATGTAGACACTGCTCTTGTTTGTCACTTGATTCTGTACATCCATGTTCAATTTAATCTCCATTCTAGATAGAGAGATTGGTAGGAAGAGAATTCAGGCTTTCTGCTTTCTTGTCCATTCCTGTTTGGATACAATTATACCAAGACTGACTGGAGAGACACTGTTAAGCCACCTTCATATGTCCAAGTCACAAAAGACTTTTTTCTGAGGTTTTGAGGTTGTAGAGACATTTTGAGCTATTCTACCAGGCGAAGAAACAGTAAGTCAATGTGATTTAATTTAGCATTAAGCTTTTCTGTAATCATTGGACCGCAGAGAACCTGGAAAAGTTGATTTATTCAGAGTTGCTGGGGCAGTAAAATATCCAAGCTGCGAAACTTCAGCTGTGAAACAAATGAGGTTTAGGTTTCAATCCAATCTGAATGACGAAGTCACTGAAGAATTTATCAAAAGGGCTATAATGCACACCAATCAGGATCTTGGAAAAGTGTGGAAAACATCAGTTTATATTACTGAATTATTAAAGCATGAATGGAATTTTTTATATAATGATTAAAGTTATCAAAGTGGAATTATTTAAAACTATTGAGAGAAATGAGTTTGCTTTGAAAAAACTCTCTGGATTTCTTACTTGGGAGTAGGAACCCTGTTTTCTTCTTTGTACACAGAGATCCTTGTTTCAATAAACCAAAATAAAAATCCCGCAGCTAAATCCATGTATCTAGTCAGGTTACAGACAGAAGCCAATGAGCTGCATTTGAGCTGCACAAACAGTCATCAGATACGTCTAATTCCCTGCTTTTCCTCATTTTTTTTTTATCATGCCACTGGTGTTTACTGGAGCAGCTACGCAGTACGAGAACTTCTGCCACACTGTGACCTGCGTACAGCTCAAGCAAATACACAGCCTCCACTTCTGCTTGCCCTATCGCAAAATCATCTCATATCTTCCACAAGTTCTGCAAATGTAACAAGCTGTTGCAGGACAGTTATCGGGGGACTGAATCTGGGATCATCAGCACTAACTGCCTACTCCCAAATGCCATCTGAAAAATCTGCAGATTCTTGTGGTATGCACCAGAAGACAGACTGAATTTAGATGCAGAGTTGACAACTTGGAAATTATATATCCTAATCTGCGTACGCTCCCAAGCATGTGTAGAAATATCTATTTATTAAAGCAGTCCATTTACTTAAAGGAATTATCAGTAATTGAATATTATTTTTTAAAAAAAAGTTATTGAGTGAGTACAATCATGGAAAATGCCGCCCATTTAACTCTCAAGCACATAAAGCACAGGCATGCCTGTAAGCAGAATATGGCCCTGTCATGGTTTAACCCCAGGCAGCAACTAGGACCACACAGTCTCATGCTCACCCTGCCTCCCCCCAAAGAAGGGCAGGGAGAAAAGAGACAAAAGGAGTGCAAAGGAAAAAAAAAACTTGTGGGTTGAGATAAAGACAGTTTAATAGAACAATAACGTAAAAGGAAAATAATAAATAATAAAAATAATGGTAAAAGAAGATATAAGTCACTCTCATCACTTGGTGAATAGGTTGCCCAGCCCGATCTGAGCAGAGATTGCAGATTCCCCCTCCCCAGCCAACCCTCATTTATATACCGAGCATGATGCCTATGGTATGGAATATGCCATTGGCCATTCTATTGGTCTGTCTATGCTCCTTTACCATCTTCTATGGGAAGCTGAAAAAAGTCCTTAACTAGTATAAACATCACTTAGCAAGAACTAAAACAATATGCATTATTAACATTCCTTTCATACCAAATCTGAAAACACAGCAACCACTAGAAAGAAAATTAACTCTGTCTCAGCTAAAACCAGAACAGGCCCACATCACTCAAGCTAGAAACAAGCACCTCCATTTTTTCTTCAAGTTACACCTAATAGTTACAATCCTTAAAACTCAGTGAAAAGTCGTAATGGCTTGGATGTATTTAAGATTATTTCAGTCAGGGAAAATGAAGAATTGCACTGAGACGAATCATCCCCATACACGATGGATACCTTCTCATTATTACTGTCACCATTACTTATGATATTTTTTCTTTCACTTATCAAGCTAATTCATTCAGTCTGTCTTTTATTATTCTTTGCCCGTAGTTTTTGGCACATGAAGACATGGAAGCTTGGTGAGTGGTTTAAGGCACTGGCAAGACGCAAAAGATACTAGTTCAGCTCTCAGCTTCCCTTCAGGCAAATTGCCATGGCAAAGCTTACAGAATTTGATTGTGTAACTATGTTGAGGGAAGTGTGACTTTTTTACTTCAGGAGCCTTAAAGATAGTTGTATTTTATACTACAGCAAAGTCTCACAACTAGGATAATGTATTCCTATTCTCCAAGTGAAAACCCATAAAGAGAATTTTTCTGTCAATATCACTGAATCCATTCTGAGCTCCTACTAGCATAACTATGCCAGGTACATCTAATCAAACAGCTATTCCAGCAAAGCTAAGGTCTTCTTAAGGTCTTAGTCTTTCATATTTTCATTTCTTCAGTTACAAAATAAGGATACTTTAAGGAAAGATATCTTAAATTATGAGGTACTCATGTGATAAGCTAAATCAGTAATTTAGATGAATAATCATAATAACCCCAACACTGAACATGAAATACCAGAGTTCCCTGGATACATAGATTGAAAGCAAGGCCAGTATACTTGTCACTAAAGTCTTTCACTTCCAGTTGATTTCAGTAGGCTGAGAGTCATCACTAAATGGCAGAGAATTCCAACCCTGTATTATGGTAAACTATCACAGTATTTCCACTAAAGCCATATTTTAGGTAAGAATAAACAAACTGTATGTGTGTTATGAGCTCATGTGTTTCTCTGCAGAAGCAGAATTCTACAAGGGCAAATGTACCCATAGGACCAGAGAGCAAAGCTTGACATCGGCTTGCCTTCCCTAGGAATGTTCAGATCAACAAAAGGACATTTTGACTCACTTTAAGGAAATCTCAAAGCTAAATTCATGGAGCCAAATAACTTCCTCTAGAACCTGTTTGACTACAACAATGTCACACAAATGTTGGGAAGAACTGGCTCAGAACCACTGCACTTGAATTTCCATAATTTTGAATACCTATCAACATTCCACTTTGTGTCCTCTACAAAAGCAAAATACTAAATTTGTATTTGAACACTTGTAGAAACTCATTCCTAACTGCCCAGTAATATTCTGCTAACTATATGCAGCTCCCCTTTTATGTAAGGCCTGATTCGTTGCTTTTTTCCTAAAATATTTGAAATAATAGAATAATAGGTATTTTGAATAAGATAAAAGGAGAATAAAAGCTCAATTATTGCAGAAACCAAAATATGGCCCACCAACGATAATACCAGCAATCATAACTAGATCTTGAAAACACATTCCTTTCAGTTTTAAAGGCAGGAGTATTAGAAAAACTGAAGTGGCAGAAAACACGGGCTTACAGCGTTTGGAACAGGTGCATGGGTGTAACACCTCTGTTCAGGTTTTGCATGGACAAAACCAACAAGTTATTGTAGCAGTACTCCTTAAAATGTCAGTCATGTATATCAGCCCTTTTCTGACATTGTACTTCACACAAGCTGCGGGGCAAACAGGATTCCTGCTAGGACTTCTGCATTTCCATTTAGACAAATGGGTACCAGTGTTAATTGCATAATTGCAGTTTCTCACTCGACCTCTGCTTCAGCCCATGCACCAAATGGCTGATGTTTAATTAGCTGGTGACAAGTAACTTGCCCAGATCCAAGCAAAATCTCTGTGACAGGTCACCACATAAAACTCCAGATTTGTGCCTTATTGATATCTACAACAAGTTGCTCTAAAGAGCCATTGACACCCCAGAAACAGTTTGGCATTTTCACGTTCTGATGTTTTCATGCCTTCATGCCTGTAACTAAGATCTTAAATCCAGATATATGCAGGTAACCAAGAATACACTGTTATTAGCATCAAAAGAAGAGCATATTGGCCATAATACATAACATACACAAATATTTTTTCCATATTCCACATCAACAAGCCACAAGGTAGCTTCACTAAAAGCCACATAACCACTCAGCCCGGAGCTAAATTTGAATAAAGGGGAAGCAGTTCATACAAAGCACAGTCCAGCATTATGCCTCCACAGCCACATAGCTTTCAACCCAAAATTTGCCTAAGGCCAGAAAGCACAGGCACATACATCTGCAAAATACTATGCAAGACGTGTTTGTAGGTAGTATTTAAAGCCATGGATTCAGAAGAATGATCCTAGCACGACTCATGCAAAACGTGCAAAATTAATTTTCTAGACCAAGCACTGCAGTGTACAAGGCAGCAGGAAAGCCAGGAATCATTCAGAATCATCTGCGACTTTAAAGCTGTGACCTATATCTAGTAGCCAAAGAAAAGACATTAGAAGACAGAGCTTTACAGCAACAGGAGATTATTAGACATAGCGGAGAAACAATTGCTTGATGCAATTACAACATCAAAGCAGAATTTAGCTCTCCCATCTGCACCGTGGATCTCTTTTGTATGTTTTGAATTTGTTCCACGATGAATCTCCCAGTGCTGTCACATGCCATCTATCCAAGAGCGCTGTGTGCCGCTCACAGGGGAGCTACAGATGGGTTAAAGAGGAAAAGTTTGCCCTAACATGAGAAAGCAAGGAAAAAATAATCTCACACTTGCAAAAAGCTAATGCAAATGTTAATAATTAAGGGGATGCCCTTGATATCATTCAGCTATCCAATTTTTCTATATCCTTTCATTTTTTCCTTTCATCACAATTATCAGGTTTATATGTAGGGTACCTTGTTAAGATGCTAGAAAAGATATTGCCTTGTTGTCTGACATGGACTTTGTCCTGGGAGCCACCATTTTCTTTTCTCCAAGTAACAGACTATATTAAAGTAGTTGCACCAAAGATTAGAAAGCTCATGCATGAAATATTTGTAAAAAAAATAGCTGTCTTAAGACAACAACAATCTTCTAAAGGGATGACTCTAGCCTCTCACCTGCTCAGGGCAGATTTACTTATGGAGTAACATGTGAATTCAATACATACAGCAAATTCCCCCAACCAGACATTTTCCTGAGGGACTGGGGGGTCGTTGGGGAAATAAATATATATATATACACACACACTGCTGCATTTCTGAATTCTGATATGGCAAGCAAAGCAGAACAAAAATCATCTGTCAGTTCCACACAGCAGAGCCCAGTGCCCATATGCCACTCTTTCTCCAGAAGAGGATTACTGTGTTTTAATATGCTGAGTTCACCTCATCTATTCCACACTCATTGGGCAAAACAAAACTAAAAAATCCATCCATATAATATGAAAGAGTTAAACCTGATCCATTCACATAGTCACAGAAATAGCCTTTGTGGAGGGAAATTTTGTGGTGACCAGGGGAAAGCAGGTTTTCTTAGGCTACTAAGCAACGATAACTGCAACTGCAGCTGCTGCTGCAGCCTCTGGCCAAATTTCTGCTTGCTACAGACCCCCCAGTGCCACTGTCTGACCAGTAGATCTGCACAGCCACAGACCCACTGGCTCTCAGCCAATTCCAATTCTTTCATAAATTATTTGATCCTGCTTTTGCAAGGGGTTTCAGTGATATAGGACAGGTTCCCACTTATGCGGTGTGCTTTCTGTTCCCATGGAAGCAGTGAAACCACAGCCATTGCCAGTGTCCAGACTTTGCTGCAGAGGGAAGAGAGCACCTGGATAAAGAAATGGTGACCTGCAGCCATGTCTTATACAGTGCAGCTTTGCCAACATACTAGACTATGATGGAAAATAATTTCAAATCATGTTTTTAATAACTGTAGCAGCTCAGCTGCTGTCTGCCTGAGAAGTGGGAAGAAAGGCGCTTTCTTCACCTAAAGAAGCTCCACTGATAATACTTCTTGGGGGGGGATGGGGGTGGCAAGGTTTTGTGTCCAGCTGAGCTCTTAAAAATCAGCTTGGAATCACCCAAGGCACCCACTGTTGGCGAAGTTTTCTTTTTGTTGAAGGAAAAATAAATCTCTCTTCTTAAAATCTTATTCCAGATGAGTCAGAAGAGGCCTATGCTTCAGATCTATGATTTTTTTCTTTTAGTTCCCCAACTTCTTTAAATTTTTACATGAACTCAATTGGTTTTACTGAAGTAAAGCATAAATAAACAGTTTTAGGCTTTATGCTAACGTGTTTCCATGACACTTTCCTATTACAGATTTTGCTTGAAGGTGGGTAATGAAAGCTGTTGGCGTTAGTGCAGATCCTGTACATATGAGTATCCTGCACATAGATAACAGGCACTTGTAAGTCACGCATCACCACACTTTCTTGTAAGACTATCTTGACTGAAATGGACAGGAGGCATTTTCTGAATTCTTTATCACCAACACATTTTCCTTCAGGAGACCATATAGATGAGATACTCATGTACACAAAAGCCATTTCATAGAATCGTTTGAGTTGAAAGCGACCTTCAAGATCATCTAGTTCCA
>VXBO01000174.1:235638-274706 GCA_013400135.1 Rhinoptilus africanus | reverse complement strand
CTTCGTGGAGGTGAGTGGCGGTGCCGGCGCCCCCGGGCTCGGGAGCGGCGGCGGGCGCGGGGCGCCTCGGGGCCCCTCCGCGGGGAGGGAGCTCGCCGCGGCGCTGCTGCCCCCGCCGCCTGGTGCAAACTCCCACCGCGCCGCTGTGCCTGGGCGAAATCGGCATCGAAAGCCCCCCAGAAGGAGCAGGCGTAAATTAACCTCGTCCTTGCAGGCTTTCCAAGTGGGAATTATTTCTGCGAATCGCTCCGAAAATGAAAGGGTTGCTCAGCTGAATCGCGCTCTGTGCGCAGGAACCTCTCGGGAGGAAGACGCGGTTCAAGAAGGGCTGGCTTCTAGGCAAATGCTGCTTGCGGTGCTTTGGCAGAATAAAAATCACATTCCTCAGGGAATGCTTCGTAAAATAGAAATGTTCTCGAAATGATAATGAGTGGTATGTTTTTACTGACCCCTGGATTATGTGCTTCCTCTAACAGAGCTAAAAATGTCTGTTTTCAAAATGGAATGAGGTTCCTCAGCCCATCTTAAGGAGCAAAACCTGCTATGGCTGCTCCGCTGGTAGCAGGTGGAGTTGCAGAGGCACTGGCTGCTTGGTGCGTCGCGTGGCGGCATTCAGCCCCCCAGAAAGTACGGTCACGTATGCACTTGTGTCAGATCACGAGTAGAAACAGTTTCGGCTTCGGGAGATTGGTGTGATGGGGATTTGTTCCGTGGCACAGCAGTAAGAGGGAGGTAAAAATGTTTTATGGATTGAGCAAAGTGTTTCAGGTGACCCCACTGACAGGGAAGTGACCAAGGTACCATGCAACTTACCTCAGGGAGAGACTGTGAAAATAACGTGAAGAACTTAATGGTAAAACATGGTGTAAGTTAACTGTATTTTGTATGCTAAATAAAAGCATAAAAATATATACAATACTTAATGTATAAAATATTAAAATATAAGCACCAGGTGAAATATTAATCAAACATTATTTTCTTTTGGGTGCACTTGCATGGCTTTGGAGGTTCTCCGGGAGGTAGAAGGGGTCAGGTTGAGAAATGATTTTAGGTAACAGCAGAGCGTCCCTGTCCCTCGTGCTCCCTAAGCGCCCAGACAGAGTCAGGAGCTAACCCAAAGTAGGCTCACCAACTGGAAAGTTTGGCAGAGGCTGGTTATAAGGAAGCATCAGATGCAGCCTGTTGCTGTAATTGTGCCTGCTCCAGAGAAGCCCTTTGGTGGAAGGCACTGGCTGTGCCACGTCTTCTGTTAGCCTTCTACAGGGGGGAGAGGTCAAGATTGGAGAAGGCCCTATGAACAGACAGGGGCTTCCTCGCTCTCTGTGCTGTCTTGGGGAACCCAAACAGGACGGCAGGTTGCCGGCCGCAGCTTGGGCATACCTCTCTTGCAGGACACGATGTAAAGATCCTGCGAGACACGACAGAACTGTGCTGTTTGGTGGGCTGTGCTTTGGCCTGCAGCAAGACGGGATGAAATACAGAGCAGCAGCACAAAACGTGTGCCTGCTGCTCAAAAGAGTTGCCTTATATAATATTAATTGCATACTTCTAGTTCCTTCAGAAGCTCCCTGTAGCTGTTAAAGGAATAAGGCAAAAGATTTTGCGGGCAATGAAGAACTTTAGCTGAGCTCTTGCGTGCAGGTCCCACAGGACGCAGGCGAGTTCTCCACTCTGGTGTGGACTCCTAAGACCTTCAGCAAGTCATTTACAAGCTAGGTCTAAAGAGAAGTGGAGATATCTTCAACACCCAGCTACTCTGAGAGGGAGTTATTGAGTCCTCACTTAAGAGAATGGTCTCCTGATGAACTTTTAGGATTTCTGTGCTAGTCACAGGAGCAGAGTCCAGAGCCTGTGCGAACCCTTCTCCCCCAAGAGCGAGTTCGAATTATTGACCTGCAGACTTACGGCCCCTCTTGAACCAATGAGCGCGTAGGTATTCCATACAAGTAAAACCAACATCAAGAGAAAAAACTGACAACAATACACCTGAGCCTAAACACTGATTAGGAAACTCTTTGGTGAGCTATTAGCCCTCCTCCGTTACACAGCTGGAGGATTTGAAGCCATTTCACAGATTTTAGTTGAGTACTCAAATCACTTGAGTGAAAGGGTGGCAACAATTCATATGATGTTTAGAAAGAAACTCTTACCTTGTGTTATTTGCGTACAGCCACCCTGCATTTACCCACACACACGCTAATTCTAATCAGACTAATGAGAATGCCTTTCAAGAGCTCTGTAGCACAGGCAGATGCCAGCACTTCAGCAGCATCAGAAAAAGGAAATGATGGCATAGATTCTTCCGCTGTGATTGGCTCAAGGAGAGCCAAAGATTTGAGTTGTTCCTCATAAAGAGGGATTTAATCAAAGATAATTTAATTGCAATGAGAAGTTTGCACATCTAAGGGGTAGAGGAGTCACCCAGTGCGGATTTCCTTTGTAAGCAGGAGGTAAGTTCCTAATGCGATCGAACAGCCAACTGCTTAAAAACAAAACTTACCCAATTTAATTAAGGCTGTCTGATTTTTAAAGCTTTTAATTTCATGAATGGTGGTTGAATGGGTGATGGAAAACAGGCTTTCGGCCTCTTTCCTCTGAATGCTGTCCATTCTTTTTTCTTCTGCCACTCACTCACTTTAATTTTCCCTATCCAATTCATAGCAGACAGTCCCTCCCCACCCTGGATTGCAATAAAAAAAAGATAGCACACTGGGTTTGCACCTTCAAAGAAGAGAACTGGGGTTTGCTGTCATGCATTTTACATCAAGGCTTGGGAGGTGCAGGCCAAAGGAAAAGCAGGCTGGTTTGAAAATACATTACAAAAAAGTGCTGCTTTTTCTCTCAGACACTAGACAAAAGAAAAGAGATGGAAAAAAAATGTTGGGTCAAGGAGAAAGTCAAAATTCCAAAAAGATAGAAAAGGGATGCATTTACGTTATACAAACAATATATGTTATACACTTAAAGAGTAAAAAAAAATCTGTAACAACTACTATAATTGAGGCATGCAGAACGAGTAAAGGCAGATTCTCTGCTTCAGAAGGACCTTATCTTTAGAGATAGCAGCACACAAATACAGTTCTGACACTGAGGGTTTTCTGCTATTAAGATCCTTAAGAACATGTTATGAATGAGACTTAACTCCTGTAAATGAATGTGTTTGCTGGCAGCAACTTTCAGGGTTGAATAAAATACGATTATGTAGAATGTACGCGGGCCAACTGATGGTTAACTTCAAAAGAAATGCTCTGGGCCCGATGGTGGTTTCAGTCTAATTTAAGAATAATTCCAATTAGCAGATTTTACGAACGACAGAGTTAAAACATAAAACTCATATGCCCCTCTTAAGACCATTGTTATCACTACAGCTGTTTTTCATTTACACAGGAAAAGCAAAAGGGGAATCAGGCTACAGCTTTGGAAGAGAGAGAAAGGAAAAGGAAATGAAATGGAGATGGAGCTTCTAAAAAATGTGGATGGCTCGTTCTCTAAAAACATCAGGGGTAAACAAATGAGTATTACGAAAGAAATCTTAACACATTTTCAGTTACCTATTTTCAAGTTTCATGATTCATAACAGGAAATAACTTGATGATTTATTGTATGCATCGTAAGAGTGTTTTAGAGGTTATTTTAAAGAGCTGGTAATACTTCTGCTTAGGAGAGCCTCTGATCTGGGGCTCCTGAGAGCTGAATGGTTTTAGATTGCCCTGTGCATCACACTCACCTGGAGCACATGGTAATTGGCACTGCCAGGCAGTTTGGCCTGTATCAGTCCTAATTATGCTTGTGGCATTTTAGGGTTCTGCAGACTGTATGGGTTATCCGAGCTTCATTTGCATAGCTGAGAAAGACAAAACTTGCCAAGAAAATTCATAGTCCCTCTGGTCTAGGGGCAATTCGTTTTCATGGTAAAAAGTCTACATGCCTCTGGGAGATACTGAAAATCAGTATTCCCGGAATAAGTTTTGCTTTTTGTTAACTGACTTTCTTTTCAGGATATTCAGAGCATGTCATAAGTATATTCACTTACAGAAGAAATACAGCTGTCTTGCATTTTAATGTGAATCTGGAAAACTTCCAGGGTTATGTAGTTTCTGTTTCTGGCATAACAGTTACACTTTAGAGGCAGGACAGACAGGTACCTTTCTTCTTGATGACGGAAAAAGACTGTCTTTCTTCATGCTATCCCACTTCAGAAACTCCTGGTTTAAATTCTGGTTTCGCAGAAGTCACTATGAATTTTGCCTTGAACTTCAGTAGCACTATTTCTTCATCCTGTGCCCCACATGTGGGAAGGTGGTGTCAATCTGAATGACTTGATGCACTTATTCTCCAGCTAAATCGTGTTCCTCTGGCACAGTCTTCATCTGACGGATGCTTAACTTACAGGGACTAAAATTGGAGATGTTTCAGACAATGTCCCATGTACAGTTAATTTTTTTCCTTATGTTGTCTTCTAGACTCTTGCGTGTGATACATGCATACAGACACAGGTAGCTTTTTTTTCTGGAGCACAGCCAGGTGGCAATCATGCCAGAATTGTTTGGAAACACTTCTTTCAGTACTGGAAGACCACTTACTTTTCTTGTTCTCCAAAGGAGCTGGAATTCTCACCAGCAGAAAGCACAGAGATATGTTATCATTGTAGGACTCCAGACCCCAGAACGCAGGAGGTCATCAGCTTCCACTGAAAGAAGTGCATGTAGAGAATGTTCACTGTGGCTCAGCACCAGGTGCTTTTTTTCCTTTTGTTTCTAACATATGCTGACAGAGATAGGTTTGTAACATCAAATGTTTGTGCACATCACTTGGTAGATCAGGGCCACTTCTCAGTCACATCTGGATTTTTTTTTCAGCTATTCAGCCATGCCTGACCCACCACATTTAAATTACGCACTTTGTCACCTGCCAGTCATGTATATGTGTGACTGCAAAAGACACAAAAAGCCAAAGGAGTGCAGTGATTAGAATTAAGAGTAGAGGGACAGTAGACTATAGGGCTAAATCTTTCCTCCTGAGAACAGGATGCTCTGGCCTACTGTAAGAGTTAACTACACCGCTGTGTCCTGGAGGCACAGCATAATCACATTTGTCTCTAGATAGGTTTTCTGTTATGTTTAAATTAGCCTTGGGGGGGTGAACCAACAAAAAACCCCAACTATAGAAGATGAAATTATCCCCATACTGTGGAAGTAGCATAATGCTTTCCAAATATATTGCTTTTCCTCTCAAAAGAGTCAACCATGTGTGAGGGGAGAGGAAGAAGGAGAAATACACTTAACAGTCTGCTCATTGAGCTGACCTTGTCATGTGGCTGACTCACAGAGGATGGATGTCAGATTTGTTTGTAACAGTGCATTAGAGACCAGCATACCCAAAATATTAAGAGGCTATCTGAGGCCTGAGGAGGCTGCTCTGTATTTAAAGCACCTATATAACTCATTGGCCAAATCATCAATGATACAACCTCGACATCACTTCTGTGCTTATAGAAGAGCCATACAGCCTGCATACTACCAGCTTTGAGCTCTGATGAGCAGAAAAGGGGAACAAAAAGAGAGGTGTCAGGCCTGTGACAAGGCTGTCCTGGGGAAAAAGAATGCAAATGCCACGTGTTAGATCTCCCTCTGTGTTTGGCTACTTGCTTGGCAAGTGTAGAGTTTGAGCAGTTCATAGTGAAAGAAAGCCCTGCCCCCTTTTCAGTCCTACACCATCCTAATATCCCAGTAGTAAAAGGAGGCCTGAGAATGTTAGAAATTAAAGGAGACTGATTTTTCCAAACGATTACAACTTCAAAAAGTAGAAAGAAATTATATCCCTCTCTGGGATTTTCTTCTATAATTGTTAAAGATCTGTTACTCTGCAGCCAAAATTAATAAAGAACAGCCTGTTGTGGAACCTTATGTACCCAGGAGCTGAGCTGTTCCAAACGTTGAATCTTGACTGATGATGTTGTCATTTAAAAGTTCAGTTTATAGGGAGTTTAGATGTGGCAAAACAGCACAGGAGTAAGCCACTGGAGAAGGGCTGGCACCCACAGAATTTTATTTTTTTGTATGTATGGCAACCAGTGTGTTTTAGAGAGTAGAATGAATTGTAGTATTGTGTAGGGATTGGCAGCTTTGTCTCCTAGAGATGGGGTTTTCAAGGAAACTTCTAGCTGAAGTTTGGTAACACTCTGACCCGAAAACAACCACCTTTTTTTGAAGTGTTGTTGTTCTTGGTTTACCATAACCTTGCAGCAGGAGCATAAAAGAAGTTTCATAATCAACAGTATATGTAATATCCTAAATATCATTGTTTGTAGTTATTCATTGGCTGTAACTAATCATTAATTTAATCAATAATAATAATAAACTTCAATCATAATTAATATAATGAATCATCAATTACTTTTGAAGTCACACTGGAAGGAAATGCATTAGTGGTGGGTTTTGTGTCGTAAAATTTCTGCCTAAGGATTTGCTTTCTATTTAAGCACATATACTTAATTAAAGTGAAATATTTGAAAGGCATTTTTGGATTATTGCTGCCGGAGAATATTTTTGTTAAACAATTTTTATTTTGTCAGTTTCTCCCTGTGTAATGGCTGCTTCATGTACATTTATTTTAAAAAAAGCACTTTTGGGATTATCATGCATTCAGCATGACTTTGAGATTTCTGAAATAACTAGGAATTTTATCACTGATGTATCACCTCTATTTTTGGTCTTACACATACTGAGAGGTTTTCTATTAAGATTTGGCAAAAGATCAAGAGGTTTGAGGAGTTGCACAAAGATATCTGTTGTATTTCTAAAGCTAGACTCTAAAGCAGTCACTAAACAATTCAATTAAACTCTGAAATCAATGCTGGAAATAAGAATTAACTTAATTTTCCAAAATGGTAATGGTAATAGATTTCAATGATACCTGAGATTTGAAATTAAACTGTGAGTTGAAATTAAATCCAATAGTGTTAAATCTCGGAGGAGAAAAGACCACCATATCATGTCTCTGCAGTTAGTTTCCACAAAATGCAGACAATGCTGAGATAAAACTCCTTTAGAGAAAAGACCGGTTCCTTACAGCTTTGGGCCAGATGAAACCCGCATCCAGAACAGGGACAAGAAGCAGCAGAATACTGACTTCAGAGAGAAAAGCAAAAAGCCTTTATACAGATGCAAATTTTAGACTTCCGAAAAGCCTGAATGCCCTCTCTTATAAGCCTGAGGCATTTCAGATTTAAGTTTAGAATACAAAAAAATCTACCTTTCAGGTCAAGCAAGTCCCCTGCTCTACAGCCGTCCTGTGCTTAGTACCATCTCTTCAAAAGTCCTCATGACAGTCCAGTTTGCAGTGCATTGGAGCTTGTGCTTGGTCTTAATCCCAGCCCTGCACAGCAGTCTGACTGAGGGTGAAGGTACAGCACTCCTGTACCTAAGCAGAAGCCATCGTGAGGAGCCCACCAGTTCTCAAAAACAAGAGAAAATGGCAGAATTGGGGCTGATACCATTTTTTTCTTCCTGACCTATTTCTGGAAGGTATTCCATCATAGTCATGACTTCAGTATTCATTCCTGTCTGGATAAAAGAGACTTGTCCTCCTTCCATTCTCTCCTCCTGTCTTTTGTGAATCTCACAGCAAAGTACAACAGGACAACAGCCAGGGCGGTTGAAAGCTGCAATTGCTGTTAGTAGTTGGCTAAGAATAGGAATACCTTGTCTTCTTCAACCCACCACAGCCCTTTTTTTTGTCTCATCCATCTGTTGTGCCTTGTCATTTAGACCATGAATTCTCTGTCACAAAGACTAACATTTATGATACATTTTAATAGAATCTTCCACAATGCTACAGCCTTGCAGAGCCAATAAAACATAGTTATTAAATAGACCATCCTTCTCCCAAGCACTTGGCTGGTATTTTTTCCATGAGGAGAAACCAATGGCATCCATTAGCTATCTTTCCGAGGCAATCCTGTTTATTTACTTGATTACTTACAAAGATTACCCAATTCCCAGAAAAGAAAGAGAAACACCAGGATGCAGCTCCTGTGCTCAGGAACTTCTTGCTTGCTGCAGAAGGGTTGCAGAACGACCTAAGGATCTAAGAATTTCTTGGCCATCCAAGTCTAAAATTATTTACAAAATATAAAAGATACAAATAGCACATCAGGCATCCTTTAACCCTTTTTCACAGGTGGGCTAGTCATATTGTCTTTATTCTGCACCTGGCTAATCATGTCGTGACTTCCTGATCTTGTGGGAAGTGTCCCTGCCCATGGATTTTTAAGGTCCCTTCCAACCCTGACAATTCTATGAATCTATGATTCCTCGCAGAGCTACATATACGCTGCTTCTCTCTTTTCTGCCTATCTTTTATACACGCAGGTAAAACTAATCAATTCCACAGCCTTTGTATTTGCATCCAGTCTCAAGAAAAATCACTCAAGTCATTCTGGCCAGCGCACTGAGCTGTGACTTCGATATTTAACTGTAATTACAAGAGAGGCATTTCATTTTTCCCACCACTTAAGCCTGACTGAAATACAGCCCAGGCTAATCACTTTTGTAACCCATATTTAAAGAGTGTCTGCTGGTAACTGCCAAAACAGCCTAATAGAACACTACCACAGGATCTGGGTACGAGTTCACAGTAAGGAGAAATGCCTGTAGTGCATTTAAGTAAAGCAAAGAGAGGTCACGAAACTGCAACCTACAAAACATAGAATCATAGGATGGTTTAGGTTGGAAGGGACCTTAAAGATCATCTCGTTCCAACCTCTCTGCCCTGGGCAGGGACACCTCCCACCAGCCCAGGCTGCTCAAAGCCCCATCCAGCCTGGCCTTGGACACCTCCAGGGATGGGGCAGCCACAGCTTCTCTGCGCAACCTGCTCATGCCTTTGAGTATGTGACACGCTCATAAAGCCCATGGATTTTAAGATGTTATTCTCCTGAAGATAAATATGGACTCCTTGCTTAGCAAAGTCCTGGCACAAGACTTAGATACGTAACTACGAGTGTACAGTTTTAGAGAAAGGGAATTTATAGAAGCTACTAAATCCCAGGGAGTTTTGAATTATATATGTATCCAGTTGAATATTCTTTCAAGAGAAGAGAGAAATGAGCGGGGGGTGGGGTGGGTGGGGGGGTGGGGCAGAAATAGGTATGTGCTTATTTGTTGCTTTTCTTTTTGGTTTGAGCCTCGCTGTCTCTGTAGTGTCATTTAGGAAACCATCAATAATATCTGATTGCTACTGACTTGCCTGTGACACTTGCAGAGAGAATGTCATTTTAGTGAAGTTTTGATTATTTGGAAATTCTCCACGGAGAGGGAGCACCTTGAATTTGAAATTTAGGGATCTGCAGAGACCCTGTGGAATAGTACAGTTAAAGGTCTTACATTTCAACTCAAGAGCAAGCAGTTTAGCGTTTCCTTCAGAGCAACAGGGGGTGTGCCTGGTGGAAGGCCAGAGACAAAAGTCAGCACCCCAGATGCTGACCTGTCCGAAGGACAACCTCGTGCTATTCACAGTTCAGTCCACTCCAATAAGATTTTCCTCCTAAGGCTTGGCCTTCCACTGCCCCATTTCCAAGACCTCTGCTGTCCTACCAGACCTGTATTCCTGCATTACAGAAGGCGCAATACAGGATAAGAGATGGGGCATATGCTGATAGTGGAGACCTCAAGGCTATAAACAACTCGCCCAATGGTCAGATAAAGAAATGCAGAACTGCAGCTGGCAAAACTGATTTTAGGGGTATCAAAGAGTACAAAGAACAAGCATCCAACATATGTAAACTATGCCACATATAGTAAATTTAAATGTAATGTGAAAAGGCAGATCAAAAGAGAAAGAGCAAGGCATAAAAGTGCATTAGCGAACACAAAAATGAACCCAAGTGGTTCCTACAGTGAGGAAGAATTACCATCAACATCATACTGGTCCTAACAAAGGATTTGGGATGCACTACACTAAAGTGATAAATAGCTCATTTTATACAGAATAACTAGTTGTTACTACTAGATATAGATAGAAAAATCATGCAGAGTTGTACCATACAAAGATATGTGAAAGTAAAACTAACTAGGCATAGCCTAATTTTTAAGGTCATTTGAAAAACTGCTGTTACAATTAAACCAAATAAAAACAAAGTTCAAGGCAAGTCAAGTCAAGTACAGACAAAGCACAGTGGACAAGCCCCAGTCCCGAGTCCTTGCAAATCAGTACAAAATCTTGTGGCTTGTTAGTAGCAATGACAACACTGGTTTTAGTGGGCCACAGCTCTACAGGTTCCTCTTTTCATGCATTTGAAGCCATGGAAAACTAATCATAGGATAACTTAACAGAGGTGTTTCCATCTACCTGGGGGTGCCCCAGCAAGTTTGGGCCTGGTGGCCAAGGAGTAGCCAACTTGTGGGGTTTGGGCAGGACCAGCATGGCTTCCATGCATAGATTATATCATATGACCAGTAACAAATGGTGCTGGCATTGTGGGTCCTGAATAATCTCCTCACAAGTAAACCAGGAGCACCCCAAAACAGCTCCAGGAGCAATCTCATCACGTCCCACAGAAGAGTGATGTGCAACCTGAAGACCTGTTATCTCCCACCTCTGAACTCCTCTCGGAGACATTTCCTCTTTCATTTCTGTGCACTATATGATAATACATGTTGTGGCTCTTGTCCAGGAGGAGTATTTGTTACATATCCCATCAGTTCCCAGAAGTTACTGTGCTACTGAATGCTCTTTTGGTTTGTCCTGCACTATGTATCAAACAGGAGGTTTTCACTTTGTATTTTTCTCGTTACAAGATCTCTAGGTATTTACATCCTTGTTGAGCTCTTGGGAATAGAGATCATCTTGTCTCATGCTTCTTAGCTCAATACAGCAAAAGCCTTTTAAATATGAATAACATTAATTATTATTAATAGCAAAGTCCTTAGGGCTTAATAGGCCTTAATATTTATTAAGCCTTTATTAAGAGGCTTAATAAAGGCTGTTAACTTACAGTTTAAGAAAACAAAAGGACGGAAAAAAAATCTTTTCTAAAAAAAATAAATTAACCCCAAATCAAACCTTTTCAGCAGCTATGCTGATTATGGTCCTGACTTGAAGACTCTGAGCCAAACAGGTTACCAGCTGGGTAAAACTCTACATTTGGAGGTCTACATTACAAGCCAAGGAGGGATCTCTTTCCATTAGCCGACCAAGGAAGTAAGAGTATAAAGACTTATTAGTTGAGATATGTGAAGAGAGGTTGTGGGTTTTAATATTCTAATTAGGAACAGGAAAATTTCTATTCCATTTTGTAATTAAAACAATACACATTCTACCATCTAATTATATTTGACATTTTCAAGGTGTTGGGAGCTGAAGTCTATAATTACAGAACTACTGCTGCCTTAAGCAGAACAATCCATAAATATTCATATATTAAATAGCCAGTTATACTGTTTAGAAGATTTTAGGAACGTTTGCTTTTTTTTTAGAAATGTTAGACTTTTAGAAGATGTGTTTTATATTTGTATTTTTAAAAGGATAGGAAGAAAAATGTCCTGTGGGATCTGACATACTGTATATACCAAATTGACTAGAAACCTATTCATTAGTATTATAAGTAGTCACATTGGAGATTCATAGGGCTTAGAATTATTTCTGTTCTTTTAGCAGAATGGATAATTGCAGTCAGAAATAATATGGGAGTCCTGTAGTGATGTCATAAGACAGTGAAATGCAATTCTTACGATTCCTTGATTTTGTAATTAACAATAAAATTACAGCTTACATACAGTAGTTTAAAAAGTTAACTACATCTTTTATTTTAGTGTCTCACAATAAAATATAGCTTCCTACATCACCTATTTTTGATAGTTCAATATTGCCATTTGAAGCAGTTGCCTGCCTAAGAACACCATAATCAAAGTAGAGGTGGACTTGTGGGTAAGGCAGAACCTGTTTTTCAAGGAGAGCCTTTCCTTTTCTTGACATTTGAGAAATGGAAAAATCCAGAATGAAGATGAAACTCTGAGAGCAAGGTGTTCCATGAGTCTGCCTGTTCTGTGTTCCCATTCTAGGAAATGAACCTCTGGGGACATCTAGATAAAAGGGCATAATTTCTGAAAAGAACGGCAATGGGCACTTTGACTATTTTGTCCATTTAGTTCATTGTTACCGATTTGTGTCCTGTTATAAGATGCTTTGCCCCATGGGACCTAGATCCTGGCCTAGTCATTAGGTGTAACTTTGAAGTAGTTCATAATAAAAGACATTGCAAATGTTTCAAGAGTTAAATGCTGTGCGGAAGGGGAGTTGCAACACATCCGAGTTCAAATGCTGTCCAGAATTTCAGTGACCAAGGAAGAGTAGCATAGACTCGGCGCAAGCTCCACACACACCAGGGCAGCGTGCACTGTGCCAGCCTTCTGGTCAGGAGGCCCCTTATCCAAAACAACTCCAGTCTCTGTGCAGGCAGGTGTGGAGAGAAGGGCACCAAGTCCCACAGCAATCTCAATTATTCCCAGAGTATGAAGACTTTAGGGAAGTCCTCTTTCACCCCTGCACATCTCTAGAATTACTAGAAGCAGCCTAGCCCACGTTGAGTAATCATGCGTGCTTGCGTTATGGTCAATCAGGGACTGCATCCAGCAGGAAGTGAGAAGTGGTATTATATCATGCATCCAGCTAAAGAATTGGACTTCTTCCTGTGAAGGGCAGGAAGCAGGACTCAATTCAATTACATTGTATATAATTATTCCATACATATTATATGTCATATTATATAATAATTGTATTATATATTATGTATTCCCATGATATGTATCACATATTGTATGTTATATGCTACACATAATGTGTATGTGTAATATAGTATGTGAGTGCAGATATACATGTATGTTTGGGGTTTATATATATATACACACACACAACTTGCTGAAGCAAACTTAGGAGATGCCCGGTGTGATTTTTGTAATGCTTATAGCACTTAGGGATGCCAATGCAGATTCCCTCCCTGTCTGCACAATCACAGTCTCTATACTACGCGACTTTACAATGCCATCAACTTTTAAACTCAGACAACCAGACAGGCAAAATTCCTCCATTCTCCACCTGCTGAAGATTTTGCTTAGAGCACTTTGAAGATACAACTCACCCTTTTCAAATCTGTCCTTCAGCACATCAAAGATAAGCTGTTCTTTTCAAACAAAATCTAAGCTGTATTAAAAAATGTGTCAGTGAAATTTAGCTACAACCCTCCTTCTTTAACCACCCAGAATTACATTTTATGCACAAAAAGTCTGCATTTTAAAAGCCCAATGTTTAAAAATCTGAAAATGGCCAATTAATGCAAGAAAACATTGTCCCTCTGCCATATAGAGCAGGTTTTATTCATCATTTTTCCAGTATACATATTTATCCAGTTTTACCTCTGCTTTTTTATTCCATTGTAGAATGGGAGGGATGACATTGATGTTAATCAATTAATTAGTTTTGTAAATGTATACTGAACATTGCAAGAGTAATATAATCTAAGTATGCCCAAAATTATATTAGGAGAATCCCTTTTCCTCGTAATGTGAGGTGCTTTTTTCTACTCAAAAGGAGGGTTTTTTTCTCAAGAGATACAATACAGCCTTATCAGATTTTTATGATTTTATCTAAATGAATCTATTTAGTGGTTGCAAGATTTTACTTTTCAGCTGCAGCTAAGAGTGATGAAAAGTTAATGTGAGAGCCATCTTACAAAGACAAAAGAAAAGGAAGAAGACAGGCAGTTCATGTCCTATTATCCTTAGGTACCTTCATTGCAGCAGAGACACAGGGAAGGAGTTGTTGCATCTCAGTGAAGGAGCAGGCAGTTGTTCTAATGTTGCCTTGTTCCGTGAGGACTCTGGGAAATAAACAAAAAAATGTTTCTGAGAATTTACTAGGAGGATACAGAGAATAATCACATGCTGCTGGTCACCTCTGAATGCCCCCAATGCCCACCCTGGGGGGAGGGCTGCTCTCCCTGTTCACTTATAAACCAACGGCTTCAAAATGCCTTTTTGCTTTTTCTTCTCTGGAACAATTTCCTTCCACCGAGGCTTACTGGTTGAATCTGTGCTTTCAGGAGCTGGTGGCAAGCTGGGGTGAATTTATCCCCAGAGGGGCCAACTTAGCTCTTAATAAATTACTGGAAGTAATTGCAAAGGCTAAAATCGCTAAATAGCTAGAGGATAAAAGACTTGTGAACCATAGTCATCACGGTTCTAAACAGACTGGGTCTTGCCAAAGTTAATTGCTTTTTTGATAGAATTACAAAATAAATGTGCAAAGGCAGAACTCTGTATTATCACCTATTTAGATTCTAGGGAAGCAGTGGATGCTGTTTTTCATTAACTGTTACTTTGAAACTTAATGCAAGCTGGCTTTGATATAAACACTGTCATGTACATAACAGTGGCTAAAGGACCAAAAAAGGTGATGATGAACAGCAGAATGCTGAGGCCCCACATGGGAGACTGCAGTCCTGGTAGTTCCTTTTAAAAATAAATAAATCAAAGTTTGTCTATTAATCATTCATAGATGAAAAGGCTAAATTATTTGGGCAGAAGATTGGATTGGGTGTTTTGACTAGCTTGGTAGGCAGCAGGGTTATTTGATATCAGCTGAATAGTATCGTATCTCTAGAGAATTAATTATTTAAAGATGGTAAAATGGACATGACAAGGAGCAGTGAAATGTAAATAGCACCTGTCACAGAGATTTATTAACAGACTATGTTGTCTTTGCAAAAGCATTGCTATTCCATTTCCAAACAGTAATTTGTTGCTTTCTTCTCTTCTAGTTGCCCATATTGGCATCTTCTGTTGTTAGCCTCTATTTTCTTGAACTTACTGATGTCTTCAAGCCAGTTCACTCTGGATTTAATTGCTATGACAAGAGTCTGAGTATGCCATACATTGAACCTACACAAGAGTCTGTTCCCTTCTTGATGTTGCTTAGTCTAGTTTTTGCAGGACCATCAATTACGGTAAGTTTGAGGTGCCACTGTCACTTACGAAAGCTTTTGAACAGAGTTTCAGTTGGCATAAAGAAAATTGCTCGTTTGGTTTCATTTAGGCTGCAGAGTGTCATCCAGTCTAATTACTGTAGGATTTTAAATTAATCTTTTATTCTTCTATAACAGAAAGAAACACACTCCTTACAACATTCCCTGTAGCACTTCATCTACTTGCACTATCCTGATTGTGGGCATTAATGTTAAGAAACGGCATCTACGGTTGGGTGAGAATAGCTTCAATCATTACGTTACACTGTACAAATATTTGAACTTTTACAGACGGGGCATCTCCCTACTCTGAGATGCACCAAAAAATCAAGATTTTGTTGTAAATGGAAGCCTTCATCTGCAGTCCTGAACATGCCACTTTTGTTAGAACTAGCTTTATTCAGTGAGGAGGTATATCAGTTGTGCCAGTGAAATCAATTACTTTCCCAAATAGCACTGGGAGTCCTCTAAATTGTGAGTTAGTCGTTAAGAGCAGGCAAAAGGAGTCTGGTTTAACCATTCACCCAAAGGGAGGAGATGATTGCAGCAGAACAGAAGTATCCTGTCAGAATGTGAGCAGTTTGGTCGCTATTTTTGATGGTTTAACCCCAGATGGCAACTAGAACCATGCAGCTGCTTGCTCACTGTCTCCCCTTTTGCCCCCCTTATAAGGGTGGGGAGAAGAGGGAAAAAAAGAAGGGGAAAGGGAGAAAAAAACCCTCATGGGTTACGTTACAGATAGTTTAATAAAAACAATAACAGAAAAGGGAAAATACCAATAATAATAATAATAACCATCCAGTGAATTGACACTGTCCAGAGCAGTGATTGTGGATTCCCGCCCCCCCAGCTAACCCCATTTATACACTGAGCATGATGTCTATGGTATGGAATAGTGCATTGGCCATCCCACTGTTCTGTCTATGCTTCTTAGGGGAAGCTGAAAAAAAAAGTCCTAGGGTAGTGTAAACATCACTTAGAAACAACTAAACCCAATAGGTATTACTGACATTCCTTTCACAGCAATCACTGGAAAGAAAATTGGCTCTTTCCCAGCTGAAATCAGGACACAATTTTACAGAAAAAAAAAATCAAATTGTTTGATACAGGTGAGTGTTGTCCCTGGTGTAATTGCTGTCAAATTAAAATTAAATCTAAAGACTTCACCTTTATATATATTTTATATATATATATGATCTGTGTATATATATGTGTATATATATACACACACTAGAGGGAATTAATTTTGTCTGATTGTAGGCAGTTCAGATAGGAGCCTTTTTCTCACACCACTCCTGTTTGGCAAATGGTGAGAGAAATTCACCTTGAGTGGGTGATTCCATGCACCTAAAAAGATGAGTGAACCTTCTGAAAGGGTCTCTTCTCTCTGCTGACAGCAGTGACTGCGCATCTCGGTTAGGTGCTTCTCTAAGGCCAGCTGCAAATGTGTCCCCGCTGCCAGCTCCTCTGAATTCCCTTAAATTCAATTAGTTCATTCCTTTTATAGCCAATTTGCAATTACAAAATGTATAAAATGTGATGCCAATATAAAAATCATCAAGTGCTGTTCTCTCTTCGCTCTCCAGGATGTTTTTTTGTTTATTTCTCTTTTTTTAAACTGAGCTATTCTTACTCTGGTTTTGGTTGCTTTAGAAACCATTTTTGAAGGCTTTTGCGCAACCATGAGCCTGAAAATCGTACTCTTTAGGAACTGGGAGCTAAGACTCTCAGTGTTGCTGGTGCAGACACTTGCAGCAAACACCAAATGCTGTGATAAAACCAGAAGTTGTTGGTATTGCAGTTTGGCTGGGTTTCTGAAGTTTAGACAGTGCTTCTGATAACAACAAAGTGGACTTTCCTGAAATGACCATAGAAGGAACTATGTAGGCTCCCTTGGGCCACAGTAAAAGGGTAAAAGCTGATTTTTACTTCAGAGTTCATGTCAAGCCTAGGTAATATCAAACACCTTCAACTGAAAGATGCCTGTTTCATTAAGGAGTGTTTATTAAAGGTTTTGATTACAGGGCAATTATTTCAGCATTGCATGAAATTTTGCAATAGAAAATGTTATTCTTGTTTGAATCATTTTCCTACCAGCAGTACAGACAACTAACCAAAACCATGCCATGTAAGGAACTCACACCCACATTTGAGCATGCCTACCAAACATAAGATTGGTAAAGAAAGTAAATCCTGAAGCTTCAAAGTACAACTGCTTAAAAGCTGCAAGCCTTAGGAAGGTGTGATTCATCTGTATTAGGGTGAGCATGAATGTGATACTTGCATTAGATGGAGAATGGGCTCTGATAGTGTGAAATAAACAACCTCCTTTAATAAAAGGCACTGAAGATGGTGTAGAGCATTGGCTCTTTATTACTCAGTACCACTTCTGAGGTACTGAGGTATTTACCACCACTGAGGTAAAAAATTAGAGGGTTTTTTTGTCCAATCCTTCCTTTTTTCTTTGGAAAAATAGGCCAATGAAGCGCAATGCAAAAAGATCACAATTGTGGCATTGTCATCTTGTAGAGTTTAGCATTTTATAACTTAGTTTTCATTAACATTTCAATGAATTACATGCTTTATCAAAATCTGTAAAATACAGAAAAGAAAGCACGAGCTATGTGAGTAACTGAGGATCTCCATAGCATATGCTAGGCCCTGCCTGCAGTTCAGGCACTTACTGCAGTATGAGACAGAAAGTCATCAAAACTCAGTAAAATACAGCTGTGATTAAGCCACATTTTAAATATTACCAAAGAGTGTAAATAAGAACAAATAAAAAAAGGAGGAGGGGGGAGGGATGACAAGCAACTTCCAGTCTCAATCCCTTCTTAAAACCTTATATAAATATTGGAATAGGACTTAATTTTTATCTATATTATTTTTGTTGATATACTCATTTTTTCCTGACACTAGAGAATGTATTAAATCTATTCACTTTATAGTACACTTTTTTACAACAAATCTAGCATTTTGTAATTTATTTCCCCAAGCCATTATTACAGAAGGATCTGTGTGGATTTGGGGCTTTATGTTTGCTGTTTTTTCCTTTGGGTTTTTTTTGCTCTTTATTAGTGAGTAGCAACTGCTTTTAACCAGATCTGTTCTGTAGCCCTGAAGTGCTACAGAAAATTACTACCTGTATTATTAACATATGTCTTATAGCTTGTGGCATATCTGAAATTTTCTGTAGGTATTCATAAACCACAGGAGACTTCAGCGTGGAACAACTGGACTTGTATGAAATTACCAAGATGGGTATTTTATGTCTGGAATAAAGATATACCTGAATTGCATTATGACTTCCATTTGCTTCAAAGAACTCTGAATCTTATCCTCTGACGTATTTTCTCTCTAGCTATTAATTAAAAAATGTTAGGACCACTTATTTAATCATAACAGTGTAGGTTCAAACCCTTATCAGCCACTGACTAAAAACCTACTTAAAGGTAACAATGTGCTTTCTAACAGAGATCACCAGGAAATTAGATCACATTGATTTGGGAAATCAATTCGCAAGGAGAGAAATTTACTGCTGTCAGTTTCAGTCCTACTGCCTCCTCTACTGTGAGAGTTTGTTTCCTTGGAAATACCAGCCTCTGAATTTTCCTTGACATAGGCCTTGCTGTTTCCTGGTTTCTCCTCTATCACACAAGCTAATCCATCTCTCTGGTATTTTTCCCTGTGCCAGATGTTCCCTAGAGCTTAGCTAAAAACTATTGGAGTTTCTTTGGGTTTATGTTTGAAATATTACTGATTCCTCCAGGAAGTTTCAGCAGTAAATTGATCAAATGGAGACAGATAATAGTGACCATAGTTCTCATCTAATTAAAATTTGTTAAATAACACTTACCACTGACTTTGTCATGTAATGAGATAACCTTCACTACTTTAATTTTTCTGGAAAAGAAAGGAAATTTCAATTTATTAAACCCTTGTCTAAAAAAGGGTTAGACTAAGTTTGTTCATAGTATCTCCCTTCTCCTATGGTGAGGGGTCTTAGAATGCACAAACTTCAATGGTTAATTACAACAGATTCAGCATAACTCAGATGCCTTAGCATCTCATTGCGTTGTAAGCTTTGTGCATTGCATACATTAGTTTTCAATGCATCTGTGGATAGACAAGGTGAATCTCCTCTTAGTGGTGAGAACTGCCTCATTAATTTCAATATTTCAACCCAATCTTTCTTCTGAACTCTGTACAAGCCCTGTACAGATTTCCAAGTTGTTGCACTATTTAAAAAAGAAAACAATCAAACCTAGCACTGTAAATGTATAAATGGATCTAGATTTTCTAGCAAGTAGCATTATTTTTCATTTATATTCTTCTCTTTATTTTTATTATAAACTCTTGTCTAGGGCTTCAGTCGTAATCTGTTTTGCTTGGTACATTCAGAGGGACCATAAGGACAGGACTTTTTCTACTGCTGTGGATCTGGTTAAAACCCAAGCCAAATTAAACAAACACAGAAGAGCAGGCTGCAGCGTAATTAGAAGCTGTTAGGGATTGCTAGGCTTGAGGCCAAGACTGAGTGCTAAAACCACCTCAGGAGCACTAAGATATTGCAGTGGCTCAGGATTATTTTAGAGGCAAGATTTTCTAATTATTACTTTCTTACTGTAGAAACATCAAATTTCAGCTGTGGATGAAGACCCCGATTCCCCAGAGCACTGCATACTGTATGCCACTTGCATTTAATTTCAGTGCCACCTTCTTGCCTGCCCTCACTCAGGCTACGTTGCATTACTGAATGTTGACATATTGATACAAATCTTTTAAAGGAGAGTACATCTCAGTGGATGACAGTGGTTGTGGTATAGTTATATTTCAGACTTTAAATTCAATCAGTATCTTCTGAGTAACTGCTACATTTAATTTAACAGCTGCTTTGTCATTGCAGATAATGATAGGAGAAGGAATTCTCTACTGTTGCCTGTCCAAAAGAAGAAATGGGATTGGAACAGAGGCCAATATTAATGCCGGAGGATGCAACTTCAATTCTTTTCTTAGAAGAGCTGTGAGATTTGTTGGTGGGTTTCAAATGTTAGTCACAAAGAAGAGCTTTCCATATACATTCCCTTTTCACCATGCAGATTTCCTTCTCTGAAACAGCCTTTCAGAACAGTGCAGGGCAGTCACTGGCATAGATTTTCTGCCAGAAAACGCAAAAAGAAACTGTCAAATGGAGCGACAGAGTAGCCCTGTTCTCAGTAATGCAGCATCCACACTCTCCATTTTCCTTTTCCTCTCCTGTACTATTGTAAGTGTTTGTAACAGAATAATTTGCTTTTCCTTCTCTGCCCACCTTGAGCTGGCTTCCTTTTAATGGTTTCAGTCTGTACTTTCCCCTGCCTGTCTTCAGTGCATGGTATTCAGCACGACAGTAAAAACTTGTCAGAAAATGTCAGTACATTTGACATTCTTTTTCTGGGATGTGTTTATCTATCTCTTGAAAAAGGAATAGAATCTGGCAACCTAATGATAGAGAAGAACACATTGAATTGTTTTATTTTACTTTGTTTTAATTGGCATTTATTAAAACTGAACTTAAAAAGGCAACTGGACTTTTTGTTCCCCTTCTTGCAGTTAATTTCTTCTACCAGTGAGTGGCTAAAGGAAAGGTTTTGTCTGTTCCAGAAATCTTTCATTAGAGAGGCCAGCCTAGGCAAAGACAACTTGCAGGACAGCAGACTGAAACCTGGTAGGAGGACTGTGCAGTAGGTTTCTGCGGTCTGGCAAGCAGGCAGGTTATACAGTCTGTGACCAGTAAAGCATCCTCTTCTGAGCAGCAGTGAGGAACTGAGCAGAGGGGATGGTATGTTCTAACATCAGCAAAGAGGACTGTAAAGATACCTCGTGCTCTCCTCTCTCCTCTTGTGTGGCGTCCCATCACCAAAAAAAGATAAGCTCAAAGATGCATGGATTTAGCTCTTGATTCATACTCTGAATTTGCCATTTCTTTCATATTTTTATGACTTCAGCATTCTTTCGATTTTAAGATGAAAAATCAATTTATTTATATGAATACAAATAGGGAATTAGAGGTGAATCTTTAGGGGTCAAGCAGTTGAAAATGCTCAGTAAAACAACTGAATTTATTTCAACTGCCTTGGGAATTTGGCATTATTAACCAAACAGAAACATCGATCAGTTACCAGAAAGACTTAAATATTTTGACTTGTGGCAAGGACTCAGCACTCAAGAAACATCAGAGGTGTGAAGGTAACCAAACTTATTGCCAGCTGATGAGTCTGTGGTGGTAAAAAGAGAACAGGTCCTCAGAGCAATTATTTAATGGGCAGCTGTCCCTGTTTTTAAAAGCCTGTATCCCAGTGGGCAAGTCTAAGGTCTGGATGAGCACATGTGCTCTCCTTAAATAGTTGGCTGCCCTTTAGTCAGTTCAGAAAACTGCTTCCCAGTTGGAAGAAGCTCCAGCGTAGCTCACTTTTATGAAAAAATGTTGGAGGACATCAAGCCATCAAAATGAAATGTTAAGTATCAACAGGAAGAAAACAAGCGTAAATAATGGGGTTTTTTACTTTAAAGAATTAAATGTTGCAATAAGTTTTCTTAAACAAAAATATATTTTCTTCAGTTAAATACTGTCAAGTCCAATGACACAGCCTATTAGAATTCCGTCAAATGTATTTTGTCACAATGAAGTAATCTAATTTCTGCATATAATAAAGTTAACAAGCTCTGTTGATTTCTTTCCTAGGTGTTCATGTGTTTGGTCTTTGTTCTACTGCTCTTGTTACTGATATTATACAGCTATCAACAGGATATCAGGCACCATATTTCCTGACTGTTTGCAAGCCAAACTATACATCCTTAAATGTATCCTGCTCAGAGAATTCATATGTTGTGGAAGATATTTGCTCAGGAGCTGATCTCAATATTATCAATGCTGGAAGGTTGGTTCTGTCCTTCATTGTGTACATTTTTAAGTCTTCATTTTATTTTTTCTTTTCTGTCCCAGTTTCAAGATTTTTTTTCGAGTAAAACTCTGAATGAGTTTTGATGGTTTTTTTGTAGTAAAGGTGAGAGCGTGTCTTTTTAGTGATGTTCAGTTTTCTGTATAAAGATACTAGGCCAACAGTGGGCTTTGGAAGACTGTCAGATTCCGAAGCACAGTTAGTAGCTAGTTATTTTCCCTCCTTCAAAGGAGGCAATTTCCTATACAGTTATTAATGTGTGTAGCTTCTGCTGCTTTTCCCAGTGGGATCTGGGTAAGTTCTCCATAACAGGCAGGGGAAGAAGTCACCCAAGTACTTTATCTGAAACCTAGTATAACATACATTACTGTTCTGGCATTTTGGTCTTAGTTTGTGAGGCTTGGTTTTGGGATTTGTTGGAGGAGTCTGTTTGCTGTTTCTCTACTTAAGTTTTTTTATATTGACAACATTGAAAAAATCCCTTTTTAGAGGAAAGACCACAATGGAGCAAATCTGGGTGTTCCCAAACACATGCCTTTTCTTTTATGATATTTCTAACTGGTGTTTTATCCTCCCTGATCATTTAGTCTTTAGGCTCCCTACATGATAGCCAGGAGAGCAACTCATATTGTTTATAGTAGCAGGTTTTGGACATGCATATCAGTCAAGATATAAACCAGACTATGTATCTTATTTTAAACAAGCTTGATGTGATAAAATAGTGATAATTCCATTACTTATGGCAGGTCATAGATTTAAACAAGGAATCCGAAGGTGTAAGTCAGTAAGTTGTACTGTTCCAATATATCTGCTACTCATTAGTCCAAGGACTTCATTAGTATGAAGTGTCCTAAATATAAGCACTATACTACTGAGAAATCACGAAGCTCTTCACTGAATACAATACTAGTGTTCCATATCTTTTCCGCACCAGGTTAACCTTTATTGCCTGTTAGTCATTGAATGTTTTAATATTTTGCAGTCCTTCAAAATTTTGGTGCTTTTTAAAATCTCCTACTCTCCAGAAAAGTTACAGCAAAATTACAGAATGCTTGAAATGCCTACAGTTTCTGTCTCTGACTCAGCTGCATAATTTTTCTGTGTACTTGATTAGTAGATACGAAGCTGCGTTACTTCTGTCACATCCACTTCATTGAAGCTTTGCACTCCTTTCTTGTTCTGTATGCAGCCCCAGATGCTAGCTTCTGTTTTAACTTTATGCCTCATGGCATTACATTTTTGTCACATGGATATTACTGAAATGTTCTGTCTATATATTAAGGCACCTTCCTCCCAGTTTCTTTGCTTTTCCATTTATTTCAATGGTCAACACAACTGGGAATCGTGAAATCAATCACTTTGTAAGTATCTTCCAGCAAATCTCGGAATCTGTCTCTCTTCGCTGGGACAAACCAATTTCACTGATGTTTAAAGACCTGCAATTATTTGATGTATTTGGTCTTAAATATGTCTAGTGGGCTAAGAATCATAATTAGCATTGATTAATTTGCCATATCTTTTCAATTCATATAGATGGGCATGATCTGGAGCTGGAATGAAGGACTGTAGCTCTATTTGGCCCAAATAATTTGATGACTGTAATTTTGGTGAAAGGCATAATCAATTACTATAAGCCTTCACCTCACTCTTTCTTTCCCCATAACCATTTGCTGTTACTGGGATACTGCCATTGAAGCCTCATGTTTGCAAGCAGTGTCTCTCACCTACATAGTGTCCCAGGGAAATCGGTGCAGCTTTACGCGTGAGCAGGCAGAAAAATTTTCATTATTACATCTCATTCATTTCATTATTATCTCAAATATGATGCCCCCTGCTCTGAATTGACTGCCTGTACAAATTCCAAAAAACCTGATCACTCCTAAGTTTAAATATCTTCACTTCCAAAAACCAGCAAAACTAGTTGTAACATACTGAGACTAAGCAGTCACTTTTTGAGTGTTTCTGTTTCTTTAGGAAGGTGACCATGTATTGATATCTCAAATTTATTTCCATCATAGAGGATACATTTGGTGATCTATAATATTCTGGCACCACCCCCAGTTTCTCCTTAATTCCATTTTATTGCATTTTTCCTTTATTAAATTGTTGCTTCCTTACGCCTGTCTCAACTTTGGTAAAGTGATCAGCACTTGCTACTGGTTCAATACATCCTTCAGTCATCTACTCCAGGACTTACATTGTAACTTCTCCAGCCCAGGAGGTTAATTTGACTTCAATAATTTCAGCTTTTAAAGGACTTGTTCTTCTGAGATTGCCTTCATTTTTCATTTGTACTTTCCAGAAACTTTGGCTCCAGAAATTTGCCTCTAGACTCCCCTATGAAAAGCATAGAGAAGAACACAATATTATCCAGCTGATTATATGAAATAATTTCCTGCAAAATCCTCAAATACCCAGTAGCTTCCTTTGGCCATCTCTTCCTCTCTTTATCTTCAAAGACCCTTTTCAGTCATTTCTGTTCAGATCTCTAGTTCTCTATCCTCTATCATTTCTGATGTTCTGACTCAGTATGACTCTCTGTCTCAGTATGACTCTTTCTCATCATTTTTCCCCTTCTACACTTCCTCATGCATGAGCATTTAGAGTGATACACTGTCATCATCTGAGTTCAGACCATGTTTTGTTTGAGACCTTTGTTCACCTTTTCAATACAGAGCCATACAAAAAGGCTACAGATTTTTAGCTTGAATTATTCTCAGGTTGGATTAAAAGATAACAAATAGAGGAACAAAAGCAGCATCACCATTACAGAGTACACAGAGCGCATTTAGTCTGTAACATGCTGTGCTTGCCCTGGAAGCATATGAATAGAAAATAAAATAAAGAGAAAATTGACTGTAGCAGAGTGACACACCTTATGTACTATAAAAATGCCATCAAATTAAGGTTAAGTTCTGAGTGGTTCTAAAGTTCATAGACCCAAATCTACACATTAGCTCCACAGAGACTGTAAGTAGATTTATGCTTCCACTAAAGCTTGCACATGGTAAAGGAGCTGATTAGCCATTATAAACATTTACATTTTTTTCCATGTCTTTATCCTCCTGTCCTCAACCCTGAACTTGTTCCCCAGGGATACTAATTGTAAAAGGTTTGTTGGGAGGGGAAAAAAAAGAAGAATAATAATTTAGGTCTGTCTTTAGAAAGGAACAAGGAATCATGCTGATTTCATCTTGTCCAGAGTTATGAACCTGCTGGAGCCGTGGGCTCAAATTCAGGTCAGCATTGTGGCATGTAGTGAGAACTACATGCTCACATTTAATTGCCAACAAATTATTTAGAACAGATAAGGCAAAATGCATAGGAAAGAAATTTAGAAAGTTGACTCTGCTGCTGTATAGAAAAATGTCTTTGTCTGAAGCTAAAGGACTATGTTTCAGGCTTTGCTATTTTAAACTAACTAAACCAGGTGCTGCTAGGAAAATGACTATACGTGGACCCCCGTTAGGGTGGCAAGACCCATCTGTGAAGCTGAATGATTGTCCAAGTACTTATCCGAAGCTGAGCTTTCTCAGGTGAAGGTGGCTGCAAGATAGACATACCCTCCTTCACCAAGACAGCCAGCACATTACACTACATGTCCATCCCATCTTAAGGAGATAAAAGTAGTGATATAAACTGCTATATATCCTCACTGCATCTTACTCACTTCTAGACCCCAGAGGTCATAAAAGTTTTTTAGGGTTTCTACAAGCTATGAACTAGATGTCTGCCGTAGAACAGGTGTTACTGAATCCACTGAGCTAAGCTTTTGCCTCTGTTGTGTAAAAAAGTCTTCTTCATGTTCCCATCTATTTTCTTTTGTTGTTTTTAGAGGACTGAAATGGGTCAATAAAAAGACTAATGTTAAAATGTTAGAGGGCCTCACCTCATGTGGTGGTTCTGTGTAGCTGCCTCCTATACAAACCCTCCTTTTCTTGGTCAGAGCAGTAGAAGCTAAGCTGTTGCTTTTAATTTTCCTATCTGTAGTTTCTGACTTAAGACTCAGTCCACATCATTCAAGTCCTCGGGTTTTCAATGGGAGTAGAAGGCCCTTAGCAATTTCAAGAATAGACCTGATACTGCCTATTGTCTCACACAGTTTGGACATATTTTCATTTAACCTGTTCTTCTGGGCTTCAGGAAGGGGCCTGGTAACTCTTAAAATGCCCTTTCAGTGTTCTTGTGCTCCATGCACTCCTATCATGTTATAAAGTGCTGAAATTTAAAAATAAATGTGAAGACGTAGCAAATAAAGATGTAGTTTGCCTCTCTCTGAGAAGAATGTCACGCTGTCATCCCCCCATTTTTAGAGCAACAAAGCATGGGCAGAAAGATGGTTAATTCAGTTGCTGAAGTTAAGGCCTGATTATCAAAGTGTCTATGTCCGTCCTTTGTAGAGAGTCCAGGTGAAGTCAGTGAGAATAATCATAAGATCAAGGTTCATGCACTGAATAACACTATAAGTGGTATAATTAGGTACTTACTGAAAAGTTATTATAGATATTTATCTGTAGAAATAAACATATAGATATTTCTTTCAATCAGCATTCAGTCTTTATCTCATTCCCACTGTTCTCTTAGTACACACACTTTTCTTAGTACTCAAAAGGAATTTTGTGCTAAGTATTTACTTCAAAGCAAAGGCATCTCATTAACATCGGTCCTTTCTCCAGATTATAGAAGATAAAATTATAAATTTAGTGTTACTGATCCATCATATATTGCTTAGGAAGCGTAAGCTGAAAATGACTGTACCACCCAGTGTTTTTTTCAAGTGAACACTAGCCATAGTGTATTTGAACTGAGAAGCATAATTTGAGTCTCCTTCCTTGGCAGAAAGTCATTCCCTTCTCAACACGCCACCCTGGCAGCCTTTGCAGCAGTGTACATTTCGGTGAGTAACCAACTCTCTTCATATTCATTTATACAAGACAAAAGTCAGAAAGTCATTTGCTGTATATTGTAAAGTGATGTGTTGCCTGGATATCCTGGATGGATGTAATTTTTTATCCTCCCAGTCTGAAAGCAAAATAAAACTACTAACCACTACAATAAAACCAGCTCTATTAAGACTACAGAAGAGATTCGGTTGTTTCACATCCTTTGTTAAAAAGCAACAAAAGTGTAACATTAAATTATATTTGATGCTTCATATTATTCACATATAAAATGCAGTGCTTATCTGTCTTACAGGGTGATATTTTAACTTACCATCCAAATTAACCTTTTTGTGTTCTGTATTTTCTTTATTGCTGTCTTCGCTTGACTTGCTGCTTTTAAACTTGAGACATTAAGGAACAAACATTTATGTGATGTAGTTTCATTTGACCTCCATAGAATTGCAGCATGGATGAACTGGCACAGTCACTCCCAGAGGCCTGCAAGGTGCTACTGCAAAGCAAGTGAATAAAAACCATCAGTAACTAGCAGGGGATTGTAGGACATGCTGCAGCGATCACCGCTGATTTTCCACATCTGACCAATGACATTTCGTCAGTATGGGCTACACTGTTTGCATGAGTGACTACTTGAAGGGTATTTTTTAAAAAAAAAGGCAATTCCATAACTCATGCTGTAAAAATCAGAGGAAAACATCAATGACAACCAGTTAATCAAATTAGATAATGGAATTGTGCATGTACTGGGAGCTTGCCAGTATTTATTCTGCCAAGGGAAAGGCCCAAAATTGGCATAATACTGATGAACCACCTCCACGTAATTTTTGTGACCTCCCTGACATCATGGCCCCCAGCTGAGAAATGGATCTCTAAAGCATCTGGTAGTAGCTTTTGTTAAAACAGGTTATTGCTTTCATCTGGCATGACATCTGGCTTCTGTGTTTCAGAAGCAATGGCTCCTCAGTCACACTTACAGAACATTTAGGCTCTGACTGTGAACAGTATTTAGACATAAAATCCTTATCCTAATTGATGTCAACAAGCAACAGTGCCTGAGTTTTTGGAAATCCATTCCTTGTGATTTCAGATCTCAGAGATTTCAGATTTCAGATTAAGTGAGCAAATTTTAACAGGGGTGTAAATTAAAGTTAAGCTGATTATTTGCAATATCACTGTGGAATAGTGATCTATGTGTGAAAGAAACGTTGCATGCCAGAAATTACTATCCTCTTAGGTAAATTTAAGTTTCTTCAACTGCTTTTTCATTTCTTTCTTTTTTCAAGATGTACTTCAATTCTACATTAACAGACTCCTCAAAACTTCTGAAACCACTCTTAGTCTTTGCCTTTATCATCTGTGGAATTATCTGTGGTCTGACACGTATCACCCAGTATAAGAATCATCCAGTTGATGTTTACTGTGGCTTTCTCATAGGAGGAGGAATTGCTCTCTATTTGGTAAATATAATATTCATATAGTTAAGTTTTAGTAAATAAAACTGGTAAGACTATAATAAGAGAACTGGTATTTTTTATTAAAACCTTTCATCATGGTCACATACCATAATTAAAAATATAGCCAAAATGTGTTGAAGATGATGATGTTAGGGGTAATCACTTTAAAAATAAACAGGAAAAAGCAAATATGTATTTCAATTTAAAGTGCCATAACAGTGTACAAAGTGGTGTATAATCATCTGGCATTGTATACAGAAACAGCTCTAACATTACGTACTTCATTAAATACTTAAAGATCCTCATCTTCTCCACTCTGCACTTACAAGCATAATACAAGAAAAATATTGGATTAATTGGTATGTGTTGCCAGCCTGAGTTTATATTACCAATGTTAGCTTTATGATCTCAAAAAAATGGTTGAATTAATATGCAGCAACTCAGATTTGCTGAACTTACAAGAAATCAAAGGTAATATTACACCCTTGTGATTCTTTGGATCTCTTGGGGAAATTATGCAGGGAAAATAGGATGCTCAAGCCAGGTTATTCCCATGCTTTTCCTCTGTACTGTGTTGAGACAGATGGAGCACCTTGAAAGGGTCCTGTAAGGAAGTATGTAGGACAGGCCTCTTTGTAACTGTCAGTAGGAAACTCATCAAGCATTTGCTTTTGCTCACTGCTCTCAGTAGGTCTCTACTAGGTTGCTGCCCAAGCTGTGCAGCAACGTGTCAACCCAGATGCCTGTGCGCAATCAGGAACTTCTACTCACAAGATTTTTGCTCCAGTGTGGGCAGGTGAACAGAAGAGTCTTAACAGCCAGTGGGATGGTTTTGACCCCCAAGAAGTCAATGATGAATTTCAGTATAACACTAAAATAAGTTCATATCCTATCCCCCTTTTATCTGTGATAAAATAATCTAAGGTACATGCAAATGGTCTACAAAGGTGACTGGGGGGAAAATGGCTTTCACGGTGGCAGAAGAAACAGCAACCAGAGTAGGTAATAGAAACCCCACGAGCTACTAAAGTCAGTTTGTATGATTACACTGTGAGCAGAAGGCACTCTGTTCAGAATATTATTTCAAATGATTAAGCTGTTGTAGACTCTCATAAATGGAGCTGTTCCTATGTTTGAAATCCACGACAAGTACATGTTGCATGACAGCATATATCAGAGAGTACATTGTCCTGGATACCCAGCAGTCAGTAAATCTGCACTGAAAACTACACACCAGTAAGAGGGAGGGCAGGGGAAATAACTTGAACCTACAAATAACTCTGAAAGGAGTTCAAAGAACAAGTAACCTAAGTGATTGAGTCAGGCATTTGACCCTTTCATGGAACATTCTCTCTCAGTGGAGTCTTTTTAAAATGACGGCATTTTACAGTGAGTCTGCTGAATACAAAAATGTTGTATAACTGAATCTTGTTATGGTTCTGCGCAGCTTGGAAAGCAATTGATTTAAAGGTGATAAATTGTTCTATCATGTAGATATCGTATTACACAGTTATTATGCAGTAGAAAGGGCAGAATCACAGGGCAGAGCACAACTCAAGCTGTAACAAGATTCGGTAAATCAGAGCAGACAGTAGTGCAGCTGTAAAACAGCTTTGCCTAGAAGACTGCAAACATTTATTTTGTTGTTTTCATAACAAAACATTCTTTCTTCAGCTGGAGGCTAAATCTCCTAAACTATTCATTGCCATGAACTATGTACCCTAGTTATTCTACTGAGGCTACTTCATACACATCTAGAGGTACCAGTTCGAGGACAGAATTTTGAATAAAGATATACTGGTGAAAAGGAAAGTGAGCATACCTTGTCAATTAAGCTGGATTAATTCTATTGCTCAAAATTTATTTAAAGGCAGAAGAATATAATTAAAATACTTTAAAATCTATCTTTTTTCCATAACTGATTGTTGATGCTTCTGTTCAAATATCAGGGCCTGTATGCTGTGGGAAACTTCTTACCAAGTGACGACAATGTGTTTCACCCACATTTTCACAGAGAACCTCTAAGGTCTTTGACAGACCTCAGTCAAGATGCCAACAGAATCCTGCCAGGTAAAAATGGTAGCAGCAGCGATGGCATTGTCTCTCACCGTACAGAAAGTATCCTGAACAGAAACCACAGAGACTCGGGGTCTTTGACCAATATCAAGAGAGCAAATGCTGATGTAGAAATAATAACACCACGAAGCCCAATGGGAAAGGAAAATATGGTTACTTTCAGCAACACTTTGCCAAGAGTCAACACACCATCCTTGGAAGATCCAGCAAGACGAAATGCGACAATACACGCATCAATGGATTCGGCCCGTTCCAAACAGCTGCTTTCCCAGTGGAAGAACAAGAATGAAAGTCGAAAGTTGTCACTCCAAGTAATAGAGACTGAATCTGGCCAGTCACCACCAAGGGCTATTGAAATGAGGTCAAGCTCAGAACCCTCCAGAGTGGGTGTAAATGGTGATCACCATGGCCCTACTAGCCAATACCTGAAAATACAACCTGGCAGTGTACCAGGTTGTAACAACTCAGGTCTTTCTGGTGGGCCAAGGGTCTCTATTCAGTCACGTCCTGGCTCATCCCAGCTAGTGCATATTCCTGAAGAGACTCAGGAGAACGTGAACACATCACCCAAAAGTAGTTCAGCTAGAGCTAAATGGCTGAAAGCTGCTGAGAAGAGTGTTGCATGTAGAAGCAATAGCCAGCCAAGAATCATGCAAGTAATAGCCATGTCTAAGCAGCAAGGAGTGCTTCAGGGCAGTCCAAAGAGTTCAGAAGGAAGCACAGTCACCTGTACAGGAGCCATCAGATATAAAACCTTGACAGACCATGAGCCAAGTAGCATTGTCAGAGTTGAAGCCCATCCAGAAAATAACAGACCTGTAATTCAGATGCCATCAGAAGGTGAAGGAAGTGGGTCATGGAAATGGAAAGGTCCTGAAAAAGTCACCCTTCGTCAGACATATGAGCTAAACGATCTTAACAGAGACTCTGAGAGCTGTGACTCCTTAAAAGACACTTATGGGTCAGGTGACAGGAAAAGGAGCAACATAGATAACACTGAGCATCACCATCATGGAATCACTACGATAAGAGTCACGCCAGTGGAGGGAAGTGAGATTGGCTCCGAGACTCTGTCCATTTCTTCTAGCCGGGACTCAACACTTCGAAGAAAAGGTAACATCATTTTAATCCCTGAGAGAGGGAGCAGTCCAGAGAACACCAGAAACATCTTCTATAAAGGCACATCCCCCACGCGAGCGTACAAGGAATGAGAGGAGACATATCAGCTGGTCCATACCACCACAAAGTAAACACATCTTAACACAGGTTCTGCTGTCTTTGGTTTGACCTTTGATGTGCCAAATTATTGACCAGCAGCCCATCTGCTGTTGAACACTGCTGATGTGCAATGTGCATAAGCCTGTGAAAAGCATGTGGTGGGGGGAAAAGCACAATGCCAGAACCTAACTAATGTGAAACATTTTCATGCAACTTGTTTCTTCAGACTCAAAATGTTTATCTGAGGCTGATGATGTCAATCAAAACAATGGTCTTGAACACAGACACTTTATTTCCTGAATGTGCCAACTTTTTATTTTATTTATATTTGTGTCCAAAATCGACTGATTTTTTCACAGCAAAGGCTGTGTCAGTGGTATATATTCACCTTTGCAGAATTTGCACCAAATCTTTAATACAGGATGGTGCTGATGATAACTTTAGATGTTTTGAAAAATTGCATACTTATTAGACTCTACAAACACATGACATAATTGATGTGCAGTTACTTTAAAAGTAATATTGCTAATATTATGATGATGCTGGCTGCATTCATTTAGCGTAGGAAATATTTACAGCTTTGTTATAGTGGATCTGTCACATTCAAAGATTGCAAAGGTTTTGTGTAGTTCTTTAAGATGTCTACTGCAACAAAAATTGTGTGGGTGACATTCCATTAGAATGGAATAACTATCTATTTTGAATAGTTTTGCTGCTACTGCTCAACTTTTGTTTAAGAACAGGTGCTACTAATGAAGAGGCTGCTTCTTAGTGGGCTAACTTGTAGATTGTTTTAAATTATGTTTTTTAAGGGGTCTTTTAAAGTACTACAAGTAACTCAGATTTTACATTTTTAAACCTCTTATTATGTACTTCAGCAACCCTTCCATTTTTCTATTAGTTTTTAACCGTATAATGCAGGACACCAATAACTGCAAGATGTGCAACTGTGTCATGGTTTGGGCTGGACTGGCCACTGAAATGAATGACTGAAAGGTGAGCCATGAGTAAATAAAAATAAACAGCCACTTTCCTGACCAGCTTCCAAGGAGACAGTAATTAATATCGTAGCTCACACTTAGAGGCAGTCAGTCACCCCACTTGCTTAGCATGCCACAAGAACAGTCACGAGTTTCACCCCAATCACCATCATTTAAGGGATTTATGATTTGTTTTCAAAATGGAACGCCTTGGTATTGCAGAATCACTGAATGAGTGTTGCATTGTGACACTGCGACTGTTCACCTCCCTTGAGACGCCCTCCAGAGTCTTCTTAAGCATTGTATTTTTCCCACCACTGCCACTTAAGAATATGGAGGGTTTCTGCACCTGAGAGAAAATGGATTATTTTAGTAAACTGAGCTTCAAATACAACGACAGAACTTGCCTGCTAAAAATCTCTATTGCCAGTAATTGTTGAAAGGATAAGCTGTGAAAGGAATAAGCATAGCGTGTCCTGGGCATGCTAGAAGAAATGCCTCATTACATTTGGCTCTGACTTAAATAACTTAAACCATGAAAGAAGTCAGGGGCGGTGCTTGCCCAGTGCAGCTCCTCATTCTCTCCCAGATTATCTCCACGTGAAAGAGAACTACTATCAGACACCTCCCAGCTCCCTTGCTAGGGAATAAGTAGTAGCAAATCAGGTATGTTCTCTGGATTCTTGAAAGGAGTGTTTTGCTCTTAGTCCTCTTCTGATTTAGGGTATCAGAGAACCAGATAAATACTAAATAGTCAGAACCCGTCGACAGACCCTACTCCGGAGAACTCTGACGAAAACTCCACCCTACCCCAGCCAAGTAGGAGGCAGAAGGAAGAATCATCCCATCCCAAGAAAATAAATAGCACAACACACACATAGACCAAAAAGATGAAGTCCACAAAAATCTCAAAACCAAAACAAAATCCCAAACCCAACCCCAGTCCTAAGTAATTTCAGAAGTATGAGGATGGTGTTTGCTAATCTGTATAGAAGAAGGGATTGAGAGTCAATGGAAAGCTTTATATACATTCCCAGTTGTACAGGTGTTCCAGGCTTAGCTGAGTGCTGTCAGCCAACACGGTCAAGCGATGCTTCCCTGACCTGCCCCTCACCCAGTGCTGTGGAAAAGTGTTGGTCTTTAAGGAGATGACCACACTACTCCTGCTAGTCACAGAAGAAGACCCCATCATACATTTGATGACTGGGAGGAAGTATTTTGCAGGTTACAAGCAAGAAGCTAACCAGCAGGGTTGCAGCATATTGTGTATATTAAAGGCACAGTATGTTGAAGACACACTTTAAGGCACATTAGCTGGGAAAAATAATCATAGATGCCAGGGAAAAAAACAAAGTAATTTTTTTAGAAATATGTTCACAGACTCTAGAATTTACAAGTCAGGATTTGGGTTTTTTTCTTTTTAAAAGGATGAATCTTTAGTCCTTGGTACTTAGTATCAAATTTTGTACAAGGTTCCTAGGAATTACAAACACTTGGATTGTCATGAACAAAACCCTTTGGATTTAGTTTAGTCTAGGTACGTGATAAAGCAGGTAGGATTAGCTTTAAAGGAATGGGTAAGACACAATCACTGTTGGCCTATTAATGCAGGGAAATAAGATGCAATCATTTGTTAGTTTGTAAGTGCAGGGGAAAAGAACGTAAGTAGATGAACCTGGAAATAATGGAAAATTGAAATGGAGAATAACGGCAATAAAGCAAAGATTAGAAAATGTTCCCTCTGGCAATTTAGCTGTTTTGGAAACAGCAGGATTCCTGGTGGGAGTGTTTGTTCTTTATTCCTTGGTTTTAGTCAGATATATATTGGCATATGTGTTGCTTTTATTACTCTAAAACTTGCTGCACTATTTCAAGTGCACGGTGATATTTTTCCTAAGGTTTCCTATTTCTTAACAAAAGATTTTAAAGCTCTTGTGTAATCATTGAAATTGTGTTCTTTACATAAATATTGATATATTCTTTTTTACTCAAAGTGCCAAAGGCTACTGTTTTTAATAATGGCTTATCAAATTATATTACGTTAGAGAACAGAAATGTAATAATATATACATTGGAACTCAGACCTCTGCATGTATATTTGATAAGGAGCCTTTTGTAAAATTACTCTTTGTTTACATTCCACTGATACCTTAATTTAAAATTAAACAAATAAATTGACAGGTGACATCTTCTTAGTGTTCTGATTTTCTTACTTGCTAACAGGCACGAATTTCTTCGTTAGGCTGTGCTTTACTGAGAAAAGAAAATACTCAAAAATAAAATATGTTTTTAAATGAGAATTCTCTATATAAAGTATTGTGTTTAATAAAATGTTATGCAATGTTTTCAAATGGAAAATAATTTGTAAATTGCTATAAATGTATTTTGTTAAATAAGTACAGATCAATGCTACTGTGTGAGTTTATTGTGCTAACATCATGAAAATAAAGATAAAATTCCTCATTAATGTTCAGTCATCTCTGTGGTGAATCAAAGTCTCGTTCACCCCAAATTATTTTTCAGTATTAGGTATCTCATGACATATAAAACTGCTCATCAGTGGGAAACTTAAAAACTTTGCATAGTTGTAAGAAGTTGTGAGGAGCAGTGTCCAAACAAGCTTGTCTCTATCTAAAAATCATTTAATAAATAAAGAAAGTAAGTGGATTGGGAACTTTAGGCCATGTGAGGACACATCCACTTGATCATTCTGCAGGACCAGCTGCATTGCTAAGACCCTAATGCCTCTAAACCACCTTGCTGGTTTTGGGTAGAGCTGCTGGACACGGTGAGGCCCACCTTGGATTTCTGAATGAGAACAGGGCAGATGTCAGGAGCAAAGCTGAGAGGAAGGGCTCTCCCCAGGGGAAGAAGTTAGGATGCAGGAATCATCAGGTGACGTACACCCTTTGCTGGCAACAGTGAAAAACGTTACGCATAGCAGCAAGCTGTAACAACACTGTCTTATCTAGAAGCCACACAAGGTATCTAAGAGCAAACACGGTCCCCAAGCCTGTCTTGAAACACCCTGAAATAGGGTAACAGCAGGGCCTTAAATGCCTGGGATGGATGACACCGCTGTAGCTGAGGCATGCATGGACATTGCCAATGGCATAATAAGGACTAGCAGGGCCCCTGCAATACACGGCAGCAAAACAAACTGACTCTGAGCAGCTTTCCCGCGTGTGCCTGGGCCGTTTGCCAGCTGTCCCTTTGTAGTTGCGTGTCTTTCCAGCAGGTGAGGTGTCTCGGCTGGGGTGGTGGAGGGACCGGGCAGCTGATGGCACTGCTGGCTCCAGCCCAACATGCACTGGTGAGTGGTACAACAACTTCATACACGTGCAGTGCTCCCAGCAAAGGCATGCTGGGGTTGACTGGTGTCACCCCAACCTGTGCTGGAAATCTGTCATTTGACAATCCCTGTCCCAGGACTTTCATGACAATTTAAGATGGGGGCCCTTGGGCAAAAGAGAATCCGAAAACAGAATGTTATCTCTCAGAGAAAGGGAAGCATACAGAGAGATGGGATACTGGTCCCTCTGTGGTGACTGAAGGAGGTCTCTGCTTGTGGCTGGGGCTGGAAAACGTCCTGACCCCACTGCATAAGTAGCCAGATTCAGGAAAGGCTCCTCCTCTGGGCAGCAGCAGATGCTGGTGTAGCAGCAGGTTATCTGCCGCAGCAGGTAATTGCCTTGACTGAGGCTGTGTGAAGCACCAGGGCTGGGGACCAAGGTTATGGTGTTCCATCCTCTCGGACACGTGTTTGTAGCCTGGGAAAGCTACAGGCATTGATGGCCCAGGTATGGAGGAGACCCTGCGAAGGAAAGCAAGAGAGTAAACCAGACCCCGCTAGAATATGTCTCTGCTGAAAGCTGTCATCTAATACAAATCTGATGAGTTCTCCTCTGGGAGTAGCCCCTTCCATGGACTACAAAGGGGCCTAGACAATTACTTCAAAGATTTTAAAAGGCACATTTTAACCATCTAAAGATAAGCTAAAAATGAAGTCCCCCTCTGAAGGGTACATTTGATGTTGAGGTTATGTTATAAAACTGGATATAAGAGAAGAAATTACCTCTACTGACAATCTTTGCTATATTCTTTTAGACCATTCTGGCTACAGCAACACTGTCACTAAATTAAGAGAGCTCACTGTGATTCAGACTGATGACTGTATCTAATCATGCAAAGGAGTTTTCAAAGGTATGAGTGATCAAATTGAAACTTAAATCTATTTTGTGTTGGATTTTAAAAGAGTTTCAGAGGTCTTGATATAAGAAGCCACATAAGACAAGACTGTACCATAATTCCGTTTGGTATAGATTTATGAAGACCTTTTATATGACAATCACTGCACAGCTAATTTGGCAGGAACATTTTAAAGGCATTCCAACCCTGGTTCATAAAATCGTGAATAAAATCTCTTAACAAACCTTAGAGAACAGAATGGATCAAGCATTGGACAGAATTACCAAGTGTCTCTATACTACGCATTCAGAATCAAAGTAAGGGAATTCCAGCTGCATACATGTGCATACACACACACATAGCACAATGTGTTCAAGCCAGGCTTTAGAAAGAGAAAGTTAAACAGCTAACTTAAATCGAGGAACAAACTGTGACAAGGCTGCAAATATTGTCCCTAAAAGTTTTCTGCTTTGCCTGCAGTAATCTCTCCAGGCATTCCAAACAGGCACAAAGACATCATTTGGTTATACCTCCCATAGCAGAAATCTGTTCCTCCAGTGGTTTGCCATAAAGGATAGTAGGAAACTTGCACATTCCATGGCTTTATCAGCATGGCCCTGCTAAAAAGAAGAGCTAAGATGAGAAGTCACTCAGAACTCAAGCAAGTCTGCTCAGACCTAGAAAGCAACCCTTATGTTTGAGTGGAAAAAAACCCCCAAACCCGAAAAATACAACTATTTTTTACTTTCTTTCTTTTTATTTTTTTTCCCCCAGAAAAATCTCTCTCATTCAAAGGCCAACTGTCATTCAGCTTTTTCCAATTATATTATTTTTCTGGTGATGCTCAGAGAGAAATGAGAGTCATGGGGATTTTTGGATCTGTCAAGGCTCTGCAGCTCCTAAATGATGCATACAGGGAAAGCTCTTCTCCCTCATCAATCACTCACAGGAGACTGGAGCGTATCTGAATGCAATGCGATCAACAGAATTTGATTCTTTTCCTGTTTCTGTTCCTGCTTCAAACTGATTACAGTGACTGTTCCTACACTGTACTGGGGCCAGAAAACTAGCTCTGCTAAGAGAATAACATCACAAAATTGGGAGCAATAGCTTTGCTCGTTTTTACCTGTAAAGTACATGACAACATAATCAATGCTTTGCAAACAATAGCCATGTTTGAATTTTCCCTAAAACTAGCTATAATGCTTTTTCAATTAGTACAGCCTATGTTTATCAAAGTCTTCAGTATGCATTGCTTTTGTGTTCTTTCATGTACATATTCATGTGATGCTGATTGCCTGAGCTACATAGTTCACCTTGAGGGTCAGTCACCCTGGAACTTGTTTGGTTTAGACCAGAATAGGTGTGGAGACTTAGCAGGCTGCCAGGGGCACACTTTTTTTAGCAGAGCATCATCAGGGGCTGAAAATCTCTCCCCAGGCCCAAAAGAACTATTAGCTAAAACCTCTGCACGGTATCAGTTGCAGTCTCCCCTAATACTTCTTATCTTTCTCTATAGTCTGAGACAATTATCTTCAGTCTTGTCACAGAGGAGAGTTTTCACAGAAGTGATTCCAGCAACCTGTATCTCCCAGCGCTGAAAGCACACTAGCCTGGACAGGGGAACAGTTGTAGGCTTCGCCCGCTTCTACGTTTCAGTTTGCCTGAGAACTACCGTGGGTCTGATGCCAAATTAATGCTTTGGTTTACTACAAGAGAGAGGTTTCCACCTTTTAATAATGAGCAGAAAAATGGAAGAGAAGCATGTGGTTTAAATTATCAGGACAGCTAAGACTTTATAAATCACATTCTGCTTGGTATTACAAAAGTGCTGTGAGCTCAGTATGCCTGGCAGATTGCAGACTTGTCTAATCTGCTAAACCAAGGCAGACTATTAGAAGGGGTTTCTTAAAATGCTTTAATTTTTAATGAGATTTGTGACAGAGTCTTTTCACTAAGCTTTCTTATGATGCAAGGGCAAGTCCTGCCTGACCAACCTAATGGCCTTCTCCTGGTTTGAGGTAAAACAGAACCAACCTTCTGTTCAGTAAATTTTAGCTCTTAGCTAGGCCTCTTCTAACTCTCTGAAATTAACAGCATGTTGTGTCAAAAACAGTTCATTCATAGTGATAACACAGTTTGTGCCAAGGAACGGTAGGCAGAGAAGCTCTTGCTTATACTTATTGCTATAAAAACCAAGGTCATCTAATTTCGGTATTTGCCCTGTTGGAGGGTCAGAAGCAGAAAAGCGTAGAGGGGTCCCACCTGCGGGGAGGAGCGGACAGGACAGG
>VXBO01000174.1:199979-235560 GCA_013400135.1 Rhinoptilus africanus | reverse complement strand
AGGTGACCCCAAACTGACCAACAGGGTGTTCCATCCCCTCTGCCCCATGCTCAGTATAAAAGCTGAGGGATCAAAGGGTCGACTCTCTTTCTTCAATGGCTGGCATCTGAGGAGGACCCTGTCTGTTCATTTGCCTTTGATCCTGATCCATGTGTTCCTGACTCCAGCTCTGGAGCCCGGTTCCCACCCGGCATTGAGTCCAGCCTGGGACTTCCCCAGTGCCTGCCAGTGACATCATCCTGTGAGCTTAATACGGTTTTGTATATGCTGTATTTATTTCATTACTTTCCTTTTTATCTTATTATTAATATTTCATTAAAGTAGTTTAATTTCTTCTAAACTCCTAAATCTCTCTTTATCTCTCCCCCTCCTCCCTATGCACAAGAGGCTGGGGGGAGCATCTGTCACCAGCCATTGGCCAATGTGGTCAAAACCACAACAGGCCTCCTACGATGGAGCAACTACACAAGTGGACAAGGGAAGTGCTACGGCTGTTGTCTATCTGGACTTCTGTAAGGCTTTTGACATGAACCCCCACAACATCCTTCTCTTTAAAACAGAGAGATACAGATTTAATCGGTGGGCTGTTCAGTGGAAGAGGAATTGGCTGGATGGTCACATCCAGAGGATGGTGGTCAATGCCTCAGTGTCCAGGTGGAGATCATTGGCAAGTGATGTCCCTCAGGGGTCCATATCAGGACCAGTACTGCTTAATATCTTCACTGATGACACAGACAGTGGGATCAAGTGCACCCTTAGCAAGCTTGCAGACGACACCAAGCTGAGCAGTGTGGTTGACAAGCCTGAGCCAGAGGGACCTGGACAAGCTCAGAAGTGGGCCTGTGTGAACCTCATGAGGTTCAACAAAGGCCAAGTGCAGGGTTTTGCACCTGGTCCGGGGCAACCCCCAGTATCAATACAGGGTGGGGGATGAAGGGATTGAGGGCAGCCATGCCAAGAAGGACCTAGGGGTACTGGTGGATGAAAAGCTGGACATGAGCTAACAATGTGCACCCACAGCTCAGAAGGACAACAGAATCTTGGGCTGCATCAAAAGAAGTGTGGCCACCAGGTCGAGGGAGGTGATTCTGCTCCTCTGCTCCATTCTGGTGAGACCTCACCTGGAGTACTGCATCCAGCTCTGGAGCCCTCAGCACCTGAAAGACATGGACCTGTTGGAGCAGATCCAGAAGAGGGCCACAAAAATGATCAGAGGGATGGAACACCTCTCCTTTGAGGAAAGGCTGAGAGAGTTGGGGTTGTTCAGTCTGGAGAAGGGAAGGCTCTGGGGAGACCTTACTGTGGCCTTTCAGTACTTAAAGGAGACTAATAAGAAAGATTAGGAACAAACGTTTTAGGAGGACCTGTTGCGATAGGACAAGGGGTGAGTGTTCTAAACTAAAAAAAGGTAGATTTAGACTAGGAAGATAAAAAAGAAAGATAAGACAGAAATTTTTTACAGTGAGCGTGGTGAAACACTGGAACGGGTTGCCCAGAGAGGTGGTAGATGGCCCATCCCTGGAAACATTCAAGGTCAGGTTGGACGGGGCTCTGAGCAACCTGATCTAGTTGAAGATGTCCCTGCTCGTTGCAGGGGGGTTGGACTAAATGACCTTTAAAGGTCCCTTCCAACTCAAACTATTCAATGATTCTATGCAAGTAGAAGAATTCAGATATAAGGTAGCAAAAGAAAAAATCCTATAAATTACCCAAGAAAAGAAAATGAGTCAGGAGAAAGTTCTAACAATGAGTCAGGAGAAAGTTCAAGGTGCTTTCCAAAATGGAAGATTAAGCAGCACTTAACAAAGCAGAAAATCATCATTTGTAAATTTGTACATGATATTTATCAAGCGGAGTAGGCAGATAATTAGTATAATCAGTCCTTTCTTAATTCTTCTTCAATTATTCATCAAATAATTGAAGACTGGGTCATTGTAAAACAATTAATTTCCTCCATAGTTAAGATACAAAAAGTGCCTAGTATACAAAGGCCCCTAAGCTCTTGTCATTGGGAGAGAGTAGGGAAGGAACCAAAGGAATTGATGAGAGCAGATTTTAATCTGTGAAGTGATACAAAACATATATGGATACTTTATGAGATTTAAGTATAAAAATTTGGTAAATGATAACATGGAAGAAGAGTTGCTAATTCAACCCTGGTCATGGAACTAACACCATTAAAATATTTCAGAACTCGTGAGAGGAACATATTGCTAGGTCAAGCTTACAGAGTGGATTTTTAGCAAGGATGGTGGCAGTTGTGTGCCACTAAGAAGTGTTAGACTGTATAAACGGTCTGTTGTAATAAAGAAAAAGACAGGCATGCCCATAGAGAGAAATGGCAAGAGATCTGCTGCCATAGAAACAAACGTAGCTGCTAGATATACTGCATTGCTGCTACACTACACCATGGATCAGCAGTATACCATGAACTGCATCTAACTTGCTTTGTTCAATAAAATTTAAAATCTGAAACAGATATATGACGATCAATTATTCCGTGTAACACAACAGACTTGATGTACTTCCTAACAGGACTAAATAACTACTGGAAAACTGGAGATGAAAAACTCTAAAAAATTAAGGATTAAATATCATTCAGAAGCTTTAATCTGATGTACACAGTGTTTTGCATCTTCAGAAAAAAGGAAAAATTCTATAGTGCCTGACCTTTCATTTCTTATACAGGTAATACCACTATAGCAGTTACAGGGTGCTTTATTTGTACATTTTTTGTACCTATTTTCCACAGAATGAAGTTCAAATTCTGTATTTCTAATGCAAGACCACCTCTTCTATTCCAGTTGATGGTACTTTCTCATACATAAGGAATCCAACTGCCAGACGCCACGACACTGCACAGCTCATCTTCTATCATAGCCAGTCTTGTACCAGTCTTGTAAAGACTTACCAGCCTGTTCACCTGAAATGCGATTTCTTTATGTGGAATCAATATACAAATGAAAATAAGACATTACCTAAATCACTTCAGAAACTGCATGTTAAAGTTTGCTTTTAGAAAAAATTATAATGACAACAGTTCAAGGCTGAAATGTTATTTCTCTGTAGTCAGAATCTCATTATTCATAATTCCATAGGGAAGTGCAAATGTATTTCTGCTTTAAAATTATGGCACCGTGCAGCATTAGATTATCTGGAGAGAGTTTAGCATTGACATATAGCTGATACATTGAATTCTGAGCCCACCTGATTCTCACTCCCTTAAAAACATTTGACTACATGAAACAAATTAGTAGTATAATAACTTACAGGGAGAGATGTAATGTCTGGTATGTGTATTACATTTAGGGCACAAAGATGACATTTGTTAGATGAGATAATCTCCTGCAACTGTATTAACCTTTACTTAGTGCAGCCAGTTCCTGGTAGAATTCTGATGATATCAACTTAAATGGGAAAAAAAAAAATGATGTGTTTAAATTCTTATTCAGTTTTGCTCTCTTCTGTGAGACCAAAGTAAGGTGTTCCATTCAAACGCAATCCTACATGGATTTCGCTGCATAACGGTACTCAGTGGCAGCAGCTTACACAGTTAACACTGCTTTGTATTAAAAAGCATGAACTGATCTTATGTAAACTGCAGTAATTGTTTCCTGCATTAATGAAAAGATCTTTCATCTTTCCAGAACAGGAAATTCAATGTAATTAAGAAGCTATTAATCCAGAAATTCAGATATTTGCAAAGTTTACACTTCTGTGGCACCAATATCATAGAGCAACCTATGCAAGAAAAAGCCTCTGAATACGAATATCACAGATCTATCATGTTAAGCGTAAAAGCATTGAAAGTATTTTTAAACTACATCTTTTTAAGAAGACATATGAACTTTCCAAATATGGAAGAAATGCACATGTTCAGATGTTTTGCTGACATCCAGTTGATTCTGGTGACACTTCACCTTTCTGAGAAAAGGACTGCATTTTGGCTCAGGAGTGTTGGTCTCTGGGAACATGTTATGCTGTTGGCTATATTGTCTCTGCACAGAACAAAAAGTTCAGATCTACAAGTCGCCTGCTCCTAACTGTCTGAAAGGAGTCTTAAGAAAGAAAACTTTTAAATTTGGGTTGGCCTTGGTTTTACTCCTTGAGAGAGCTTGGTATATACCACAGTAAAGAGTGCTAATTAAGAATGTGAGATAAAAGGACAGAAGGTTTGTATATTGTACACTGTTTCTTTTCAAACTGTCATCTACAACACCTTAAAAAAAAAAAATATATATATATAGTGGCTCTTGGGACAGTGAAGACCCAGTTACGATGACAAAGATCCTTTAACTATCATAGTGGATGTTAAAAATTTCTGCAAATCTGTGTTAGCTAACATAAACAGTGTTCTTGGGATCTGAATTCCAATAAATTGACTATAACCACATAAATCTGGGGGAAACGTACACTGTCAATTCAACCCAGGATTAAATAATCTCATATGTTGAAATCTAACAGGGAATCTTTTAGCTGCTGCTACCACTTACAGACCTGCCCAGGTAAGCAATCCTGACATGACATAATGTCAAAATATAGCACACACATGGACACATATATGATTGGCAGGTGGATTAAACTAATTTCTAAAAGATTAAAAAATAAAAAGAAACATTCCCTTGAAATGACCAGAATATTTGGTAACTGCCAGTAAGACATCAGATGGACTATGTATGTAAGTATATAGGGCAGGTTTAGATTGGATATCAGGAAACATTTTTACACTGAAAGGGTTATTAAACATTGGAATAGGCTGCCCAGGGAGGTGGTGGATTCACCATCCCTGGAGGTGTTTAAGAAAAGGGTAGATGAGGTGCTTAGGGACATGGTTTAGAAGTGGTTTTTGTTAGGGCAGGTTAATGGTTGGACTTGATGATCTTAAAGGTCCCTTCCAACCTCACCGATTCTATGATTCTATGATTCCATGACTACGTAGAAAATGTGGATTCATACAGGCTCAGTGCAGCCCTGGCTCTCCTTGGTCAGGTATAAGTAGTATGTGTGAGGCTTTGGGCTTTGAAAATTGTTAGCAATAAGAGCCTGTGAAATGACAAACCTGGGATAGTAGTAGCAGGGGTCAGCTATTAACCAGCATGGAAATCGCTGATGAGCAACAGAACAAGGACAAGAGGGGAGGACAATAAGGTCTGGAAACCTTTGCTGTCTCCAGTTTATTCCATTCTCTCTTAATGCTCTTAGAAAAGTGGAAATCCGGGTATTTTAAAAATTTTATACTATCTAGCACTCCGCACCATAGCACTGATGCCATGTCCCAGTACCCACCCTTCTTTTCTCACAAAATCTACAACTCCATACAATAGGTTCTGTTTACCGATTTCTTCCTTCCCTATCATTAGTTTTGTTTTTCCTTAGATTGCACATGTACTGGGAAGCACAATCTCTCCCTGTGTTTGTTATTATACAGTGAGAAAAAGAGTGATTGTAACCTATATAGTTGGCCACGATATGTATGTCAAAAAGTGACCCTAGAGGCTAATCTGCCAAGCATTTATGTGCTAGCAGTGAGGACCCTGGGGAAGGCACTGCCTCACCCAACATAAACTGCTATACCACAGCCCATTGAGACAGCATTGGGCCCTTTGTCTGCAGAAACACAAGCTGACTGACACACTTCCGGCAGGCTGATACTGCTTCAAAATACCTATTTTTAATGCTCTCCATTCCTTCTTTCCCTCCTAAGAAAGGACAATAAGATTCTACAGAAGGGAAGTGCAAATAATCTGCATCACACGCAGCTTTGAAAACAGAAGAGTGTCTTCCAAAGTGCATCAAATAGTTAGCACTGACAAAATAATCAATGCGAGCAGGGGCTAATTATTAACCCACACTAACAAATGAAAGCAGCGGCATTTCAGGCCTCCTCTTAGTGTTAAAATTCAAAACCATAAAATGAGAAATGTTCTAGCTGGAACCTAGTAAACGTCCTAACCCTCCCTCTCACCAATCTGTCTTTCCTGCCCATCACATCCACTTGACTGACAGGCAATTTGTATGAGCCTTTGTACTATGTAAGCTCCAGTAATTCCTTCTTTTAGAAAGCCTTTCATTCCTGCTCACTGTAAGAGGTGAAAAAATGACTGTGTGAAGAGAACAACTAAATTTGGCAGAAAGCAAGCCATCAACTCCCATTAACACTTCTCTTGTGTATGGCAGCTGGGATGGGCCAATGGCCATAACTAGCCACTCTCCCATCATTTTACTTAACCTCTGGAGAGACAGTGATGAGATCTTATGGCCCAATTAGCATCTAAGTCTTGTCAGACTATCTTGTCTCAGGCTTAGTCAAGACTGTTTGGATAGATGAAGCTATGGAGCTAAAAAATACTGAGAATGACACATTTTATGACATGAATTGGTCATTTCTTCAAGGAAGAGGAAGGATTATTTCTCTCTTACCATTTCCCTAGCAACAGAGAAAATGAGGGGTTCTTTTTCATTTATAGAAGAGCCTTGATTCCAGGACTGCTGGAAAACAGATGCTTGTAACCAAGGCATCTTCTGAATAGCACAGGACTTTCAGTTAAAACCCTAAGAGCTTTTTAGACCTTATGTCTTATTATGGCAATTATTTCAGATAAAAGGAAATTACAAAGCCTGAGGTATGGGAGAGCTTTCATCACACCGTGAAGCCCTCACATTATAATCCCTCCCTAGGAGAGAACTTGCTTGACAAATACTATAAATAGGAGCCTACATAAGAGGATAAATAATTATTCATCTGCTGATAAATTCTGACAGAACATCTTTCCTACGCAACTTAAGTAAAAGACATAATCAGAAAGTCCTTGATCTGTTAATGGGCATACAGCACTCTAAATCCAAACTACCTTGAAAAATACTGAAAGCTTTAAAATGTTGATTTACATTTTTTACTTTGTCAGTGAGGTAGTATCACTGAACTCTAAGCATCATATTGATGTAGGATTGGGGGGTGGGGGTATTTGTTTTTACGTTTTTTTTACTCTTTCACCCTATTAATGTTTAGTAGAGTTATTTTCATTCCCACTACATTCAGCGTATGTTCTCAAGCATTGCTTTTTGTCCGTGTGGCTGGCCACTCTCTCAGTTGACAGAAAGCGTTAAAATGAATTGTAGTTAATTAATTAATAAATATACAAAACCAAAAATTTGTTACCAACTGCTACACTTGTTCTTTAGTCAGAGTCATTGTGTCGATTTCAAATGGACAAGCACGTAATATTGGAGAAAAAAGCAAAAAAAAAATCTGCAGCCTCCAACTATAATCCCATTATGTAATAATTGCTAGAGTGTCCAACCTAGGAGTTTCAGCTACTCTCACTCCTTATAGAGACTGAAGACATTTTTAGGTAAAGCACTTTGACAACTATACAAGTGTACGTTGTTAAATAGAACCCAGAAATGGAAGCAGATACAATCTCGATAGCTTCTTTATTTCTGTCCTGCGAGTGCGCAGGGAGAGAAGGTGACTAGTGCAAAAGATGAATGAGAGAAGTATTTCTCATTTTCCGCCAGACCAATTATTTTTAGAATCACTGTGCTGCTGACAGTCTGGGGCCTGCTACGATAGCAGATCTGAAAAATCAGAATAAAACACCTCTAGTGTATAAAAGGATAATGATTCTTAAGAAATTTAAAAATACATGAATGCATAGCAACCTGTCTTCCAAAAATCTTCCACTGAAGCCATAGGGTGGGGGAGGCAGTAATAAAGGTTTTAACCATGTGATACAGCCACATTTTTCAGATATGTATAGATATTTTGTGGAACAGCTTAGGGGCTTTTTTTTTTTCCATTTTTGCCCATGAAATTAAACATTTAAAAATAAAATTACAATAGTTCATATTCAAAACGAACCCTCCATGCCAGATCTCTGAAGAATAATGATGCTAAAAATAAAACGTTACCAGGGAAACTGAATGGAACAGAAATTAGCAGTAAGGCCTGATCTAAAGCCACTGAAATAAATGGGAACAGGATCAAACTACACTGAAGAAAATTAATCTGTGTTCCAGAATTTCCTCCTTTCACATTTTATTGGCTTCTGTTCCATGCTTGTGAAGCAATCAGTTTGAGATGAAATAACATATAACCTGTCAATAGAATACAGGTTCCTAAGCTGCACTGTGCTGGGTACTGTGAATTCAGCAACAGGAGCTTTTGCATGGGCATTTTTAAAAGGACTCTGGTCCATTTTTGCTCCATTGTCCTTTAAGGCTACAGACTAGAAATGAGAAAGAGACTTCAATTGAGCCAATACCAGAAAAGAGCAGAGAAGGAGATAACATAGCTGACTGCATGGGAAACCTGCAAGGCACTTCTTAGCTTGGACTTATCTTGTGGAAGAAACGCGACGACAGGTGGGAGGCACAGCTAACATGAGGAAGGAGAATACACAGCTGGCTGACGGGGGCAAAAGGGGCCAATTGGTTGGATAAATGTCTCAGGAAGAACACAGAAAAGGAAGTTACTTCGTGCCAAGGTGAGAGTGAAGTTCCGGTGCTCAGGGTGACACAGACACTGCAAAGGAAATTCAGTTGTAAATTGGTCTGTGTTTATACATCAATATAAAGAAAGCAACAAGGATAAAAAGACAAACTGGCTCAATTTACTCTCCTAACTAAAAGGTATTGTCCTTGAGAACATTATCTACCAACCCTATTTTTGTGTCATTGACAGCTGCTGTTATTAATTACATGGCTAATACTTTCTGGTCCTGGGGCCATAGGCCATAACTCTGCTTTTTTGGAGAGGCGGAAGATGAAAAATGGGGAAAATGCCATCGAATAAAAAACACCTCACTTTGTTCCATCAGTAACAGAAAGGTACAGCTGAATGTTGATGTTTTCAGGACCCCTAAAACTGTATTCTTACAGCACTGGACCAAACATACAGATCACATGCAAAAGAAGAGGCTTTTGTTAAAATCCTCGTCATTGTTTTAGGACAAAACCAAACGCCCAGATGCAATCATTGTACAAGAACCACTCCACTTTGGCCCAACAGACCAAATATTTGTACATGCAAGTAACATTGTTATCCATGGGAATTCTTATATAATTATTCCCACACTAATGTGATCAAGATTCTGTAATTTTACTCCTGACAGAGACCTGTTCTTGGATGCCATATTACTACCTAATTTTCATAGTGGTATTTTGTTTTCCAGTGGAAAGAGTTTCTCACCAAGTCTAACTTAACAATTCTTTCTTCCAGCAATATAGGAAATCTCAGAGTACCTTATTTCACTACAGCTGATGAGGCTACTCTACATTCGTTCATGCAAATTTCTTAATTTACTAGCAGGGTAGTGGGGAAGGTGAGACAGGAAAATATTCCTGTTAAGCAAGTCAGCATTTCCTATTAAATCAAGACTGAGGTCGACTCTGCTCTAGTTTACATTGGCACAATCACATTGCCATGCAGAGGGCGTTATACAGGCAATGCTTTGGATGTAAGTATATTACTGCTAAGGTGACAAGCATGATTTTGCCAAAATAGCCTGCTGGGGACTTGCAGAACAGTTAAATCACCTCCCCTTTCAGTGAGAGGTGACCCATTTTAAAAAAGGGTAGAAAGGATGACCCTGGGAACTGCTGACCTCTCAGCCTTATCTCTCTGCCTGGGAAGTCCACAGAACAGATCCTCCTAAAAGCTGTGTGTCAAGGCACATGGACAATAGGGAGGTGATTTGAGACAACCAGCATGGCTTCACCAAATGTAAGTCCTGCCTGACCAATCTGATGGCCTGTGACGGAGTCACTACACCAGTGACAAGGGAAGAGCTACAGATGTTGTCTATCTGGACTTCCTGTCGCGACAGGACAAGGGGTAAGCGTTTTAAACTAAAAAAGGGTAGATTTAGACTAGGAAGATAAAAAAGAAAGATAAGACAGAAATTTTTTACGAGTGTGGTGAAACACTGGAACAGGTTGATCAGAGAGGTGGTAGACGCCCCACCCCTGGAAACATTCAAGGTCAGGTTGAACGGGGCTCTAAGCAACCTGATCTAGTTGAAGATGTCCCTGCTCATTGCAGGGGGGTTGGACTAAGTGACCAAGATAGGCTAAGATAGGCTACTCTGCTGCTATAAAACAGCCAACTAACTATTTTCAGACAGAAGACATTACTTCAGGATTAAATTATTTACAGAGTAGTACGACAACTCCAGACTTGACATCTCCATCCCACATTTGCTAATTTTAGCACCAATCTCAAGCTTATTTCCTCACTTCACCCACGACTTCACTGTGGTATTGGTATCAGAGATCCCTGCCACAGTATCTGTTTCGGCTCAGTGATGGCTGAAAGGCTCCCCTGTTTGCACTCCTGGTCCCCAAATGAAGAAATCTTAATGTCTACATCCTCCTTCAAAAGAGTGAAAGCTTAATACTTACCGAAGTAACTACCTAAATATCTGTTTACCCTTGAGCATCACGGTGTAGAACTCCTCTGCAGCCCTGGACTTGTTCTAGATAAACCCTAGAAACAAAAACATCAAAGAAAATCTGTGCTGTCTGTAACACTGACAGCTTCACACAAAGTAAGCCAGTCTGAACTCACAGAGGGCACACTGCCTCATATGAAAGCACACTAAATTCCACATAGCAATGCCTGTAACACAGTGCATCTTCAAAGCCCTGGTGTAGCATAATTATTTGACTGCAGCACAGTGGTGAGCTAAAAAAGGATCGTTATACCACTATATACGTAATATACATAATAAAAAAGAAGAAAGAGCTATGAGGCTTGCTATCTTCTCAGACCTCTGGTCATTTAATTTCTCTTCTGCAGTTCAGAGGCTTACCTCACACGCAGGTACAATGTAGGCTGTACTTGGTATAAAATTATCTTAAAAATCCTGCAGTACCGGCCACACAGTGGCAAAGCTGCTGAACCCCACACTCTGAGTTGTCTTCTCTCCTAACCATTTAGGAACTTAGGGCCATGCTTTTTCAAGCCATTGCTCAATAAACTCCATGGTAGTTTGCACTGTCCCAATAAAAAAAAAAAAAAGGAGATGCAGAACAAACCACAGCAGATCATCAGCTAACACCGAAAAGCCTTAGGGAGTTTACACAAATCAGAGTTCCAAATTCTACTGTAGAAGTCACTATAACTCACTATACAGAGAAAAGGACAGCAGCTTCAACTGGCAGCGGGAAGTGCAGAAAGGTAGTGGCACATGACAGAAGTTTAAAGTATCAGAAACTCAGTGCAAAATAAATTTTCTGCAACTTTTCTGCAAAGAAATTTTCTTATTTGATGAAAATTCTAAAATTAACATCTCCTTTCACTTAAAAAAATCACTAAAATATAAGGAGGTAAAAAACAAGTGAACTGGGCAGAAACTTCTCCACTTAGCCTTATCCTCTTCTTTTCACTACCCACTCCTCCTGCGACACCTGCAAGAAATACGCCAGCTTAAAACCCTAGCCTGGGACAAAGGAGGGAAGGGAAACAATCACCCAAGAAAAAACCCTGTAGGAACACAGGTTTGAGAGAAAACTGTAGGTCTTCAAGTCTAGGTTGCCTGCAGAGGCTAACATCCATGAAATAAATGTCTTTTCCGGCATTTATGGTATAGAAAAAATACATAAAATACATTCAACATTATGCAGTGAGACACAATAAATATGAAAGAATGAACATTGAAGTACAGTAAGACAAGCAGTAGGAGCATCTGAAGCATCGTATAGATAGAAACTTATTTTCCATTCATGTAACTATAAAATACAGATGCATCACAGGGCCAGTATTTTGGCATTGCTCACTAGCATTGCTGAACCCTCCACAGTTACCTGCATTCGATTTGTCTGTGTCAAGCCTTATATTTGCACTTTGATTTGCTTTTGAGCCATGAAACTCTGACCCTGCACCTGGATTTCCACCAGAGGAATTCTGCATAGGCAGGAGCTCTGCAAAGGCACCGAATCTTTGATGTAAAGATCCCTTTGCAGTTAAGTCCTTAGATTCCAAGCAAGTATGACCAGAGGCTGTCTTATATTCGCAGAATGAATCCATGACTCTAGTGAGATTTCTAGAGGCTACTGTAGCATAGATATCTACTAAGAAGTAATAATTATTATGCTATTATGCTGTTATTTACGTGGACCTGAGCAAATCCTTTGACGCTGTCCCACTTAACATCCTGGTCTCCAAGCTGATAAAATATGGGTTTGATGGATGGACAATTCAGTGGATAAAGAACTGGTTTGATGGCCGCACCCAAAGAGTGGCTGTCAATGGGTCCATGTCCAAGTGGAGGCCAGTGACAAGACAAATCCCTCAAGGATCAGTACTGGGACCAGTCTTTTTGACATCTTTGTCAGTGACATGGATGGTGGCACCCTCAGCAAGTTTGCCGATGACACCAAGCTGTGTGGGGTGGCTGACACACTGGAGGGAAGGGAGGCCATCCAGAGGGACCTTGACAGGCTGGAGAGGTGGGGCCATGCCAACCTCATGAAGTTCAACAAGACCAAGTGCAAGGTCCTCCATCTGGGTCGGGGCAATCCCAAGCACCGATAACAGGCTGGGCAGTGACTGGCTTGAGAGCAGCCCTGAAGAAAAGGACTTGGAGGTGCTGGTGGATGAGAGGCTCAACATGAGCTGTCAGTGTGCACTTGCAGCCCAGAAAGCCAATCGTATCCTGGGCTGCACCAAGAGAAGCGTGGTCAGCAGGTCAAGGGAGGTGATTGTCCCCCTCTACTCTGCTCTCATGAGACCTGAGAACGTGCTGAACATGTCCAGAGAAGGGCCATGAGGACAATCAGAGGGCTGGAGCACCTCTCCTATGCAGACAGACTGAGAGAGTTGGGGTTGTTCAGTCTAGAGAAAAGAAGGCTCCAAGGAGACCTTATTGTGGCCTACCAGTATCTTAAGGGGGCCTACAAGAAAGCTGGTGAGGGACTTTTTAGGATGTCAGGTAATGGTAGGACTAGAGGGAATGGATTAAAACTAGAGATGGGTCTTTTCTGAATGGACGTTAGGAAGAAGTTCTTCACCCTGAGGGTGGTGAGACACTGGAACAGGTTGCCCAGAGAGGTATTGGAAGCCCCATCCCTTAATTGTCTTTCATGCATAAAGTACTCAGGTTTTTAAATTAGAAACAACGCAGAAATTGTCATCTGGAAAACAAAGCTATTTGTCATTTCTATCAGGTGGAACTTGAGGGTGGCAGAGCCCTGGCACAGGCTGCCCAGGGAGGTGGTGGAGTCTCCATCTCTGGAGACATTCAAAACCCGCCTGGACACGTTCCTGTGCAACCTGCTCTAAGGTGGCCCTGGTCTGGCAGGGGGGTTGGACTAGGTGATCTACTAAGGTCCCTTCCAACCCTATGATTCTATGATTCTATGAATTACTAAAGCAAATACACAAGAAAGAAACACCTAACACCAAAATCTAGAAGTACAAAATGTTCATTCCTCTTGCCTGAGTCACTTTACGCTGGTCAAGTAGGAGGGTAGGAGTTTACTCATTTAAAAACATGATCCCACTCCTAAGTGTCCGGGTTTGACTCATGATTCATGATAATTTGCCTCTACTAAATCAACACCAACCACTCCAGATCTAAGAATGAAACCATGAGGAGTACCGAGATATCATGTGGAAATCCTCAAATCTCAAAATATATGTAGGTAAATCAGTATCAAAGAAGGTGTGATTCAGAAATAGCTTTTGAAAGGAATTTTGGATAAAGCTGTGTGAACTCAAGAAACCAGTTAGCCCAGTGATATTGTCATGAATTGTTTGAATAGGAACCCAAATTAATTATGTAATTATATACAATTATTCAGTGTCTGCATTTGCATTATTACAAACCCACACTTCTCAGTTGCTTTCAGTTCTCAAGCTATGCTTGTCACTCAGTCCCAAAAGTCTGAAAGTCCCCATGAAAACCTGGACACTGTTATGAATTATTCATAGTAAACCATCTACCACCGAGTATTACACATTCCATGGCATTCTAAAGGCTGGCTTGCTTAAAGCATCTATGCCATTGGCAGAGGGTGCAGCCAAGCAGAGACAAGGCTGAGAGCATGATGGCTGCTATAAAAATGAAAACCCCACCTCACAGCTTGTTTCTATTATCATCACTGAGGATTATTATTCAGGGATTGTTGTTCAGGGACTCTGTTGTTCTTCCTCCCATTCTTCTCCATGTCTCCATTTAGAAGATGTTGGGAAAAGCAGAAATGTACATATCAGTGCAAATATTTGCTCGAGGGCGTTGATTTCAACAGATTTGTTCAACACATGATGAAGTCTACACACAGGTATGGGGGCCAGAGATAGGTTAATGCAAGCTCAGATATGCACATCCATGCTATTGTTAGACTTTCCAGTTACAGTGTGGACATACCGAAAGGCTTATTAAAAAAAATCCTCACCCTTATTCTGGAAATCACTAATTGTTCAAAATGAAGATATTCAAGGAGCAGTCTGGTACCAATAAATACAGTATGGGGCCTTTAAAGAACTGTCCCCCCTCTTGCATTTATAACTTCCTCCTTCCCCCTACATAGCATGCTTTTTTTCCTTCCTTACTGTAATCAGAAGCAATGCTAACTTCTCTAAATTCATGGATTAAACCAGGGTACATTTGCCATGAAGAACATTGGCAAAAATCCGTAGCACGGGTAGTAGCATTCATGACACCACACTGCAGGATTGGGGTTTTTTGGTAGTAAAAATTGTCACTACTCTCCGCAAGTAAAAAGTAAAACTAGGGAGGTCAGAATAGGTGAAAGATACAATAGAAATCCTGGTTCAAACATGTGCCTCACCGGATGTAACTGCTTTGCCTAAGCAAAGAAAATACAAGTCTTCCATTTTGCAGACAGTATAAAATACTTGATCTCTTAAGAATCAAATCAGATAACAATGGCCAAATTAAGAATTAATTTATCCCAGAATAATCTGAAGTAACTTCAGTGCAATCAGTGGAGCCCCACAAATGAGAATGGCTGTTACGCTAGATTAATGATTCTTCAATCACTTTCATCTAGTCACCCAACAAAAAATGATGCTGACAGCTCTCTGAGCATTATTTCCTCTAAAATGTTATTGATTTTTGTTTTCTGGAATCTGACAGAAAGGTTCACTATATAGGTGTTACTCAGTGATTTTTTAATGGCTATTCATTTTACACACATATTTTGTTCTTGGGTCAGATTTCTGTATCCAACCCAAACACAGCTCAATATTATTATTATTATTATTGATCATTTGCTCAGAGTTGTCGTTGTGGGCTAAACCTTTTTAAGTTGGTGCCCCAGGGTTCATACACAAATTTGCAAACTCAAGGGTGGATTTTCATGTATTATCAATAGCATTTGCATCTTCTGTGTAATTATTCTAGCTCAAATAAAATGTAGGCATAAGGACTCCAAAGTAAAATATTTTCTTTCCTTATCTCTTAAAATCTTTGTATTGACTTTCAGCAGAGTAGATGTTTTTTAAAATCAATTTAAATGCAATTATTTTTGCAAAACTTTATTTTAGATTTGCAGACATAACCATTTACTTTGGTTTCCATGCCAACCCCTCTGCCTGGGAAGAGAAACAATAGATGATTTATATCTCCCTTCTTCTACATTTCACTCCTGCATGTCCCCAACACATCTCTCTGAATGCCAGGAATCAAAACCTGCATGACATCAGTTCAACAGTTGCTAAATTCAATTAAAGACAAAACAAAAATCCCAACTCCAAATTGGTCACTTCTGAGTCATATACACATCAAAATGCTCAGTAGCCAAGTGAATATAACTTATTTCCTAACCATTATATATATTGTATTATTGCTACCAATAATCACTATAAATTACAGAAAAATAGAATGGTTGGAAGGGACCTTGAAAATCACCTACTTCCACCCCCCTTGCCACGGGCAGGGACACCTCCCACCAGACCAGGTTGCTCAAAGCCCCAGCCAACCTGGCCTAGAACACTTCCAGGGACGGGGCATCCACAACTTCTCTGGGCAACCTGCTCCAGTGCCTCACCATCCTCACAGTAAAAATTTTTTTTCCTAATACCTAACCTAAATTTCCCCTCTTTCAGTTTAAAATCATTAATCCTCATCCTATCACTACGTTCCCTGACAAAGCGTATGCCTCTTTGTCTTTACAGTATAGGCAGTGGAGCCTGTTGAAAATGTTAAGCCTATATGGATAGAGCTGAGGGAAGGAAAGGAATTTGAAGAGCTTCATGTCAGTTGCTGTGGTCCCACTTGTAATAGGCTGAAATGACAAGTTTGGGATGATTCAGATAGGTCTCTCAGAATAAGTGAAACATCAAATCCAACAAGTTGTATCTCCTCTGAGATTTCTTATATAGCACAGCTGGTTGCAGTGATGTCAGGAAGCTAAACATCAGATGATTACTTTCAAATGCAGATCCTTGTCTGCTCTTGAAAATTAATTAAGGTTGAATTTACAATTTTGGGGCAGGTCACCTGCTACTGTGCCTGATTCTACAGAATTGAACTCAATGAGCCAGGTGGCACTGCCTGCATTCCCAAAAAAAGTCATGACACATTTTCCCTCTGCCTGCTGGGAGCCCAGTCTGATGTGCCCTACTTCTATGACCTGTTCTTAAAGAGGAAAATAAGGCTGGATCTAGGCGAGGTCCTCAAACTTTGAAATCAGTCAATAGTATTATGTACTAAAAAGCCAGTGTTCTGTAACATAAAGTAAAAATAAAAGTTCATATTGCAATTACAAACAATAAGTAATGAGGAAGTAGGCTTACAGTATTCTTAAAAGATTTTGAGGGACTGTAGGCTTTACACTCTTAAATAAAATTTTCTGGGCAATATCTTGAAATTCATAAAAGTAATCAAAACCCTGTGTATTCCATGTGGCTTGTACGTGTTGGTAACCCGATATACAGACGGAAATTACCATTCAGTGGAAATACCCCACAGTTATCTGCAATAAACTGAAAGTATTGAAAACAGGCTGATGAAATTTTGTAATTTCCTTTGATACAGACAGACTATGAATACCCATCAAATAGCCATTTATAGAATACAGATTTGTCTAAATGTAAACCATGGGTCATTTTAATTTTCTGTAGTCAGGCTTCTGTCATTACTGGGTGTTAAAGGCATTAATTTCCTCTCCTACATCTCTTCCATACATCTTTCCATGCACAATACTTAAATCTTTTCTTTTTTTTCCTTCATTGTCTGCAGTGTGGGATTAATCCAACAGTTTCAGAGGGTACTGGATTGTACCTCACACGAAGAACTTCAGCCTAGTGCAGTTTAAACACGTGAAGATCTGAAAAATTTCTGAGATGAAGCACCCACAACGCAAGTGGTACATCAGTACACTGAAGCTGATGGCACTGTATTGAACAAAGTCCGCATAAAATAATAATTTAGAGCAAGGTTCAAAAGAAAGATGGCAATGGACAAAAGCAGATGTGCTGGCTATAAAAAGTTAAACAATCATGAAATGAAAACCAGACAATTTCACAAGTAAACTACTGTCCAACTTTATATTGAAATGAACTGAAGCCTATTACTCTATCTTCATCCTTCTATCCTCCATTTATCTTTCGTATCTATCAAATAAGGACCAAATAATTCCCTTTCACTGTCTGCTAAGTCATTTTTGTCACTAACTTAACCTCATCTCCTTGTTGCACCAATTCTTTTCTTTCATTTCCCAGTTCATGGCCAATTAATGTTTGTCCCATTGCTTCTTCCAATTTACCTTCTCATCATAATTCTCTTTACCAGGTGTATTAAACAGTAAGTATTTATTATTTCTAAATGTTTGTAACAGTGATTCTAAGGAACCTGCAGGTGTTAGTATAATGGCCCGTCAAAAATAAAGAGCATAAAAGAAGAAGTATTTATAAAAAGAGAAATACCCGTTCACCATTATAACCTATATCCTCTTATTTGTATTTCAGATAGTAAATATTAACTGCAAACTTCACTCGTGCTTGAATTAGGAAACACTTTTTCAGGGGCTTCTGTGAATGTAGAAAGGCTGCTCTAAATAAATAAGTTGCAAGTTTGGGACTAGTGTTTTGATTAACTTGATCCCAAAGAAGTGAACTGGCATGGATGGAGACAATTCATTTAATGAAAAGCTTGATTTTGGGGTTTGGTGTTTTTTTTGCTTTTATGTTTTGTCATTTAGAAGTATATGCACTTGGAAACATCATTCTCAACAGAACTATGCATATTAGACCACAGCGAGCACAGCCAGAGATGAACAATTGTGCTCCAAGTCTGGCTCTACAGATTTTGACAGTAGGATCCAGGTAATAGGGATAACTCCTAAATGTCAATGGAGTAGCAAAATACTGTCAGCAGCTGCTCGGCTCCTTTTCCATGCTACAGATGCAGGAGCACCACATGCTTTGCTTGCATGTTCGCACACACCAGAGACAAGTGCTTGCTGGGTAAGCTCAGAGCAGCAGCCTAGTACTTTGCTGCATGTCCTTTCCCATTGCACGTGGTATATGAAATATTAATCTGGTCTGGAAAGTCTTTATGAACACTTCCATCCCTCTGAGAAAAACAAGCTGATCTTTTGCATTGTGGGATGAAGAGCAAACATTTCTGAGGGGTGCAAGAAAGCGTCCATACTTTAAAAATTACATTATACGGTATATTGTAAAGAAACCGTAGATAAAGCATGTCCACCAATGCAGTAAGTTAGCAGAGTGTTGTCTTGGGATCTGTGTGTCCTGCATCATTGCCAAACATCCACAGTATTAGTTTCAATGAAATTTCCATCTGTTCACTGTCTTTACTGCACTAGAGGAGATTCTTCTTTCTATCACTAGTCACTCTTCTTTATATCATTATATTTAGTGATTAGTATATAGCCTACATGAAGGTGGTTAGAGAACATGATGTTAAATAAACCTTACCATTTTGTACAATTCCACACAAAAATTCAAATGTAAATTGTTCTTGTGTTCAATCATCTTTTAATCTCATTGACACTTTTCTATTTTATTTGTACCTGAAACTGTCGGCAGTTATTTTTGAGTCTGCACTATGGAAATGATTATTTACCTAAAGCCAATAGAATAACTGGAGGTAGTTTGTTTGCCTGAGAAGCAGCTCTGCACACCTAATATTTAACACAAGATCAAATGAATTTTACCTCCCTCCCCACCATAAAATTCACCTCAACTGCTGCCACTTGCTTTATTCTCTGCTCTGTGCACGGTACTGGCAAACTAGAAACAACCTGTTTTCTCCAAGCGACATTTTACCTTACCAACAAACCCATATGCTTCTGTGACATACAACGACTATATACAAGAATGTCTACTAACAACACTTGAAAACATGATAATATTTTGTAACACATGCAGATAATAAAAAGGTACAGAAGCAAATATTACTATTCTGTGATATATCATTAGTATTCAAAACAAGGAGTTATAGAAGAAGAACAGACTGCAGCTTGTTGATAATGATAAATGATAAAATTATAACTGCCTACAATACAAAGAAAATTCATAGCCAGGAAGAGTTGTAGAAAGAGCCAAATGTTGGCTTTTCTGATTGGCTTAACTAAAGTTCATAAGAAACAGGAGACAACCTGCAAGAAAAGCACGAAATAGCACAAGACCATGTAAATTATCAGGCATCACATTTAACACCTAGCTTGCACAGCCGCCATGATTTTCACACAGTTATAGAATCATAGAATCATTTAGGTTGGAAAAGACCTTTAAGACCATGGAGTCCAAGCATAAACCTAATACACCACTAAATCATGACTCTAAACACCATGTCTACCAGTCTTTTAAATACGTCCAGGGATGGCAACTCAGCCACTTCCCTGGGCATCCTGTTCCAATGTTTGATAATCTTTTCAGTGAAGAAATATTTCCTAATATCAGTCTAAACCTACTGCTGAGCAACTTGAGGCCATTTCCTCTCATCCTATCCCTTGTTAACTTGGGAGAAGAGACCAACTCCCACCTCACTACAGCCTCCTTTCAGGTAGTTGTAGAGAGCAATAAGGTCTCCCCTCAGCCTCCTTTTCTCTAGACTAAACACTCCCAGTTCCCTCAGCTGCCTTTCATAAGACCTATGCTCCAGACCCCTCACCAGCTTCATTGCTCTTCTCTGGATGCGCTTCAGCACCTCAATGTCTTTCTTATAGTGAGCAGCCCAAAACTTAACACAGTATTCAAGATACAACCTCACCAGTGCAGAGTACAAGGGGACAATCACTTCTCTAGTCCTGCTGGACACGTTATTTCTAACACAAGCCAGGATGCTATTGGCCTTCTTGGCCACCTGGCCACTGCAGGCTCATATTCAGCTGTCTATCAACGCTCCCAGGTCCTATTCCGCCAGGCAGCTTTCCAGCCACTCTTCCCCAAGCCTGTAATGTTGCATGGGGTTGTTGTGACCCAAGTGCAGGACCTGGCACTGGGCCTTGTTAAATCTCATACCATTGGCCTCAGCCCATCGGTCCAGCCTGTCCAGATCCCTCTGCAGAGCCAACGTACCCTCAGGCAGATCAACACTCCCATCCAACTTGGTGTCATCTGCAAACTTACTAAGGGTGCACTCAATCCCCTCGTCCAGATCATTGATAAAGATACTAAAGAGAACTGGCCCCAATATTGAACCCTGGGGAAGACCACTTGTGACTGGCTGCCCATTCGATTTAACTCCATTCATCACCACTCTTTGGGACCAGTTTTTTACTCAGTGGTACAGTTTTTTACTCCAGAAGATACAGCTCAGGCAGATGGAGACAGAAAAAGCTTTAAGTGCCCCTTCACTGTATTCACAATGTCTGAAGGCTGAGGCAAGCCTAAAGCCTAGTAAATCTAAACCTTATTCATTCAAGCTAGTTACAGCAAAGCTCTTTGTTACAGAGACTTCTTACCCCAAACTGCTCCCAAATCTGGTCCCTAGACCAGACAGCTGGACAACATAAGTCCACCACACTACTTCTAAGTGACTTCTGTCCTGTAAGTTAGGGGCTGAAGCCAAAGAAATAGTGGCCTTGGTGGCAGTTACCAAGGTCTGGCGTAGTCACAGGGAAAGTTCATCTCCATGTCGATGCAATATTAAAAAAGCAAAATGCACAACTCTGTTTTTTATATATTTTTTGACATGCAAATGAACATAGCAGCGACACTTTTATATTGTATTTGCAAGACATAACGCAGAATTAATCTTGAGGGTTATTCTGAAGCACTCAAACACCATTTTATTTAAGTAGGTGGTTTACTATCATGCTATAGAGCACAGGATAACAGCATAGTAAGATACATTTGCCTGTAAAAGTTCACTTGGAATGGGATCAGGTTTCAAAAGAGAAATCATCTGATTTGAATAATTCCATTAACAGCTCATTTGTAACTTCACTATTAAATGAGTTAATTTCTCCTGTCAAAACTTATTAGCAAAAAAAAGGGCCTGATAATAAAAATTGATTTAAAATTTACATATAAGAATTATGTATAAAAAAGCAGCATTCACAATTGTTTAGATTTGAATTCGTAAATTTGCTATTTCAGATCGTTATTCATATATACATATATATCTCCATCACTAAAAATAGCTGCAGAGTATAATTTGAAATATCTTTGCAAGATCCTGAAATCAAATGCTGAAACTGAAATATAATGAATTTACATTATCTAGAAAAAGTTTTTAAAAATCACTTTGTTCTAAATTAAAATAAAATCAAACCATACTTTCCTTTATGAAAAGTAAATTCAGAGCTTTAACCACTGCTACGCAGGGGCTATAGGAGAGACTAGGATAGAGGGCTGCATAAGCTGTGTCCTAACAAACATTAATATACAGCTGAAATGCAGTTAACAGATATTCCACAAAACATCCCCAAAAAAGTGCTAAAGCTGATCAAACCTGAACTCAGACTAAGTGACATTCAAGTGGTTTTCAGACTCTTATTACCCTAAACGCAAGCACAGCTGCTGAGTATGTCAACGTAGCCAAACGCAGCAGCTGCCTAGATTCCACTCCTGGAAAAGACTACTGAGAAGGAGGCTTAAAAGAGAAAGTCCCACGATACCTAGTATTTTTTTTTTTAAATACTGCAGTGCAGTGTAGTGGAAAAAGAAAGCTTACTGAACCTGATAAAAGCAGATTTCTGCTTGAGATCAAAGCAAAAGTACAGTCCGCAATGGAGTACCTTTGCCCTTCCCAATAAGCTCACTTGACGATGGGAACTATCTGCTGCATGTTCACAAAAATGGTCTGAGAAAAAAGAACTGATTTCTGCAATAGACTGGACAGTTTGAAAGAGGAAAGGCATTGGTTGCTCACTGAAAAATATCTCTTTCTAGGCAGCACTGTAGCAGCAGCCTGGCTGATGGCAGACCAGACAGATGGCTGCACATCCACCTGGTGGCTGAAATAATTATATCACCAAGTATGTCTGAGTTACAAAGAACAGCACAATACCAAACCAGCAACTAAAATGTATCCTCCTACAATCATACCAACACGTTTTTAAAGGTTCTTTAGCTGAAATGTAAGCCTGGTATAATGCACATCCAGTGTTTGTGATTACTAGCTGGCTGTTACAAGAGACATACAAGAACCAATGCTTCTGTAAATCCAGGACTCACCTCCCCCTTTTACTCGCCACCACTCCTCAGCGTTCTTCAAATCTGTACTTCAGGAAAACAAGCTAAGCATATGGAACAAGCAAAGCATATGGAATTCTATCTTTACTGTCAGCTACGGCTGATACACACAACATGTGTCTAATGTACCACATTCTGTTTTCTTGTCATTTATAAAGGTATTTGAGATTAATAATCCTTTGTGCTTGTATATCTTGTAATCAGGACTGACTGGAACTTCAAAATAAAAACCAAAAGTGATACAAGAAGTAGTGCTAAAGTGGCTTGATAGAGAAAAATATCTCAGAATATGGAAGACCAAGCAGAAATACCAATACAACAACGTAAGAAAAATCTCAACTGCTCAACTGTCTATGGTTCAGAGGGTTCTCAAAAAATGTTTTTGTGGTAATACATATGGCCTGACACAAACTGGATTTAATGCAGGCCATGTTAAAGAACTGTGATATCCTAAACCAGAGCCATCTTTTACTAGTATCTGACTTGAGCCCTTGCAAGAACATCTACCATGCAATTTCCTGACACTTTCTATGCAATTTATTATCATCTACAGTTTGGTCATGGATGGGAAGATGATAAAAGCCTTCTTCTTCAAAACATACAGCCCTGCTGTTCTTACATTCTTGCTATTCTGTTCTAAGAAAACTGCAGCTGCCACTATGAATACATTAGGGCTTCATGAAACAGCTGTCCTTAAACATCTCGTCACACCTCTCCATAGACAAGTATGGCACAAAGCCATAATTTTTGTTGTCATTCTTTTCATCCATATCAGTTACAAATGATCAAACACACGCAGACGTTTTGTGACACCCCTGACAAACCATGTTACTCTGGTGAGAACTTTCACCCCGAAGTGCAATTGCAAAGCACCCAAAAGAAAGAAACTAGTTTATAGAAAGAAACCTTGTTTATAGATCCTCCTGCAAAAAGCCTATAAAAGGCAACTTGGGAAACACAAAACATTAAAAAGCTGCTTTTCATGTCTCATTTGGAGTAGCAACACAATATTAAAAGCAGGTGAGTGCCTTACAAATTAAGGATTTACAAGAAAATTACTTCAACCAGTTCCCATTTAAAAGACAGAGCTTCAGCAAAATATAACCTAGATTAAAAGAAAATATAAACTGTGCATTCCTGTGATCACCAAAATGTAAAACTCATTCATAATAAAGAAATAGAGCAAGTTTATTTTTCTAAAACTTGTCTAGTATTTCCCTGCAAAATTAGACAGAATTCTCAGGAATCCAGTCAGTTCTATTAGGAAAACATTCATGGCCTGGAAATCTCAAAGAGAAGCTATCCCAATCACATATTTACAGCATGTGTTACCAGTGCTAAACATCTTTATAAAATACACCAACTAATAACTCCACTCTTCATGTCCACTGTGTCAATAAAATCACACTGGAGTAATAGAGAATAACCACAGCCTGCAGCTGTAGGGAAATGCATCTGAATTCACCATTAGGAGGACAGGGAGTATGCTCACTGCATATCTCATCCACAATATATGATGACCTACAGATTCAGCTTTAAACTGTGTAATATCCTTAACAAAATAAACTTAAGAGAAACAGAAAAAAAATATTTTGTAAATCAGTTAAAGATAGTGAACACAAAATCCTTCGGTCTTTTGCTTGGACTCAATACTAAGACTGTTAAGGCAGTATTTTCCAAAAATATCTACAGCAACCCTGCAGGCAATTAGTATTAAAGAAGAAAAAAGAAAGTCTTACAAGGAGAGCATGCAAAGATATGCAGATCTAATGTTGTTACAGAAGTCGAGTAACTTTCTACCTTGGTCCAGCTGACGTAATCACCATTAGCTATCGTCAGTGCAGAATATTGATTTAATGTGGGGTAATGTGCCCCGTAACAATATTACTTACGTACTCTTTCTTCCCTTTCATTTTTAGGAGATGTTTCAGAATTGAATTAATGATTCATAGCAAGAATTTAATGAAATATGTAATATCTTCATTGTAGGTTTATATCTTAAAATTACATCTGTCACGGGATTAATTTTTATGGTTATAACTACAAAACTCAACATTTTTTATCTTTTAAGCAGTCTTAGTTATGATTAAAATGGTTTCTAACTGTAATTAGCTAATGATAAAAACACTTTTATGTGTTTTCATAACGGATGGACTGAAATGACATTTGCTTTCCCTGTGGCTTTATCACTTATTTCTATGTAGCAGAAAAACAAAACAAAGCCATCAATTCCTTATAACTGCTGAAAAGATTTCTCTTCTGTTTTTTTCATTTCTCTCTCCATCTACTCATCTCCACAAATGCCAGCTTCCTCCTAACCCCTTGCTTCCACTGGCAATGTTGATCACAAGATTAAGTACCACAATTTCCAGAAGGACAGTTTTCAGACGGGTTGCCATTCAATACAAGGAGGCAGCCATGATTCTATGATTTAAAGTTCCCACTTTCTAGCAGAGTATTCCCACACCATAATGTGAGAATGAAGAATTCTGCCTGTTTCTCTTCAGCATACTACATTTCTTCTTGCTTTTCAGCAGTGAATTTCACACCAAAATCACACAAAACTTCAGACTAATCTATTCTAAATAGTCCCTTCTTTTGCAAAAAGAACCAAATCTTAACTCATGATGGTCACCTACTTCCATTCACACTACAAAAAGAAAAAACAAAACAGAGACAAGACTAATATATATTAATAGTGTGTCTCTGGTATTTCTCACTTAAAACTTTTTTCTCTTGTTTTCTCAGGGTGACTTTTCATGTTCTTCCTTTACTTTTAGAATAACACATATTTAATATTTTTAGTCAATGTTTCTAAATAAAACACTCACTAAGGTGAGTTATTTCTTTGGCATACCAGATGGCTCATTTAGATAGGACATTTAATTTATAAAGCTTCTTAAGCACTTCCAGAGGTTCACACAGATTCCATAATGTACCTCCATGGATCTCATCCATGAAGGACAGGCTAGGGCCCATGTACAGGCATAAACAGGCTGCTGTGAAATGATAAACAGAAGTAGTCAAGCATAAACCAGAAAACAATGCATAGATACTATTTTCTTCCATCAGTGGTAAAACTCTGAGTAGCTCCAGCTAAAGCTGCATGGCTGGAAAATTAGGACCAGAACAGTATTCCACTAGCACACCATCAGTCCACCTCATTTAGATACCTGTCCCTATTAATCTTTGACTTAAAAAATGGAAATGCAGGCGTGATTTGAGTATTCTAAACTGCTGTGATCTGTTGTCCACTATCCTTTGTCAAAGTGTGAGTGCTGCACGTGGTCATTAAAATATGTTATGTCACCTAAAAGTGAGAATTTACACCATTGACCGAAAAATGTAGTGCCCAGGATGCAGCTGTTGATATCCAACTTTCAGCTGCAAGGTGATTTACAACATCACAATCCAGACATAAATTTCTACTTAAAGATTACTTTATGTTTGAATATACCTACACTAACAACGTTCCCAGTATTGCCAGAATGAGGAAATAAGGCATGGACAGCATGCAGTCTCTAAACAACAAGATAGGTGATTCCCCTTTCCTGTGCACTTTGTACAGTCTCTCTCACTGTCACACAGCAGCTGTCAAGAGTAACTACCTCAAATTATGAATAAAATTTTCACAAATGACTACAAAAAGTATAATATAACAGAAAACGAGATGCAGTGTCAACAGGATCATCAAGGCTTTCAATACTTCAATGCTCCTCTCCAAAAATTAACATTAAAAATTGTGTCCAGTACTTTATGCATATAGTTGCTTAGTACCCTGTCGTATGAAACCTCAGCTTTGCTGAAAAAGAGATCTTAAATGTATTCTCTTCTGCCTTCTGCTGTAAGAACTCTCCTAATAACAGCAGTCTTCCTTGGAAACAGTAACACTAAAAGCACAAGCCTGACAGCTCTGTAAGAGCAGCTGCCTGTCATAGGCAATGACAGATATTCATCCATCCACCCATCCATAATGACACAGCCTAAAATTATCACTTTTAAAAATCTTTTGGTGTTGTTAGAAAGTCTTATGGCAAAGGTAACATAATTAAAAAAACTTAATTTAATGTTAAAACAGAATTCAACACAGTATACATCTGTTGTCAAATTCATTTGAAAAGCCATTACTTCAATGAAAAAAACTTTTCCCTTCAGCTTTGGTGAGCCTCCAATGTGTTTTCCCTTTTCTTCTTCACAACCACAGGAGCAATCAGAGCTAAAGTAATATTATATTAGGTTAGCATGTATTAAGAGCCTTGATTATTTCTGTCAAAGTCACTGTGGAAGTTAAATGTAATTTAACAGCCAAATAGTTCAATTTTAGTAATAAAATATAGTGGGTTTGACCTTGATCATTTCTGCATAAAAGAGGTAACAGTAAGCCTCCTGACACAGGATCACCCTGATAATCCAAGAAAAGTGTTGTAGCTGAGGAGTAATGCTGTCTTCAGTCTAAGTTGTCACAGACTGAAGTACCTGATTCTAAATTTTAATTGTGTTTGGGATGTATAACAGTCCCCCAAGACAGTGGATGGAGCTACTCCAAAATTCTCCCCATGAAGGGGATACAAATGCTGATAATGATTTTGATGGGACTTCTTCTTAGAAGAAGCAGCAGCACTAACATGAACAGGAAATGTAAGCCCATTTTGGGGACCAAGAGTTGAAGATGAGAGTGTCTGGGACACTTTTACAGACAAAAGTTTTTAATCTCAGTTCCCTAGAAAAAAAAACCTGCCCCAAATTGCCAACAATCTATCAATGATGTCGCTTACAACTACTACCTTTTATCACAGCTTCACCAACAATATGTATAAAGAATGTTAGAAGTAATATAGGTGAAAAGTGGAGAGGGAAATTTAGATACACCAGAAGGATCAAAACCCACAGCATTAGGAACATGATTTAGGCCTGACAGCTGTAAGTCCTGAAGTCTTACTTTTTTCCCCTCAAAGTATGTATGCATTATATGTAATATATACATATCAGCACATATAAGCACCAAAATGAACAATTAGTACAATATGGAGATGCTGATTTTGATCAGAATAAAAGAAAAAACATTACTATACTTTAGTCTATAATTAAAAATAAACGAGAATTTTAAAAGTGCTAGCAACTACTTCTTGTGTGTGTTTATGTATGCACACATGTGTGCGTGTACCCTTGGTGTCTTAAGAGTTAGGAATAAATGCTCATTTTAAACCAGCATTTTAAAATTTTAACACTTTTATAAATAACCCAAATTTTAAAATTAAATGGAATTGTAACAATAGCATTTATATTTCAGTGCAGTACCTTGCCGTAAGATCTCCATTACTATGCTGCACCTGACTGTGTGGTATGAAAAGAATATTCTTTAACATGTCGATATCATTAATATTGTTTTAATACTGATACAACTTTGAACCAGAGCTCTGAAATCTGACGAATACTATCATGGAAGTCCACTTTTAGATACTTAATTAGTAAGTTGTCCTCCCAGTTGAGAAAAACTCCGCTTTCTCAGACGGGAGTCTTTGAAAGTGGGTCATGGGGCCATAATTTTAAAACATAAATGGCACACAGAGAGCTGGTGTCCAGGCTCTATTATAATGCACATCTAAATACCCACATTAGACTCATGGTTCAACTAAAGGCAATTACATATCAGCTACCAATTCCAATGAAGCACAACTTCATTTTCAAAAGCACTAGATGCTTGCACCTTCTATTGAATTTTATGAAAGCATTGGATGACATTGGATGAATTTGCATGAACTTCAAAAACAATGAACTTCATACTTAAGAAAAACTAGAAAGGATTATCTGAATTGAGAAGGATCAGACAAAGAAGAGGAGATTAGAATTATTTTACAAGATTTAGTCATTGGACTTTCCCAGGCACTAGGCAAATGCACAATGATTATGATTCCCTACTCGTGGAACCATATAGCCTTAAGTCATGATGGATTTGCGTTTCACAGTGGGCTGTCCCAACAAGCTCTGATGAACTAATAAAATCTCTCTGTGCTGTTTCTTAAAAGATGGTACCTGTGGACAGCTGTGAGGGGCCAGGGAGCAGAAACTGAAAGATTTATGTTAATCAGAACTCACTTTAATCTTTAACACCCTTAAGTAAGGATTTACATTAAATCCTCTTGCTAATATTTTAATTCTAAGCCAAGGGGAACAAATTGTGACCCATGGTGTCCATGAGACAAATTTAATCCATTTGAAGATCAGGATTTGTCACACCTACAAAACACCAACCATGTTATGGTGTGAAACAGCAGAACTTTCATTAATCATTCTTTGGCAGAAAATTTGACATCAGTCTGTCTAAGAACCTTTAATTTAAGGTCCATCTCAGTGTACTATATTTTTAAGAGAGCCTACTGAACCTATAGCCCATGGAGCCTGACAAAGTGCTGACCTACAATAACTTCTGTTCTTCCACAATGACACTAAAACACTCCTTGAAGTCATCCCCTTGTCACGACCAGCATGGCATTCGCAAGGTGTAATACCTATGGGAGGCATAAGAAGTGAGTCTAGAGGAGACAGCCAGAACCCAGCGCTGCCACAAAAACCAAGCACTTATGCCTCAGAAACATGATAGATTTCTGAAGCAGAACACGTGGTATGTTTGACACTTCACACAACCAACTTCACACAACCAATCCCCTACAAAATGCTTAAGGGATGCGTCTTATGTGAACAGTTAAGCAAGAGCCAAGAGCTTCACTTTTCTTAGAAGTACCATAATTTTAAAAAAAAAGTGAGGGAAAAATTATTACTTTTATGATGGACTTTATGAATTGAACTAGCAGAAATATCTGCTGTATCAGAACAAGAGAGACCTTAGAGCTAGTTTGTGGGTGGCCTTCTGTATGTAGGTGGGTTGCAGGCCACAGTATATAGCTACGCGATACACACAAAGAATACAACTATGTCTCTTTTGTTTCCACCAGCAAGGCTCTGAAACTGAAACTAGAAATCCCAGTAGTTACCTAGAAGAACATGAAGTCATGGCTAAGCTGCAGACAGTATCAGGAGAAAAAGGGTTGTCTCATAGTACATGTCAAAGGCCTCCAGGACCCAGACTGCGTCTCAGATACATCAGTAGCTCATCTACAAAATAACCACACTGAAGCCCAGAGAAACTGCCCAGAGTACTGCATAAGTTGCCTACTAAGTGCAATCAGATTGTATCACTTGTGCACAGGACTACCACATGGCCCCGCTCTCCTGTGACTACTGACAAAGACCCCAAGGGTCTCAGTTTGTCAGGGTCTTCTGCAGCAGGATGCCTGGTAATCCACGTAGGTACGTTTATTCCCTCGCCTTTGAGCTCCGAGCTCCACCAGATCATCCTAAACTTTTTACAGTCAAAGGAAAAATGCAGATTTGTACAGAAGGGAATTATGAAGTCCTGCCTCAAACGTGCTGCCTGGGAGGCCTGAGCTCTCTGTGTACAATACCAGGAGTGTGTGGAGATCCCACAGCTCACCAAGCAGTTACATTAGGTGACCAGTGCTAAGCATGGCGTCATCCCCTTGCTGCTGAGTAATTATGACTGTTTGATGGCGTGTCTGATAAAAAGCACATTGGCAGTTGCTGATCTGCAGACATATCTGCCACTAAAATTTTAAGCGCCTATTTAGTTATTTGTGAGGACATTTACTCACAAGAGCAAAATCATGAAGTCCAGGGGGACCACTGCTCTCTGTTACAGATAGGATTACATTCTGACCCCTCAATTATTTTGTATATGTCAACCACTAACATTTTTGTATTCAGCGTAAGGGCTGCTATCAGGATAGGCACAGTCTGTCTAAGACAATTTGTCACAGTGCCAATGTGAAAGCTCTTCTAGAAGTCTTCATTACAATATTTTGATGACTACAGTGCTACAAAGATCAATAAAACAGTGGGTCTACTTGGTTTACTGAAGTCATTTATATTATGACAAATGCCCTATATTGTCTTTTTAATTAAACTGAAGTAAACAAACCTAGTGTTGGCTGGATCAGCAATGGATATGAGGGTAAAGTCTGTACTGGAGGTAGGTAAGAATTATTTGACTAAATATTTCCAATTAAAAGCATAGCATTGTCAGAACTAAAACATTTTGTGGAAAAGAAACAAACAGATTTCTCGTTTAAGAGAGATGAAAAAATCTCTGTGGATATCCAAATAGCTTATGCTGGTTTTTCAAAACACAGAAAATACTACTTTTCAGTAGAATTTCCTTTTATATCAGAACACATAAATTTATAATATAAAGATAAAAAATAAATTAAATATTCCAAAATCATTTGAATTAAATGTTTTCATTCTCCTGACTGCATTTTTTCAATAATAGAAGTTCATTAACACTTTCAATGGTCCAAATTTCATTACGATAAAGAAGGTATTTAAATAGTGAATATTTATAGAATGGGAAAACAACTTCCTGCCCTGCTGTAAAGAAATTTCTTTTATTAAAAATTGCTCAGCTTTGTTTAAACCATATACAAAATCATGTTTTTATTCACTTTAACTAATGCATCATCAAGTAACTCTATCTCCACAATCAGGCCTTTTGTGGAATAAATGTTACATGCAGGGGAGAAAATTGTCACAAATGCAGAATTGTTTCATTTCCAGCAGGTGAGTTGCCTGTAAAGTATCCTACACGCAAAAAGCCTTTTAAATTGCTTCTCTTTTGCACTTGTGTAAAATGCACAAACATTGAAAGAAGCTGAGGGAGATAATGACAGGCAGGCTAAGCATACAGCAACTGGCAGGAAAACTTCTTTTCCAAGTCCAATGTATTTGGCAGGCGGGTCCTTGGAACACACATATTAGATGGCATTTATATTGGAAATCAGAAGAGTGTTCTGGTAATAAGTACAATCTTTTACATTCTGTCAGAGCCCACAATATTTATTTTGTACAGCCCAATCATCCATTTCTCAAACACTTTCTGTTAATATTTCCTCAGAGTTAGCCAGAGACCCATCTGGTAGACATAGCAACATTAAAGCCAGGTAGAAGCACTAACGAAAGTGCTCAAAACAACAACAGAATTTAAAAAACCACACAGTTTTACTAGTCAAGAAGCACAGATGAGTTTTCAAAAACTTCCTAGTTCATAGAACAGCATGAAATATTTAGATTTTAGAAACACAACACCAATTCCCTGAGATCCATAAGTTAATACTTATTCACATAAATCAGCCCAAACTTCTCAGATGGAATTTTCCCACATGATGCTAACGAGCTCCATAAAGACTTGGTGGATTAAGCACATGGATTTTTAATCACATCATATCTGTCTAAATTCATACAGTAGTATAAATTGTGTCCAACATGCCATTCTCACCCTCCAAATCAAGTCTTTTCCCTCCAAATGTATATTTTTTTCATCTTTTCACTACTATTAAAAAATATTTCAATACTGGGATCTACCACCATGCTCTCTGCACTTGACAGTGCACCACCCACATAGTTTTGTACAAGTGATAAGCTTACAGTATTCACAAGTTCTCTAAACTGCATTCTTTTCTACAGCAGATGTTTTTCCTTGCTTCTGCTTTCATATTTAGTAAGATAAAAAAAAAAAAATCAGCAGATTAAAATGAAAGATGATAGAAATATAATTGCAGCCAGCTGAAGACTGGCAGAAAAACCTCCATTCAAGAACATCTAAATGATCAGCATCCATGTCTAAGCCCAGATGCTAAGCAACGAGCATCTTCTACCCCCAATTTTCATTTCCTCTGAAATGATTAAGAGGCTGGGAGCTGTTTGTTACAAGTTGTCCCTATTTGCTTTGCTCCAATGTTTTGATGTGTATATACAATGACTGAACTTACATACACAGAGCAAATAACCAAAGATGGGCCAACATGTGCTATTTGTGGACAGTGACATGCACGAACATTGGAATTAATACGTGAGACAGTGAGACTCCTGCCCTTGAAAATGTGATCCACAACTCTTGTGTGAAAACAACTCGTTCATCTTTTTTATATGACAAGTCTTTGGGGTTTTTCCATTGAACTCAAAAATGTTTAAAGACTAAGGTACCTACTGCATGTACTTAAGCATTCATGAGTAAACATGGTCACAATGCACGCATCACTCTGGGTACTCAGATGATATAAATACTTCCTTCTTTTGAGGGGAAGGCTGTCAGCAAATCAGCCAAATTTTGTTGCAGAGTAAGGCTTAACATCTCAAATCCACATTAAAATACATTGGAGTGGAACTTATATACGTCCCCATTTTACTTTCCCACTGCTACATAACTTTGTGTAGTTAATGTATTGCTGTATATCAAATTCATGTAGTTGTGTTACATTTTTCATTCTAAGTAATATTTTTGCAATAAGTGAAAAGAATTCAGCTGATTGATGAACTTTAAAACCTATGTTAATAAAAAATGTGATAAAACATTAGAAAATGAATGTCTAATGGTTAGTGAAAGTAGTTACAAGAGAATCCCTTTTTAAGATAACAGAAAAGAGTACTCCATGCACATTGTAAGACTAACAGGAAAACAGTTGGTTTTACTGTCTAAGATACTGTTTAAGGAACATCAAAAACATCAAAATTTAAAGATGACCAGTAAGAGGAAGAATGCAAACAGTGCTAAAACTAAAGGGGAGTGTCAATAAATAAATATAGCAGGTAGGATTTTGCTTGCAAGGCCATTGCAGAGAGTCAGAAAGAAGCAAAGGATAAATATTCCTGGGCATGCTGTCAGATAGTGCCGGTCATTATTCGACAGACAACACAGGGATATTTATCTTTAACTTATGAGGGATTTTAAGTAACATATTATGCTATTTTTTGTCAGGAAGGTAAAAGTAACCTCAAGACAAACATTCTCTGTGTGACGTCTCCATGACCATCTCTACTGAACTTCTCAGACAAATTATTTGTCCTGTAGCTCAGAGTTCTCCAGGTCAAATGTTGAAGAGTCACAAGTTGTGAGCTAAAACAAGCAAACAGACAAATTATTTTCAGTGCTAAGATGTGAGTCAAGTCAGACCTCTGTGCGTCAAGTTTTATTCCATTAACTTTTGTAGAGGCTGTATTTGTTAAGTAAATTTAGCTACTGGATTTCAAAACAAAGACTCTATGGCACTGCTTAATCTAACGGTCTCACAAAGCAATGTTAAAGTAGATCAGCTTTAACTAGGAACCATAAAAAGTAAAGCAAAGTTTAATGTGCTTTGAGGAAAACAAAGGAAAAATCTCAGAAAAGTATGCAGAAAGCAGAAGCCACTGAACTAAATAACCCCTCACAGCACTTTATCGAAGTGAGTACAGCTGCCATTTGGTCTCTAACTCCTGGTGAGAAAGTTTTCAAAATTTTAGAGGAACAAGAAGACGTACAATGTACCAGTGTTGTGCTGAAAAACTAATCTGTTACTTGCAAATAAAGACAAAAAAAAGAGCTAACATTTGGTGTTTCTTAATATTGTTACATGCATCAATGTTGTTATTCCTTAGCTAAAGGAACAGATTCAACACTTACTGAGAAGCAATTTCTGCTCCTGACAGCAATGGGCTCTCATTGCCAGGTTTATTAGACACCACAGGAATTTAGGAGAACGCAAAAGTTAAAAACGAAAGCGCGATCAACCAGAAGAGGGAGTCAAAAACCCCCACAAAGCCAAGAATCAATTATCTGAAATGTAAATGTAGAAGCATTTAAATTAAACCTGACTCTCAGCCACTTATTTCCGACCAATGCATCTCAAATGGGGAAGAGCCCGGGTAGTACGCACGGTGTGGTACTCCCTCACACCAGTATATGAGTATTATTTGCTAGAGTCAATTTTTCCCTTTGTCATGGTTACAAACAGCACTGGTACAGTGCTGCAATAGGTGTGTCTATGTCCAGTGGACTATATAACCATAAAATTGTTTTGTTGAAGCAAGCAACTTGAATAGAACTGCAAGAGAGCATTCTTACTGCTCACATAAAAATACAGCATTCCTATGCCATACATACAGCACTCCATCTCCTAAACTTTCCATGCAATTTCATTGTGCCTGTTGTGGCTATTTTACAGCCAACCCGTAAATACAAACGCAAGAAAAATGATACACCTCTGTGTTTGATCTTTGAAGCAAATTCCGTTTTCATTTAAACAAGGTCCCCACTGATGCTAGCTGGACAAGAACTCCTACAATTATCTTCCTTTGTCTTTCATCTTGTTCTAAGAGGCTTTATTAGAACTGACTTCCCACAGATATTGATTACCCTTATTAAATGAATTCCAAAATTCATGTTACAACACCCAGTGCTGATTTAAACAGTTGCAATTCATTAATAATAGATTTAGGAATTCAGTGGCTGGTGTCTGATAGAAATTAAGTTGTCCCATTCTGATTCCAATGCTATTCTTTATTATCAAAGATATAAAAATTTCAGCCCTGGAATAAGTGTTATTTCCTGTTTCATTGTACATTTTTTACTGCGGAACAAACAGATCTAGACAGTTAAAATGTAAAAAAATACACAGTAGTCATTACTTTGCCATGCTTGAGATCCTAATTTTAAAAAAGTCGGCCTTATATTCAGGTGTACCTAATGTTAAAGGGAAGCATTAAGACTTCATTGATTGCGAACACATCAATACCGCTGTTAAAGAGTTTCAGCAACACTCTCACACACACTTCACAGCCAGACTGAATGTTAGCGTAAAGGGAATTAGAAATCCATGAAAAATCAAANTAAATAAACAGTGCTTCAAGCATATCTTACAGCCCTGAGCAACCTGGTCTGAGCTGACGGCTAACAATGCTCTACAATCTTAATCTTTGCAATGATGACAAGGTCGTAGAATCATAGAATCGTAAGGGACCTTAGTAGATCATCTAGTCCAACCCCCCTGCCAGAGCAGGGCCACCTTAGAGCAGGTTGCACAGGAACCCATACAGGCGGGTTTTGAATGTCTCCAGAGA
>VXBO01000174.1:139623-199020 GCA_013400135.1 Rhinoptilus africanus | reverse complement strand
GTCACTGACCTCCAACTAGACTCTGCGCCCCTAATCATGACCCTCTGGGCTCTGTCCTTCAACCAGTTTTCTATCCACCTCACTGTCCATTCATCTAACCCACTCTTCCTAAGCTTCCCTATGAGGATGCTGTGGGAGACTGTATCGAACGCCTTGCTGAAGTCAAGGTAGACCACATCTACCTCTCTCCCCTCATCTATCCATCCAGTCACACCATCATAGAAGGTGATCAGATTAGTCAGGCATGATTTCCCCTTGGTGAATCCATGCTGAGTACTTCTGATGGCCTTCTTTTCCTCCATAAGCCTTGAGATGATGCCCAGAATGAGCTGTTCCATCATCCTTCCAGGGATGGAGGTGAGGCTGACCGGCCTGTAGTCCCCCAGGTCCTCCTTCTTGCCCTTTTTGAAGACTGGAGTGACATTGGCTTTCCTCCAGTCTTCAGGCACCTCACCTGTTTTCCAGGACCTTTAAGACTAGGTCTTTCCTTTGCAGATGTAAAGATCATACTAAAGTTTTCTTTTCCATGCATAATTCAGCTGGTCAAAAGAGTTGATTATCCTGCTCTATTTAGCATTGGTGCAGCCTCACCTTGAGTACTGTGTGCAGTTTGGGGCCTCACAATTTAAGGATGTTACAGTACTCAAGCGCGTCCAGAGGAGGGCAACGAAGATGGTGAAAGGGCTGGAAGGGATGTCCCACGAGGAGCCATTAGTGACCTTGGGTTTGTCTAGTTTGGAGAACAGGAGGCTGAGGGGCGACCTCATTGCTCTCTACAGCTTCCTGAGGATGAGATGTGGGGAGGGAGGAGCTGATCCCTTCTCCCTGATATCCAGTGATAGGACACATGGGAATGGTTCAAAGCAGTGCCAGGAGAGGTTCAGACTTGATGTTAGGAAGCATTTCTTTGCCAGAAGAGTGGTCACACACTAGAACAGGCTTCCTAGAGAGGTGATTGATGTCCCATGCCTGTCAGAGGCGTTTGGACAATGCCCTTAATACCATGCTTTAACTGTTGGTCAGCCCTGAAGTGGTCAGGCAGTTGGACTAGATGATTGTCGTAGGTCCTTTCCGCCTGAAATATTCTATTCTATTCTAATTCAAAATGCCAAAAATACTCCTGATCTTAGCTAGATCACTAGAATAGCACAGAACTAAGACACGCCAGCTTGTATAGCCAACTTCACCCAAAGGAATGGTTTCATTTAGCATCAGATCTGATTACTTTTGCCTTCCCGGCCCAGTTGACCAGATACCCATTTGCATATAGCTCATATAAAACAGTCCTTTGCAGAATTCCAGAGTGAGGCTTCAGTCATAACAAGAAAAATCAATCATTCTACTTCTTGCATTTCCATATGTAATTACTATTACCGATCTGAGCTGAAGGCAGTTACACAATTTATCTACACATTTCTCTTCCATGCCTTAAGTGTCAGCCTTAATTAACAGAATCCAAGAGCACTGACTGCATTTGATTTCTACTGCGAACATACTCTGTTTTGGGCCTGGTTAAGTCCATTCATGTCAGGGAGCTGTATAATTATCCTGGAATTGTAATAGAAAATGTATGCTTTAAGTGCCAACAGGACAACAGGCAACTGACAAATCCATGTAAGCACATTACTTATGGTCACTTCAGCTTACACCAAGCGCTTTTGCTCTCAAATACACCTTCCTGCCAGACAGCTGGTTATTTATTTGCCTAGAATTCTTCAGTGTGCATTGTATGTCATCTTGCCCATGTGTACAAGCTACTGCACTGATACTTTAAAATCCTAGAGAGGCAAAAAGATAAAATAATGACTACAGAAACAAGCGTCCCTCGCAAGCGCAGTAAACTGCAGAAGAATTACTATTTCTTCTCTTTCATGCTCATAAGGATTGGCTACGCAAACACAGGAGTAGATGTTTATTCATAATGGTTCTGCACAAGCTGCTGTGAAGTAAGCTCTAGAGAAAGAGTAGTGAAGCTGAAGTGCCATAAGAAAATCTCAGGTATTGTATATTTTATGTCTCTGTAGAGCTACCACGCAGTAATGGCTAGTAGAGAACTGCACAGAACAACTAAATATCTCCTGAATATTTCATTGGGGATGTCCATCTCAGAGTTCTTAGAAACTTGGGACAATTGTGTTAAATTTATTTATAAAGTCATCTCTGTGAAATGTATTTCAGAAGACTCACTCTGCCTGGTTGCCTAAATAAAACAAAAATAGACAGTACCCTGCAAAACTGAGTCTAGAAGCTTTATTCACATTAATGGGTAGCACTCTTCTGCTTGACTGATAAGCACGTGGCTACTCATCAGCTGAAAAGAAACCATTTACCCTACTTATTTTGTTACTTATTTCACTTTGGTGAAATAAAATAATGGCATTAATCTGGTACAATGGAAACCAAAAGCCAAGGAAGCCATTTAGACTAGTAAAATATTCAGAAGTGGGTACAGGTCTTTGTGAGAGTTCACACTAATCAAGGCCAATCTGATCTTTTTTCATTGCTAAGCTTCAATTAGCACCTCACCAAATAGCAACTCATTGCAAGGTTTTCATCAGGGGAGACTTGCCCTTCTCTTCACACCTAACTGTAAAGCTAAATAGTGTACTGTTTTCTATCAGGCCATTCCTTTCAGCCCCTACACAAAGCAGACAATGGCTACTAAACTAAAACACCACTTTGCCAACCAATTATCAATTAAAAAACCAGCTCTTAGCAATTTATAAGATAAATAAGAAGCTGTATTATGTCAAATCATTATCATGACAATGGAGTTGAAACCACGCAGCTTTATTACAGTATTATTATAATGAAACACAAATCTAGATGTTATACAATTGAAAAATAGGGGTACCATCACGATAGAAAGACCCAATAGGGTTAAAATATTGCTTCGTTCTTATCAAATCATATTTTAGAGCTTCTCTTGGGATACATATTCTGGATTCTGACTGCTTATATTCCAGATTTTTGTAGATCAAATAAATAAGCAAGCAATTAGTAAATTAACACTGCAATTATATGCATAGGAATTTGAGGGCAAAATACAGTCATAAACAGTATCTCTATTTCCATCTGCAAAAGCAAAAATGTTTTCTACAGTGCTGGACAAGCTTGTATAAAAGACCTGCAGCAAAAACAATATTGCTGATTAATGCTCTGCTAAAAATTTATTTTCCCGAAGACTGTCATTGACGTAAGCCTTCTCTGCCCCAAAATTAGCTTCAAAGCACAATGAGAAAAAGTAAATCAGAAAAATGAGAAAAAACGCATCTCAAAAAGTGAAGTAGTCATTCTTGCTTGTTGTGAAGAAAAATAAGGTTTCTTTTCAGTAGCTATGTGAAAGGATCAGCATGGATCTAAGTATGCTACTAAATGCCAAGGAGTACTGAAATACCTAAGTGTGCCCTGTTCAGCCAGCCATAATGGTGCGTCACTGCTTTTTCTTACAACAAGTGTTCCCGTCAGTGTAAAATTAAGTCTTTGAGAGCTAACTAGGATATGCCTTCGTAACACCCTCATCGGTAACAACATACAAAATTATCATCTGCTGAATCTCTTACCACAGTTAGAGAGACAGCTTGGCATTCAGTCTGTAACAGTATGATGTCCCAGAAATGCATACAGATTTACTCTCTCTAATACTGTAGAAAACACTTAAGTACTCCGCCTTGCATTCACCATGTCTTTAGGGAAAGGCTCACAACTCTCTGCATTCAGTCCGTGCCCATAGGAACGGAGCACAACGTGCATGGGCAGATCCCAGCATATTTAAGAGATTTCATTCCATACCCGCTCCATGCCACTGTGGGAATCTGAACACATTTTGCACAAGAAGGGACCATATGGGCTGGTTTTGTTTTGCTCATTTTCTTTCCCCAAGAGCATCTCCTAGGGAGAACAGCTTTGTGCATACTGCTGTTCAGAACAGTCCGTCCCAACAAGAAAAGATGACACCAATGGAAGAATTGTTTACTGCTATATAGAAAAGATTTCAAACGAAGCCTCTTTTAATGGAAGCAATCTTAATAAATATCAGCCAAGATATCCAAACTGACAAAAGCACGGCCACACAATTACTGAATTTAACAACGCATTTCTCAGAGATTAAAAATTAATTGGCAGATGCCAAGGGGGAAAAAAAAAGCAATGTGGCATATTGTATCTTTTTATGACAGATGGTTTCAAATGGATTAATGAAGTGAGTGCTGAATTTCTAGGTTGTGGTTAATATTTAACCTCCAGCCAGCAGACACCTCCAAGATTTTTACACCTGAGTGGTAAAGAGGCCTACTTAATTGAACTGTTGGAAACACTGTGCTAATTTGAAGAGTATGTTCCAAAAGAAAAAAAATGAATAGATATTGGAAAGCAGGGGGGAGGGGGAAACATAGAGAAACCTTGTCACAACACTGGCATGGAATTGGAAATTCAATACTTTTTTCCCCTGTGAGAAGGTAGGATGAGAAGAGACACAAAGACTACCTAAGATCACGTTATGCTATGGCAATCAGATGAAGAAAAAGACAAGGATCAGTAAAATACATACTTTTTTCCCTTCATTTCTAGACAACTTTAGAATGATAAAAACTTATCTTTCCATAAAAAAAGAAAAGACTCAAAACAAAAGAAAGTTCATCTGCAATAATGAATATTATCACCACAGTTAGGACATCATAAAATGTACTTGCTTGATACAACCAGCAGACATGGCATGTCCTCAATACCTCTTTGATATCTCCAAAAATTCACAGTTCATTTGGCTAAGAACTTACAAGAAAGTATATCACTTTACAGTAGGCAGAACCTTTCAGACACTAAACTAAATCTGAAAAATTGTTATAAGCAAGACCTAAATTCAGACTTTATGGCTATAAACCAATTTTAATTAGATTTATATATGTAGAGCTGCTGGTTAAACACTTCAGAGTGATTACCAGTATTTGCTGTAATTTAAAGTTTGAGGTAACTACTGGAGATGCATCTGTATAACAGTATCTACAAGAATTCAAAGATGGAGAGCAAAATCAAATGAGAAATATTAATATTCTTAGTGTAAATATTTACCATCCTAACAAAAATAGTTATTAGGACAGTCCATTTCATTATCTTCCTCCTGAGTTTACTCTTTTCCTGGAATACAGATGAAGTAATTCTGCAGTGACTTACCATCTTATCAAATACCATGCATTTCTCAGCAAACTGGAAAGAACAATACCTGGTCACACACTCTTATACTGTAGCTATTTCCACAGTACATGGTTCACAGAGAGCCTGCACAGGCCACAGGTAACTCCACGGCATATTCTAAATTTTGAAGAGCATAGGTAACTAGTACCAGGAAGAGAGAGATTAAGAAAGTTACTCTCACCAAAAAAAAAAAAAAAAAAATTATGAGAAAAACAAATTTCTTTTGCTTTTACAATTCTTAAAGAGAAAAAATTAAACCATTTTCACTTCTTTTGCTAATAGACCAATAATAGATTCATGCTGTGGTAATCACAGCATAACCTTTGCCTTGGTCATACGGTTTCCCTGCTTAAAATTCATCTTTCTGCAGTGTATTTGGGAACTAAGGACCAACATGCCACAACCAGCTGCATCCCGTTTTACGCGGTTCTGACAACAAATCAACACAGGCCTCAATACCCCAGTCACCATCCTGTTCTGTTCGAGGGCAATTAGAGGGGATGTATATCTTTGTCTTCAGTGTGGGCTTGACTACACACCATATGAATCAAATGCCCCTAAGGGCTTTTTCTTGACAGAAAGGGGTAAGAAACTCTTAATATTGCATTAATGCTGCCAAGTAATTTGTGACAAAATGAAAGACTGATACGCTAATTCAAACTGCAGGCCATATATCTGTTCACCGCTCTTTACAAATTCTTTGTAGGAAGCATTCATTTCCACAAAAGGCTGTCACTCAAATTGTTATATAATGTATTTTTGTAAATTTTGGAAAAGAAAAAAATACACATATATGTAATATACATAAATACATACATTAATATAATATATTAAGTCATTCCGTATGTTTCGATATTTTATAGAAAATCTATTTTGGTGTAAATAAAATGCAGAATATGCTTCATGACGATTGGCAATATCCACAGCATTTGCCAGATTTGTCTTTTGTGCTCTGTTTCAGCATACCCTAGGTAGACATTCAAGAGGTAAAATAATTAGCCAAAGTAGAATACACAGTGATTATGCAAAAGGGTACTTAGAATTCTGCTTTAATAAATGTGATGAGACCCTTAACGACTTCAAGCAGTACGGGGAGAGGGAACGGAGAGAAGAGATTTTGAAGCTGTTTTCATTATGAAAACTGACAGCTCTTGGTTCCAATTTCACCCCAAACTGCCATAGAGATTAATATTTTTCTTTCAAAACCACATTTTTATAAGAGATTACGTTTTCCTCTGAAACCAGAAGAGCTCCATTCAAAGACATTCTCATTTGTTGTTGTCAGATTCTGCCTAACTGGGCTAAGAGCCTACTGTAGCTCTGCGGATCTGTGACCTGCACTTCACTCCCTTCAGGCACTATAAATAATTTCCATGGAAACAGCGCTGAAGAAGATATCTGTAAGCCAAGAAGATATCTATAGCCTTTCTGTTAGATTTATGTCTTTTATTTTTTCCTCTTCATTTTCTCAGTTAAACCAACATTAAAATATTTATTTTATAAAATACTTTACACACAGAACTAAAGTTATAAAAGAAATGAAAGATATCGGGGGAAAAAATGAAGGAGATTCCTACTCTACAATATGTATATATCTATCTATAGATTATCTTCACATCCTGCATTCCCATTTGCCCCAAGGAAAGAGTACATTGCATCTACTCTGCGCTTTGCTCACCCAAGGAAGAATTCTGCTCTAATCATCAGAGCTGCAGCTGATTATCTGTATAAGGTATTTAATGAAAAGTGTTCTAATTTATACCTTGATGGGACTGAGAAGAAAAGTAGATACATGTGAAATCAAAGGTGATGAGCTCTAGAACAGCCTCATCAGACCACGAAGGAAGGAACTAAACACAGTGGAATCCACTGCAGCCTAGCCAACTGCAAATCTGCAGCTTCTCTGGCCTGGATGTCAATTTATGACACAGTGAAAATTATCTAACTTCTCTTTCAGCAATGGAAAGATAATGCTCAATGTGTGGGCATAGTAAAGATAATCTGGAAATCTACCAAACCCAGTTCCCTCATGTTCCCCCAATTAATATGAGTCCATATTGGAGGTGTACAATACTCCCTCTTTTACCTTCTGGACACAGGAGTAGCATGGCTTTAGTCCCTCCCTGCAAACTGTACAGCTGGTATTATTTTCACTATCCACTGAAGCTGCAGGTGACTACTCCAAAGCTGTAAGAGTCTCCGTACTCCAAGATGAGTGTACCCATCTGGGGAGAAACAGAGGTTGCCTTTTCTCTCCTGTGGCTGGGCTCATACAACCTGCCTGTAGCTTAGGGGACAAAGGAAGCGAGTCAAAGCATCAGATCAAAATCAAACGCAAGTACCTAAGGAGAAATAACTGAATTTTCTCTTTTCAGTATAACAATAGCTGTCACTGAACATAACAATAAATTTAAATAATTATTCTTAGCTGCATTACTGGAATTTTTAGGAGCTCTTCTTCCCCTCGCTGTAGGATCTTGCTTATCCTCGCATAAGATTTGAGTGCTGCCCATGGGGTTTTTCTTCATTAAAACACGTCAGATTACACCTCATCTTTTACATTTTTGTCTGTATTTTAATCTCATTTTTTTGATCCAAAACATTACTCTCATGTCAGGAAGAATTTGTACAATTCATAGTAGTATCAACATTAGCATTAAAAATAACAACTTAGGCTTCCTCAAGCCACTGCTCTAAAGCAAAGACTTCTTTAAGAAAAGATTGCCTACTAGTACATAAGCCATTAGATGTTTTCATCTTTTAAGGTTTCTATTTGTACTATAAATGTTAGAAAAATACTTGAGAAGCCAAGATTTTCTTGGAATTTTTTGCTCCAAAGAAGTCTAGAAAAATATCAAATAGAAGCTAATCCATCATAAGATATATTTGTGTTTACATCTGCTCCTATAGCTACTGAAATCCATACTGCTGTTCAACTAATGTTTGACAGTTTTTAGGTCCAATATTTAAAAGAACAATAGCATCAAGATCAGAAAATTATTTGGTTTTCTCAATCTAAAATATTCTGAAGGTGGCGATTTTTTTAGATTGTTCTCATATCCCAACTCTTCCTGTCAGAATTCACACTGTAACTACTTCAGATAGTACCAAAGTATTTAACATTATGTATATTACTTAATTTCTCTGTGCTTTGTCTTAGCACTCTGAGTATCTCATAATTACCCATCTCCTTTCACTGAGTTATTAAGAAGGTTAATTAATTAATGTTTCTAGTTCTCTTGAGATTCTCAAATGAAACAGAAGTACATATATGAAGAGCTTTGAAGAAACTTTTAATTCACTGTCATAACCACAATTAAATCAAGGAGAAATTCTAGATTTTAATTCTGAGATTCTCTTCTCTTCAGTTCATTATTTCATTTTTTCCTACAAGTTGCCATTTACTGCAAAGTACCTTAACTGATTTGAAATTCCATATAATAATTTGCTTTAGAAAAAATGTAAATTGCATCCATCACACATTAATCAACTGTATCCTGGCAACACAGATGTGGTTAGGTCATGATTTTGCAATCACCCCTGCGCATAGCATGCACACTCATTTTTATTTACACCTGAATCTGAGGCAGGATCTGACCTCCATTATATCCAGGGTAACCCCATAGATTTATTTCACTAACCTGAGTCTGATTGTAGCTTCATAATTCAGATTTTGGATTTACTTTTATTATTTAAGCATGCTTTAGCCATAATAATGTATTTCATTGTGACACAACAAAACTGTATTTGCCCTGTATGTAAGTACTTCTCAGTTCATATACTACCTGTTTTAACTTCTCATCTGATGTGGAAACACAGACCAATTAGACATACTGGCAGCTTCCACCGCTTACTGAGCTTCCTGACCAGCACCACAGTGAACCCTATGCCACCGCTGCAAGAGCAACACGCAGTTCAGCCTCGGACAACCCAAGGGAGGAAAATGAGACATAAGCCACTGGCAAACCAGAACTGTTTCTGCAGCTGCTTTAAAATTTTTCAGTTTTCTGCCAAATGTTTTTAGCTGAAAACTTTCTGACTCTGTGTTTCAGCCAACTGTGAAACTCCCACACACAAAGCCACTTTCTGAATTGTTCTACTGAGGAAAAAATTAGTAAAAGCATTGTTTCTGGCTTCCACTCTGTGTGGATATTTATACCTCTGGAAGTTAGTGCATACTAATATGCCTCAGGAAATTTTTCCCCTTACTACTTTTTTCTGTTTGCCTTACACAGAACTTCATCTGTTCCTTGCCGACTCACTCCCTTTGAAATAAGGTATGCAGAGATTCCCCCTCCACTCCTTCATTTTGCCCCCTTTAAGTTGCTGCTGCAGCAGAAAACTGCCCCTTTAAGTTGCTGCTGAAGCAGAAAATTGTTGAGTTTTTAACTCCAGTAGCCACTGAGGAAAGCTTAAAGCATGAAACAAGTGGAACTATAAGCAAAAATGAAGGGAAATAAAAAGAATCCTAATAAATGGTTCTGTTCTCTTTTGGGGAGGCTGACTCATGATGTGGGAATGAATGAGGACAGTAATAATAGCCAAATATTTAATTTGCACTCTATTTATAGGAACAGAAAATTTTCAGCTCTAGTCCTACCAGGCCAGAGCTGTTTGATACAAGTTACTACTTTTCTGCACTTAAATACACAAGATTTATGAAGAAGTTTTAGCATAGTAGTAAAAAAATTGCTTAAAGCACTTGACAGATATTAAAAATAAAATAATATATAATTATATGTAATTTTTAGATACATAAATTATGTTTATATCTTGCTTAAAATGCATAGAAATTATATATATTATTTAGTGATGCATGCCTATATGTTATAGATACACTGTATATTTATATTAAAATGTCATATCTATTTGCATCTATTTAAGAGGAAGTTACCATAATCTGATCCATACCCTTTAAGAGCATTTTGGATTCCACCTAATGTATAGAAAATACCTAAAGATGGTATCACAGTTATGTAAGTGTCATAGTCATGGTGAAAATATAGGAACACAAACATTCACCTCCCCAGCACTGATACAGACGGTTTGTAGCAACTTAATAGAGCCTTTCAATACCTGCAACAAGGTTCTTGAGAAGATAAAGCTCTTTACAGAAATGCCTGGCAGAAGGATGAGACACAACAGCCATGAACTAAAATCAGAGGTTCTGACTTGACATTAGGAAACTTGACATTAGTTTTTGACAGTGACACTGAAGCAGTGAAACAGGTTGCCCAGGTAGCCTAAGAAGTCTCCACACTTGGAGGTTTATCAAAACCCCGAAAAACCTACTTTGAACTCAGTGCAGACCCTGCTCTGAGAAGTGGTTTGGACTCCACCCTGTCTCCCATCCCACTTGCATGAGTCTGTGAGTCTATGACATGTCTGTGTAAGAGGCAAAAGCATAATTTCTTACACGTGTAGATTCTGAAGCATTCCATACTCTGGGCTTTTAAATTTTTTTCCCTATAATTCTGATTTTTGAAATGAGAAAGAAATCCCAAGGATGTAGCATACTTGAAGTCTCTGGCTGCTTTGGAAGAGAACTGGCAGATGATCACAACCATGTAATTGCGACAGAGTTGCTACTGGACTCCTTTGCTGTGGTCACTTTCACCACCACCCAAAAGCGGTGGTAAGCTCTGACAGTGCACAGAACCACACTGAGATTCACAGCTTCAATTCAGAAGTGATGGGTAACAAATATGCAAGTATAAGCAAGTCCTCCACGCAGTTATTTACACCGCTGAGCATTCAGATCTTCCACTACCTTTGTATTTATTCTAACTACCTGTTTGACATAGTTGACATCTGAATAACTTACCTCTCAAGCCAAATGCAATACTGAAGCATAAAGTTTAAGTGAAAAACAAAAGCTTCAGAGATACTCAAGTTAGTAGAGACTTTAATTACAGGTCATAAAGAGAACTTCTTTCTCTTAAGCAAGGGGAGCCCTGCTTTGCTGGTAACTGCTGAAACATATTCCTTAGGCCTGGGACATCCTTCGGCAAAGCTAAGTGTACTGTCAATTTCAAGTTGCTTTTTCCACTGTCAGAGTTTTTCTATACAAAGCTGAGATGAATAAAACCCAAGTTATTCTCACCACCTGCTGCCTGGTGATTTGTACCTTTGGTAGCATACCTGTAAAATCATGGCCATGAGCAACACACAGGTAACAGCTACAGGCTTCACACCTCAGCTGTAGATTTGGAGTGGCCTGGGAACTAGTGGGTACTTTTCTATTCTCAGATGATTCATCTCCTTTTACAGATATTAAATTCTGTGGTGTAATTACAAAAAAGTCTTTCACGATCTTCTTGCTCAGAGATGAGCACTCAAATCATCTGGGATTAGGCTATAATTAATTATGAACAGCATTCCTTACAAGCACATCCACTTTTATGAATAAACCTAGTTTTTGCAACAGTTTTTGCTCCTCACAGCTATTTGACATATTGTTGGACTAAACAGGCTTCAGCCAGTGGTCCCCTTCCATCATTGCGCAAGTGGGTCACTGCAGTATCTTAGAAAGTAGGCTGCTTTCTGCACTCTTCCTAGACACAAGAAACCCTTACAACATCTGAGTTTTCATGTAATTGGGCATGGCATAAGCCTCAGGCTCCTGCAACGTTGTTTTTACAAAGGACAACACAGTTCTACAGTCTTGAATTGTAGTGTCTAGGACTATCTTCAAACTGTGCTTAAGAAAAATAACAGCTGAAAAGCTGCAGCAGGGATTTAAAACACCACTGTTTTTTACAAGATCGGAAACATACAGATTATATAGCTTTCTATAGTTTAAAAATCCCTCTGTAAATAGACTTCTGTTTGTGAGGACATACAGTGTCTCAGAAGCAGCAATACATATACATTCACTGAAGCAGAAGCCAAGCACTGTTTACATAACTCCCCCCCACCAAAAAAACCCTAAGAAACAAACAAAAAAACCCTAAACACAAAACAGAAGACTTGCTTTCACTCAGCTAGGCATACAGCTGCAGAGATTGTGCTTTTGCAGAAACTGAAGGGGCTGCATGGGGGAAATTAAAAGCACGGCAGCTGGGGTTTTTTTCCCCCTCAATGCTCTTTAATTTTTGTCTCGTCCTGCCCCCTGGTGGGAGCACAGGCCGCGGGTCTATTGGTTTCACGAAGGCACATTTGCACAATGTAACTCCAAATTACACTGCATTTCTTATATAGCTATTTGTGAAAAAAAAAAAGTGTATAACTTAACATAGTTTTAGGATTTAATGAAATACTCTGGGAGATACAATATTACTATTATTTAATAAAAGGTTACGTGTTGATTTATCTAAAAATTAGCAAAGCACCTGCAGAATTTTCACGTTACCATGAATACCCTTTCTATTCTAGATAGATATTTAAGTCACAATCAAACGAGAATGAATATTAAATATATATATAAAAACATACAATGTTCATTTTAGTAAGAGATCAAAATAGAGCATCATCTATAGCATGAGAGAAAGTTTGTTTAATTACAGATTACATAAATTCCTTTTTTATTTCTAGAAGGATCAACAAAGATGATAGCACAGACCTGATGTGGGTTAAAAAAGGCCTTAAAAACATTAATACATGTCATCTACTTAACGGCTGCAGTTCTGCTCTCACTGAATGATTTACTTTAGGAGTTACAAAATAAGTTACTACCAGCACAGATAAATACTAATTTTAACCTCTTCAGCACATTCAGCCATGTTTAGATTATTTTTGACACGTCTATATTGCAACCTCAATTCCTTCATGCCATTTCAGCTCAGAACACTTTTGTATACTCATGAACTCCCGCAGGCTGCCAGATCACACACTGGCATTTCAGCTTTCTCTGGCCCTGCAGTCTGGGTGCTGTAGACTCTAACGGCTGCAGGCCGCACATCCTGCTCTTGTCTACACTACAGCAGCACTGGAGGCAGTAAAACTCATACAGCCCCACTCAGTTCACTGAAGGTTTGACAGTGAAAACACCAGCACTGCAGTCTCTGAACACACCAGAGCCTTTGAGGCAACAGTGTTTGCAACGGCTCACTGTCACAACAATAATGGCACAACCGGGGTGTGACACTGGAGTACACTCACCTTCCCAAGATCCAGGAACCACCACAGGCCTCTTGATGAATCAGAACAGTCTCAGTGGCAGGTAGAGCCCTGTCCACCTCGCTTTCTTCATGTGTATCTGCCTTCATCATCCATCCAAAAAACAAATGGATTCTTACTCCTTTCCTTGGTTTCCTGCTGCAGAGAGCAAGAGTCCCTTTTTAACATATTATATACATATATATATATATGCAACCTGGTAGAAAAGCTCAATCCTATTCTCGCCCAAACAATAGAAATCAGAAGTAACTGTAGAGGCATATGTAAGAACAAAACACTAAAATACCAGTAACCAGGGCAGAGTCTTTATGATTTCCATATATATTGTGGTGTGGATTCTCAGCTGGTATAGAGCAACGTAATTTCCACTGCCTTCACCCTAACTGCTTTGCACTTATCAAGAGTCCAGCCATGTGTAACAGCTTTGGGCAAAGGAAGATTAGACATCTTATTGCAGTTACATAACAATTTGCCTAAGTTGTGAATTTACAAGTTGTACTCAGACTGGTCCGTCCTGCAGCCGCGTGTGAAAGTGCCCCAGGCTGCGTGACACGGAATTACACAATGCCCACGACTGATCACAAACCTGGTAAGAAAGGGTAGGTTGCGGATAATGATGAACTGCCACTTGCAGGCTAAAGCCGGAATGTCTAGAGAACAAATTCTTATGACTGTGTATTACCACAGGACAATCTTTTCTCTACTTATCCGCCCAACCCAGACTAATTTGTGCTCAGGCATTTAGGGATTATATGTCTTTATGAACTCCAGGTACTGAGGTACACAGGATTCTGTTTTCAGGGCCATTTGATGGCTTATTGTAATAATGCTCTAACCACACAATTAAAACCTGATGAGATCTCTGTTTGGTTAAGTTCCGTTAAATTGCCAAGTGTACAAGTAGGTGCTATAAAGTCTAATTAAAAAAGAGAGCTCTCACTCTGTTTACATTGAAACAGGAAGGATTCTGGTTCATCTCCAGTGACTGTAATTGATTTAGTCCCTGATTTATACAAATTTATATTCTAAGTAATTCAGATGAGGACCCAATTCTGCAATCCCTGTTTGTGTCAAACAGTATATACTCAGGTGAATAACAACATTGATTTTAATATTCTAACTGCACACAGGAAATCAGTAAATAAATAAGCAGGAAGCTTTGCAAGGTGAGAAAGTATCTTATTTTTTGTGGTACTTTGGATTATAAAACACTACCATGCTTAAAGTTGTTTGGTTGTGCCATTCAGCCCTTAAGTAGTTTTCTTGCCATGCCCAGGGAAGAGGCAGGTAACCAAACCCTGCCTACACACAAACAGCCTGTGAGTTGGAGCAATCTTCCTGAAGCAAGCCAGTGACAGCACAGGTCTGCCCCACCTCCAGGCCACAGAAAAGACCCCTCAGTGTTAAGTTCTGCAGAAGCTGCAGAATGGAAGAAATTCCCACCTAGCAAGCTCTGGGGCGTTCAAGATCTTTGTGTAACACCTCTCCTTTTACCTGCTGTGATGCTTCGAAGTTTTTGCCCCAAAGCCCAAACAGTGTTGGAGCCAAACAAAGGACATCACAAGTGCTTCGGACATCGCTCCCAGGCATGCTGCTTCACATTTTGGGGTTGCTGACCAGGTGAGCTGACTTCTTTTATTAAACCAAAAGATACAGCTGGGGAAGGGGGAAAAAAAAAAAAAAAAAAAAAGACAAGTTAGACAAGTTTTCAAGATACTTGGTCCTTAATAGCTTTTCTGTGCCTAAAACCTTTTTTTTTTCCCCAACCAACTGCTCCGTCTAATATAAGGTATCATCTCTGCCTCAAAGTTATCTGAATAAAAGAAAACGTCTGGCATTAGAAAACACAGATAATTCCCTTGACAGACAGGACTGGCTGGTACATGTGTCTTGGCTCTGGCAAGTTTTTGCTGCAGATCGCTGATGGTTCTCCCTCATCTAAGCAGCATGCAGCAAATTCCTTGCAAAACTTGTATCTGTTCCATTTCACTAAGGTCACACAGGATAGTTTCTTTAGCCTCACAAACTCTTCCCTCAATCCATAATGGGGGAAGAGAGAAGTGTGCCTAGAGTAGGAAGATATTTCAGTGATATTGTAAGAAGTGTGAGGAATTCTATAGAAGAGATTACTTCAATATAATCAGCAAATAGCTTCCACGTAACCATTCAGTGCCTGAGCATGTTCTCCAGAAAGACATGCTGCTTGGCAGTCCCAGTCATCCCACTGTGAGACCATTACAGGACTTGCTCTTTTGCCCAGGATGCAGCCAGTGTAAGTTACCTGACCTCCCAAACAAGATTTTAAGCTGCTTAAAGGAAAGCAGAAAAGTACATGTCACAAATACAAAAAAAAACCGTCTGCACTTCCCAGCAATGTTAAGTACAGCAGAAACCATCAATATGCTCTCCGTGTGTGGGCAAGAGAGTACCAGTTGTCCAGAAAAACAAGACAAAAACAAATTCCAGTTGTGCAAATTTTAAAAAAGCACTTCCACTTGAGCTCACACTCTGTCAGGTTGCATCAGACATAACATGTTTGTACTGCACAAAGTTTATCGCAAATATTTGTTTTCACTACAAAAAGAAACAAACTGTAGCTAATTAAATATCACACTGCCTTTGGAAAAGAAAACAGAATAGGAGGAGGCTGAGCGAGCTATCTGTAGGTGGCCCAGTGAGCAGAACTGAAAAAAAAGAACCCACCTTGCACCTAGCACAGGGCACTGATTTGCATTTTCATTGCGGACTGTGGTCTGTGGCCGGGCTCTTGCTCTCTGCGGCCTGACTGGCAGTGTAATTCACCTTCTGGAAAAACTCCCCCCCAGAGATTTTGTTGCAATGCTTGGTGGGGATGGTCAGCGCTTCATACTCCAGTCAAGTGCTTTACACATTTTGACCAAAAAGTGAATGAGCCAGTTAGAGAACTGAGTATTAACACTTGTATATTTTCTGTATCCTAATCAACTCCTCTTCTTTCTTGTTTCAGAAGATCTAAAATACAAACACACACATGAAAAGATTAAGGCAAAAATATACATTATTATTTCCCTCAGAAAGATATGTGCCTTCCCCTACCTCAGATTTTTTTTTTTTTTTTGCCATGGCTTGTAACCAGCAAACTCCAGAAAGACACTTGCATCACTTCACTGGAGACACACTTGGGAACCTGCGGGCCTGTGTTAGGGAGCTCTCCTCCCATTCCCATCATGGATCTCTGCTCTGGCGCTGCGAGAGCCGCCGCCGCCTCCCCCTCCTTCTCCAAAAATGGGAATTGCAAGGCTGTTTCTCACACTTCTTCCCTCACGCCTCACCACCTTAGTGCTGTTTTCCCCTTTCCTAAATACACTTCCACAGGCGCGCTGCCAGCTCGGCCGAGGGGCTGGGCCCTGCCCTGCCCTGCTGCGGGGCGGCTGGGACCGGCCGGGACCGGCTGCGTCCCGCCCCGGCCCCTCCTCACAGAGCCCGCCCCCGCAGCCCCCTCCTCACCACACACACCCAGTGTGGAGGAACCCAGGAAAGAGCAAAGTCGGGACATTTTTCGGGGATCCAATGAAGTGAAATTCACACCGCTCTGAAAATGACAAGTTTGCTGTTTTCCCTTGATGAAAAGTGCCATTTTTCCCCGCTTGCTGAAGGGACTCCTTTTTTAGCCGTTGTCTGAAATTTGTGTGGTCCCTTAGGGTCCGAAGAAGTTGAAATGGAATTCTCCCTAGTGAAATGAGTCATTGCAATCTTCCATTCACATCCATAATCACATCCATGCCTGGCTAAGTACTTCAGCTGGTCAAAATTACAATGAAAGAAATACACCATCAGCTAAAAAGTGCTTGCATGAGAGAACTGAAAAGATTTTGAGGCATACAGCCGTTCCCAAGAGGCAGCTGTATTGCCTGTTAGCAGCTAAAGGTGAACTGAAATTTCCAACCTGGTTCTCCTAAAACATTGTTTTTACCACAAGAGAGGCTGCGAACTATCGGCTTTTTATCTTAATTCAGGATAAAAAACATTCTTTACAGAAAAAAAAAAAAATCACTGGAGGAAAATGCCATTTCCCAGCTGCCTTCCTAACTTCTTTGAGCAGCCTCTCTTTGCAAAAGCACTTTTAACAAAGCTCTTTCAGTAGGGAATGTTTTATGAAAGAGGTTTGAAAGACACGTTCATCACCCAAAAGATGCACAGACGTAATTCTCCCCCTCAGATGAGCCAAAAAACCCTGTACTTCAACAGAGCAGCAGCCACGATGGCCGCCTCCTCCCCCGCTTCCCCAGCAGCCGCTTCAGCTCCCTTCGCAAAGAGCGGGTCGCTAGCAGGACGGTAAAGGGTAAGTAAGCACACAAATGTGAGTCTAATCTATTTCTCCTCTATGACCTACTAATAAGCTAAAAAACAGCAGTTTGGAATTAACTGTTGAGGATACTCCTGACACCAAGAGGAAAGGGGAAGAAAAAGAAAAAAAAAAGGCAGCCTCAGATCAAATTTTCTTCTAGAAGTTGCTATACAGAGGCAGAATCTTCCTTTTGTGCACCTACTTCTTAATATTTGATAAATTTTTAATATGGTTAGCACATAAGGTCCGCAAAGGCTCACTAAATCCTCTAATTTTATATTTAGAAGCCCATAGGATTTCTTCAAAACCAACAACTACGCATTTTTTACTTAGAATCATAGAATCATAGAATCAGCAAGGTTGGAAGGGACCTTTAAGATCATCAAGTCCAACCATTACTTGAAGCAATGGAAAATCCATCACCCCTTTCCTCGTTCCTTCCAGTCCTTAATACGTCTGACTTACAAAAATTCCACCTGAGAATAGACCCACGCCGATTCCTTACTGCAGCAGTATTACAAATAGGAATGTTCCCCCTAGCGTGGCCGTAGAAATGCAGTGCAGCTTCTTAGTGCTTGGGGACAAAGAAGCGGGCGCTTCTGCCTGGGCAGAGGTAACAGTTTTGAGAGATTGTGCTTTAGAAATCACACTGATGGCATGTGCCCTCAGAGCCGAGAGCCATCAGGGAACCCAGTTTCCTTTTCCTGCCTTCACCACAGGTAACATGATTATTGTTTTATCTTCCTACCAGTACAGAAAGTCTCTTCTGCTGCTGCTGTTTGGTACATTTGTCAGTAGATTTCCGCAAGTTATATTATGTGAAAATATAGAGCTTCATTAAAGTGATTAGATAACTTTTATACCTGAATATACCTATATTCAGTTATAAAAAACCCCATCTATTTTTATGAAGTAGTTTATACACCTAGGAGTGATATTATTATTCCTTCTTTCCTGTGACTTCTCCAAGAGAAAAAAAAAATGTTATTTCTACGACAGTAGTGATTATATCCCCCTAACAGTGTCTGATTGTGGTAGGCACAGTAAATACATGAAACAATAAAGTGACTTCCTGCCTTGAAGAGGTTACACTTTAGGCATACGTGACAACAGATGGAGAAAACCCTGGAGTATTAATATTGCATGCACCAGAAGGGAGTATTCTCACCATGCATGAATTAGACTGTAGACTGTTGCTACTCGTACTGAAAGTCCTTGGTCCAATATGACATTTTGCAGGACTGGAGGTGGAATTAGATTTTCTTTCAAAGTCTGCAGATTGAGTGCTCCCTCCCACACATTTCATTATACTGCCGTCAAAGTTCATTCTCACTGGCATTGTCATTTTTATTTTGAAAACACTTTCAGATTGCAAGAGGCTGCAATGGAAAGAATCACTGACACAAATTTGGCATGCTTTTCTGTAAGCATTAGAAGGAAACTCTGCATTGCAGGCGTGACAATCAGCGTAACCCATGAGTAAGACTACTTGTTTCTCTCATCTGAAAAAAACACAGAACATAGCTGCACCAACAGTCATCATTTACTTTCCTATTAGCATACTGGTGGCCAGCAAGAGGGGAAAAGGAGAACTTGGTAAAATCTTGCATGTTGTGTTTGCATATGCAGGGTCTGGGGCATTTCTGCAGCAAACTACAGACCTGATAGTCCAGATGGTTTGAAAGCAGTGGCCTTACAAGTAATTTTCCCTCTGACCAAGCCAATTTAAGATCTGTTATGCTTGTTGCTACTAAATACAGCTTTTGGCATATCTCAAACACATTGTAGAGTTGTTTCCATTTTTGAGAAGCTTTGTTTCTTCTTCTTATGCCTAATATATTTGAACTTCCATAGAAGGACTAATCAAACCAAAAGAATACACTGTCACAGGCTGTGTGTGGACCAGATGTGCTTCTGTTGAAGTTGCCGAAAGATTTCTCCCAATGGATTTTAACTGGGAACCGAAGAGGCCATATGGTAGTAAAGATAATTTACATAGCACCTTTTATCACCAAATATCACAAAGCACCTTGCAAATCACCTACTGTACAGGAAGAATTTCACTCAGAACTGAAATGCAAATACCTTTGGGATAAAACTTGGCAAATACATAATAGCACACAGTAATGCTATGAAACAATTTGTAACTAGTTCTGAAGAATAAAGTCGTAGCAAACTGAAATTATGAGAGGAATACAGGCAGACAAATTATAGTTACAAATCAGTTGCAATCTGCACAATTTCACCCGGTATGGGAAGCAGTAATTTATTAAGAGTAGTTTCTTCCCTTGGATAAATGCAACCCTCTTAAAGTGATCTTCAAATCTAGACATTGAAAATAGAACACAAAGGCCAACTGTGTAACTTCTATTAGTTTTGCAGAATTACTGTGCATATAGATGTACAGCAAATGTGTACATATCATCTTAATCTCAATGTCCCAAAAGGTAATATGGCTAAAAAAAGTTATACTTTGTTATTAGGAGGTAGTTTGTTATTTGAGTTTTGTTATTTGGAGGTAGCGTGGGAAGCTCTGGACAGTTTCTGATACTGTCACGCATATCACTATACAAGTTAGAATAATCAAGAAAAACTAGTTGTTTCAAATACAAGAACATTTTCTTTCTATTCATCTTGGGAAAGATGAACAGGAGGAGAAAGAACACATGATAGAGTGCAATACGCATCAGAGTCAGCAAAGAAAGCAGTCAGGATTTAATTTTCAAATGAAACAACGTAAAATTGCTTTAGTGAGGTCTACTGCTTGAAAGTGTTACCACCTTTGGTTACCATTCTATCACGTACAGACTGACACTTTATTTCAGCCTAGAATATGTCTTATCTCCTGTAGATACACTCATGTTATGTTTTTGTGCCATAAGAAGGCAATTCTAAATGCTGCTCAACAAATCAAATGAATATTAAGTAGACATACAACATAATTTATGCTGCATATTTATAAAGCTCCCAGAAGAATTTACTACAAAATCATTCACTGCACTTAAAATGAAACTCGAAATGTATTTTTTATTTGAAGATATTTTTGAGACAGTTTGCGGGATTTTCAAAGAACCCAGAGAGTTCATCTGCCAGCTCCTACCTTTTGATTCTCTCTTTCTAAGAATTGCTGTCCACCCACAGCAATCCAGGTCACACAAGGTCACCAGCAGTCTTAGTATCACGTTTATCCTCATAACCTGGCCACAGTGGTCCTTCCTGTCCCAGAAAAGATAAAGATGTAAAGACAATTTTAGTGATTCTGTAGCAAATGACCAGCAGGTCTTGCCCTCATTTCTGGGCTGCAGCCTTTTGTAACCAATAGCACATTTTCAGCATAGCCATGTGAGCACCGCAAAACTTCTCTGTATTCAACTAGCTGCTAATTAGGAGCAAAGTGTTTTCTTGGAGCTGTTCAAACCCTTAAAAATTACTGTGACAAGATACAGTGTCAGGATATTCCTGTTCTCTCCAAAGGAATAACAGCAGAGACTATACAGCAGACACACCAATACGTGCCTGTCTTGAAAATTATGGGTTAGAAAAGACACCAAAGATTTCATGAATAGAAACGCCGATCTCCGAGGGGGAGCCGCACAGCCTTGTGCTGAGGTTCTGTCTGCTTACCCCTGACAACCACCTAATTTGCATTCCTAGGAAATGTGCACTAGCTGTGTCCCTCCACAATTATGATGCCCATTTTCAAGGTCATGTTTTGTTCACACTCCTGATTGTAGTACTTACAATCAGAGGTGCAGAATAGCATGAATGCAGTGCACTCAACCCCCAGGAGCAATTTTCTTTTTTTTTATTATTTTTAAAGTAAGAGTCATATGCACTAAAAGGATGTGAAAAGACTATTATTAAACTACCTTTTAAATATGTTAAATGGCACCACATGCTGACTCAGAAATTCCTTTCCTCCAAGCCTATATAAAGTGGAGTGCTTAATTGTGAATATTTTATTGCTGTGTTGATAAATGTACCTTATCATTCATTCCTTTTCAGAAAAATTTCACACGGGCCTTTTTTTAATACAATATTTTAAAGATAAAACTCCAATATATCTATTTAGAAGAGCAATCTAAGCTTCTGTAGTAAATATAAGAGCACTCACTGCACTTTAGATCTTCGAAGTGTTGTATGGATATTAAACAGTTTTACTTGTTTACTTGCCTATTGGCAAGTATTTTAGTTCGCATTGGACAGTAAGTAGCAGCAGGTGTCTTCTTACTTCCTCCCCTTCCCCAGGCATTAAGGTATTTCCCCCTTCCTGTTCTATTGCACATAAGCTAGATGGGGGCTTCACTGCTCTGTCCATGAGAATTCCAGACATCCCTTTCTGGTGCTACTAAATGGTTTTAATTTGCTTTTACCAACCAGAAGAACCCATCAGATATCTCTTATTTGTAAGATCTCTCAGGAATGAAGGGTCAGCTTTCTTCTAAGGCCTGCTGTCTTGCCATAACAGTGAGCTGCCCTGGATAGGTTTCACAAGGAAATATCCCCTTTTTTCTAGCTCCAATGCTCTTATTTATACTGTCACAACTAATAGAACCAGAATCTCATCTTTTGCAAGTGCTGGGGTAGAAACACACAGTGAGTGCAGTCCCAGGGGTGATGGTTACACAAATACAAGGATAAAAGTTATCATCCTTAGTTTTTTCAAAGTAGCCCAGTGAAACAGAGCTTGACATTTCCTGCTGTCTGTGTGAGACCAGCTGCTTTGCAGGCGGTAGGAAGTGCAGGCAAAAGATTTGATTCTGCTCTACAAACTAGCACCAACTGCACAGTAACTGAGATTTGTAGAGCCAGAGCCTACCACAGCAGCAATATGAGTCTGCCATCCCAGAAAACAGTTGAACTTAAAATGTATTGCACTCTCATCCCACCCAGAAATGCAGAAGCCAGTCCCAGTTCCTCTTTGCAGCATCTCTTCTTTCTGTAAGTGTTCAGTAGTGTAAAGTACCCATGTCCTTGAAATTTCAAATTAAACTCCAAGAAGACTGAGGAGCTTGCAGATGTAACAAACATTAATTCCATAGTCTCTGTTGGCAGAAGAATATTTGATGTTCAAGTGCAGTAGAGCCATTTATGTTTTGCTTATCCAGGAAACTATTTCTATAAGCTTGTGAGGGAAACGTTGTCAATAAACGTTAAAATAAAACCAGTGGAGCAGCTTGGTAATCCCACTTCCAAATGGTACCAGCATAGAGGTAAGGCATATCGACAGCAGCTGTGAATGTGCCATGACCTTGTGTCACTTAGCTGTCTTCTCTTCCTATCTCATAACGGTACGTGCCCTGAAAGTGCTCTGCCGCATGCTTGCTTCCCCCAGGACTGTATGGCTACCTCTGCAGAAGTAATTCTGAAGGGCTGTATTAAAACCCAGCTCCCTGCTTTCATGACCAATAAAACCAGTAGATCTAGAGAAAACAGCCCCTGCACAGTTTTTTTGCCACAGAGACAGCACTTCTCTATCACACAACAAAAGAAGACATTAGTTTCTTAGATGCCCAAGTCAATCATATTTGATTCAAACATCAGCTGTTCAGCTTTTCTCTTGAAAAACTAACATGTGCATGGCTTCTATTTTCCATTATATCCAGAGCAATATTCTGAATTCTGTCTTGGAGGCTGCAGCAGTTACAGATTAAGTTTTGATTACAAGAATTAAGAAGGTATTATTTGTAGAGAGTAGGACTTGCTAGAAAAATTTATAGAACTGAGGAAAAAATACAAGAGTTCTGTGTCTAAAAGGATGAAGCAGAATTGTTAATCTCTGATGCCACACAGAAAGATTTCTGAGCTGATTTATCGCATAGCTTATGAAAGATCAACACATGTACACAGAACAAAATAATATTTTTTCTTCTCTTCTTCGCAGAGCCATAAACCTATATTTCAAAAAGCCACAGTTGAAAGGGAGGATGAGATGGAAAGGTTGAACTCTGACTTGGTTTTCAAGGGCAGGTCTCCTGCTACTTAACCCAGGAATTTTCTGTGTTCTGTTGCATTCTATGCTGCCATCATCTGGCTCTTTTCATAAAACCTGACATTTTCTAAATCCCAATTATCTCCAGGCCTGAGTAGGAGCTTCCTCTGGGTAGGAAGCTTCAGTGCTTTTCATTAGGATATTTCACAGTAAGGATTCACCTTTGTCCAAGGAGAAAGCCTCTCTCACCAGCCACCACACTCCCAGAATATTTACCCAGCCTCTTGGCCAGGCATCCAGCTCCCTTTGACTAACCAAACACTCAGGACAGAGGGAGGATGTTGATTTATGTGTCTTTTCATACTCAGATCTACTATTCCTGACTATGTCCTCCTAATAAGGGAATGCAGACATCTTGTGATGGAAAACACCTTTCCTCCTACAGTAAATGGGTGTTACCATCTCCTGCAGTGATTAACTTAAATATAAACAGGTTGTTTACTTACTCTGAGCCACATATTATTTTCTGCCTGACAGGGCAATGATATAAGGTGAGAGAATCTTTCCAATCAGCTTACACTGATACAAGGCCACACCACTTACGAGAGATCACAACCTTCACCTCCTTCCCATTCCACTGGCAACCAGCGTACCGTGTAAAGATTCAGAAACGTTGGTCTGGCTAAAAGTTGGATTTTTTTGAAGGCTGACAAAACTCTCAGGGCATCATGAAAGCACTGACACTAATGCAGACATGGGGAAGAACGATACATACAATAAACTTTGCTTCATCTTTATATTGCAGCACACCACTCTGGGTCCTTGGGAAGGCCTTTATTCTTTTAGCATTTCCAGTGCCTGGCCTTTTGTCTACTCTCTGCTCTTCGCAGGAACCCTCTAGTCTCTGTGAATGCCAGACAAAAGTCTGCTTAGAAAAACATGCTCAGCTGCTTTGTCTTCCTGCCAAAGGATTCACCCAACCTGTTGTGTGTGTAACAAGGAGAAGAAAGCAAGGTTGCCTGCCTCTCTGCCATCCAGCCACACCCCAGTTCCCAGTACAGAACAGAAAGACACTACACAGAGCATTTCTGTTGTACGTGAACTGCAAAGAAGCAAACACAGCAGATACTCTCTCTCACACAGCATCAATCAATGCCTGTAGTTCTTGACAGAACACTAATCGATCACCATAGGGAGACAGCATGCCACTACTGGGAGACATTCCAATATGCTTTCCTTCATTCTTTTTCCTGAACCATTGCCCAGGAGAGGTAGGCTGGATAAGTCTTTTCTGGAGCTTGGGTTGCAAATTTTTCAGAGTATGGGAATTACTGCATACAAAGGAAACTTCTGGGTCTCTAAATTAGAATTAACATGTCTTGGGGCAACACAGACAAAAAGGGCATATTTACATAGGGACAGTAATGAGAGACAAACCTAAAAAGAGAAAAGAAGTGAGACTTAGTCTTAGAAACTTTAAGAATGGCTGCTTGGATTTAATCCCCACAGCTGAGTCCTGAGAAATTCTGCAGATTCACAACTGAAATTAAATAGGGACTTCTTTAATGAACAAAGTAAAAACATGACTAATATCGCATATACAGAAATGACCACATATTCTGCCTGAGTACTACCTTCAAATGGCAGTGCGCTCAAATTTACAGATTCTGTATTTGCTAGGTTTTTTTGTAATGACAGAACAGAGGTGGAACAGAAGCTGGAGGATGTGACAAGCTGAATCAAACCTCAATTCTGAATTCAAATCTGAATTGGACCTGAAACAATACACTCAGGGTCTTGAGCACCACTGTGTGCCTCCCCTAAAAAGCTTCACTGACCTGAATACTAGATGAATGCCTTCCTCATGCATCCCGGCAGAACTGAGTTGAGACTTTCAGACCCATTTAGAGACCGCAGAAATGGAACTGGGTTCCCAAAGCTTGAAAGAAGTCTCAATCCTAAAGAAGCAACACAGAAAGCAAATGTCTATCTCCATAAAAATACTCACATTAGCACTGTTAAATATTGGAGGCTTGAGGAAATACCTTACATACAATTGTTTTCAGAGAAAATGCAGACAAGTTCTTTATTGGCTCTGTATAGCATTGCTGGCATTATATTTCTTACACAGCCAATTTTCCTAGCCTTGACCTCTGTAAGTTTAGAGTAAGAAGGAAGTAGTGAAGAAGCAAATCATGTAGAGATATGTGCCACATATTCCTCACTCATGGATTAAACAAGACAAAGAATGCTTCATTTCATTTTTCAAGCAGGCTCTCTGTTTCTGGAGAGTGCTGATGCCCTGTGATAGCTGAGCAAGATAGCGTTAGGACTGTACACACTGTATTCCTCCTTGCTTTCTTAATAAAAGAATAATGAACTCAGTGGTGCAGAAGCAACACAACATGCTGCTATGAAGGAGACCTCAAAGCCCACTCAGCTGCTTCACTGGTGTGTATTAAAATTAATGAGTTTCTACTACAGAAAGAAAGAGGTGTCCTTACATGGGAATGAGATCTCTGATCTTTGTATTGTAGCACAACCACTGAGCAGCACAGAAACCGGCACAGCTCAGTCTCAAATAATACATTTCTTAACACGATGAAAGTGAAGACAGGCTGAATACACTCACTATATATTGAAAGAGGAGATAGGAGCGCTTTTCATTTGCATCTTAAGCACCTTTCCATTAGTAAAGACTGGACTGCTGTTAAGGCTCTCTTTTTTCCTCCCATTTTTACAGCTAACAGAGCAAAAAATTGGCAATATTGAATGCCAGCCAGCACCTGAGGCTGCTAACTCAGCCAATATAGCCACAATACTTAATGGGTCTCAATTACAGAGACCTTATTTTTGTGCACAGGAACATATACCTGGAGGTCAGCACATTTCATTAATATTTTTGATTAACACATCCTTCGTAGTGGTTTTGAGCTTTTAATGCTTCCCCATTAATGAAGCAAAATTTTGACACAGCTATTACCTTGGTACATAATACAATTTTTAAAATGCTGTTTCATTAAAACAGCTCAGTTTTATCCCAAATTCTTCAAGAATTCATCCAGCTGCAAAGAGGAGTTAATGACACACTGCTACACTAACATCTCTTTGAAGTTTATTTCCTGCCTCTGAGTTCCAGTGAGGAACAAAAACGAGTAGCATGTTTCATATCTGAAAAGTACATCAAGTATTTTGTGAGCTCAGCTCAAGCCTTTTGCTTGGACTGAATATCTAACTGGAGGAGACTTTTACCATAGACTACCTAAATTCCACAGAATAATTGCCAAAAATCTTAAGGAAGATCACTTCCTTTTCATAGGTGCTAGAGACACACCAACCTCAGATATATCAATGAATGCCAGCTTCAACTATAGTATAGAAATACAAGTGCCAAATAATGGTAAAAATCAGAAAACCAGGACCACCTCAAAAATGCTCTGAACTGTCCTACAGGCATGAAATATTCCCATCTTACTGAGGATATTTGATCTCAAACTACTCAGATTTGACAATTATGCACTTTCTGTTTCAGATTTCATTGCAACCTACAGAGAGCTCTGAGCTATTACAGAGCAGAAAAAACAAATAACAAAAAAAATCTTAAAGAAGCATCAACAATCCAATCTGCTAATGTGTGCAGCCTTCCAAATTTATTTTTTTTAGGTTCCTGTGGCTGTGATTTATACCTAAAAACCTTTGCTGTCACTGATGCTGAAGTCAATGTTTCCACAGTATACCTACCTCCATCTGCAGACTGCTTCTGTTCTAATTTAATCAAGTTCAGCCCATTAATAGTATCATGTAAAGGGCAGTTATTTTGCTTATCTCATTAAAATCCAGAAATTTGCTACACTGCCATGCCATTAAATCCCAGTCAGTCTTGGAGCATTCCATTAGGACTGCATTAGTTCATTGTTACTGAAATTTATTTTCTTTTTAGTCTCCCTAGAATCAAGCTTTCTCAAAAAAAGATACCACATGAAGAAATGTGACATCTGAAGTCCAGCCTCTATCCCTTCTTTTTGGGAGGAGGTTTTTGGGAAGGCAAGAAAGAAAACGTGTCTCAGAAGACTATATGGCGTAAGTAGAGAACGCTCCATTTTGTCACTCCCCTGTTGCTAGCTGGCAAACCTCCCTTTGTGCCTCTCTCCAGTCCCCTACTTTTGTAGAAAGGGTAAGCCTGAAGTTAAGCTACAGAGAGTACCCAGAGAATACTCTGACTATGGGGATATTTGAACGCAAAAGCACATGATTCCAGCTTTTCTAGTTTAGCCAAAGCAGAACCCCATCACTTGGCCATATATTCATCAAAACCTCAGACTGGGCCCTGGCAAAGAAGTGATTTCCTTCCTCCTTCTCTCCTAAAATAGAGGAAGTGCAATTGGATGTGTGGCCTCACATGTACATAATTGTTAAGAGATATTTACAAAAGGACTTCCAATGCCAAAGAGACAGACACTGCCTCTGGTAGAAGGAATCACACTAACAAGACAGAGGCTGGGTACACATCAGCAAGGACTGGGGTCCACTAGAAACAGGGCTGTGGAATGAAACAGTTCATGCTGATGACCTGACACCCTCACTATGCATATTTCATGGGGGTTTACCTCAGACAAGAATTAATCAGGTCCTGTTAGCAGCTGAATGCAGCTGCATTGAATGTGCTCTTGGAACACATCGTCCTCTTCAGTTTCATCTGAAAGAGATCCAATAAAGCACCCCAAGACTACTCCATTACATGAATCAAAGCACGTTTAGCAGGGACAAGTAGATTGGCTTCAAAAGCACATTCCTGATCTGAACTAAACCACTAATCTAGACATACCATAAATTCTTCTATATGAGACCCTAACAGCAGAATATAGAGGGATAAAATACTTTCTGTGCTATGCTCAGAGACGCACGCCTGAAAAGTAGAATCAGGATGGATCTTCCAAAGTGAGGTGATGCTACGTGAAAGACAAACAGATGGACAGGCAATTTTTAAAATTAGAGATAATGGAATGAGGCAACTTAAGGTACTCCCTCTAAGAGTAAACTTGGCTTCTACATTTTAAGCGTATGAGAGCAGCTATGCAGCATGAGGCACAGAGCTGAGCACCAAGAGGAGTGTCTCCTCCAGCATCTTGGATCTTTCTCCAGTAACTTTATAATGACAGAGAAAAGATCATGATTTTTTACAGGCTTAAGATCTTTGACACTCTCAGCTTTTCTGTATCTGGGCTTTCTCACACAAAATTAACCAAAGGTATTTTGTCATGCCTAAATAGAAATAAAATTATTTTTATTCAGACAGAAATTAAATATAGTCACAAAACTTCAAAGCAATCTATTTTCAGCACTGTATGAGAAGCTGGAAGACATGATCAATTGTATATACTTGTTTGGAAACATTTATAACACATTTAAGAAGGAGGCAACTAAGTTAGCCCAGATTTCTAATGCCAGGAATCAAATGAAATCAGGGCGGCACTTCAGTGTTTCAGATGAAAGTTTGGCAGTACTTTGTGTAGGAAAATGACACATAGGAAATGACACAGCAAGGGTGGGTCACTTTCATACAATACGAAATTGAACAATATATTATGAAACATATAATTTAAATTAATTTCAACAATACTAATCTGAAAGGTGATCTGATGCCAAATGCAACACAATTTTTTTCCTTTGCAGTGGATCAGTTCTTAATGATCACGGGTGATATTTGCAAATCTGTAAAGACTTCAAGTTAAGTTGTAAATTTGCATTTCAACATCTCTACAAAATATCCCAATTTTAAGGAAGTCTAAGTATGTACAGTTTTTGACTGACTTGGGTGGCACTTCATGAGAGCTATTTAGAAAAGTGAGACTTTGCACACTTTGATACTACCTCTCATATCTGACCAACTGAACAAAAAATAATGAAAAATAAATCCATCAGCTGCCCTGAGCTGTTCAGTTGCCAACCCATCATGCTACTGCTTCTCTGTTCTGTGTAAACTGAGCAACAGCAAAAAAAGATGGTATCTTTACAGAGGCATTCTTTTGCTTTACAGCTGTTTAGGGTTAAAATTCAACAGCAGCAAGACTCAAAAGGAAGTAATCAAGAAAATTTCATCACATCTATAACATTGTATAGCAGTTCCGGGAACAAAATTAACTCTCAGACAAGCAAAGTTCCTGTAGCACAACAAATAATATTAAGATATTTTCAAGCTACAGACATTACTACACTATATGACGACAAAAGTCTCAGTTTAAAGTAAAGCCGACATGGTCTGTGGCCCTTCATGTACATCCATGCATATTTTTTAATGTCCAAAATAGAACCTGTAGAGTACTAACTCCGTATTCCTGTCTTTTGCATCACATAGACCCAGACAATGCTTTCATGAATAAACAAGAAAATGTTTATGTTGCGAAGGAAGGGAGATTTCCTTACAAGTCACAGCCTGGCAGGTACCTCTCTGTTTTGTCCATACTTTTCCAAATATTTGTGTATGTTCGTTACATTCCCATCCTACTTTTAGTGTTACTATTCAGGTATTGGTTTACCTGAATTTGACCAAAACATTCACGGTAGACTAGAATTAAACCTTTGTGAGTAATGCTGGAACATGGCACGCAGTAAGTCTTTATTAAATATATATAGGGGGTGCATATAAATTATGTAATTGTAATACCATAATTGTGCTTCTGGCCCCCTTTTTAATAGGCTGATAGGCCTATAGCAAAAAATAATTCCATGTGTATGCTTTCAGAGATTACAAAAAACAACACAAAAGAGCAATATTCAGAAATGAGCTATATTGTTTCTGTCCAAGTAAGCAGCACAAACTTTTTAATGAATTAGGACTCTTATATTGCTCTAAAAATAACTCTGTCCTGCAGCATTAACCAGTTAATAATCAACTTTAAGGTTCAGTGCTGTGTTCCTGCTTGATAGTTGCCCTTCTGAGGTGTCAAGAAAAGGAGCAGCATTCCGGATTTGGGATTGCCCCTGTTTTTCTTTCTTGTCTGCCACTGGAACAGCGCTCGCCACCTCGCCTGCCGGCTTCCACGCCGCAGAGAGCCGAGGAGAAGGGCACGGTGGCCACAGCCCTGCAGCACCGCAGAGCCCGTCCCGCACGGCCCGGCTACGCGCTGCGGAGAACCTGCGCAAGTCCCTGCAGTGCCGGAAAACCCCGTAAGAGGGAGACTTTATCGCACCAGACCTTCTGAGTGAGGTACTTAAAACGCACTACACTTGTTTCTGGAAAGTTTTAAATATAAAAACTTCTGGAGATTTTAGTCCAGTGTCCGGGAAGATTTAAGTGTAAAGAATTCTTCTTAAAGGAAATATTTTTAAAATTACAACATTTGGGTCCTTAAGCAATCTAAAGATGGAAAACTTGTATAAAGGAGTTGGTATTCAAGTCAGTGCAGTTAAAGATTTTTTTTTTCATCTCCTTTAAAATTATTTCCTCACTAGTATTTGACATATTTTTCTTATGTTTTCCTGAAGACAAATAACTAGGGCAATATATACACAAAAACCACAGGATTTTTAGGAGTTTTACCAGGCCAAGCATAGAAATGGCACCTACAAAATCATTCTTTCCAGTTTATTTACATTTACCTACCCCAAAGATGGGACCATGAGTTAAGAAGGAAGGCTAAGAGTGACACAGTTCAGTCACACCATGACACAGCTCACCAGCCTTCAGCTCTGCTGGTAGGAGGCCAAAACGTTGGGACTAGTGAGTCTCCTCAGTCAGCTGATGTCCCCATCAGCAAAGAGCAGACCTTATTTATAGCTAGTAATCTTGTGCAGCAGGAGTTACCTCTGGGAAATGGGCTACACTGCTTGCAGAACAAAGCTCGTGCCAGCCAGCGCAAGTATCACAGACTTGGACCCAGATTGCCACACAGCTGGTGTTTCTGAGCTAACCAATGCCTGTGCCAAACTACCTTTAGTTATATTACAAAACACAGAACAATATCCCAGCTGGCCTTTGAATATTTCCACATGTCAAAGAGATCCCACATCACCAAAACAGAAAGAACTAAAAAGACCGTTTCTTTCTGTGACAGTTCAGAGATTTACAACCAGATTCCCCAACCCCTGAAACTTCCGCTGCAAGTGGCAATGGCTCCTAACATTTCTGACTTGTTCCAATCTCCCCACTTCCTTAACTCTTTGCTCCTGACATATCTGTTTAGAGAAGCGGCTTTTCCAGATTTTTCGATTTGTCCAATAGACAACTTTAGTATTTGAGACTGAATATTCTTTTGGCCAAATCCTTTGCGGATTTGATGCAGACATTCTCTGCATCATGTATCCTGAACCCTGCATGGTCTGAGACATGGCTCAGAGAGCAAGTATGGCATCCTGTCAAATACGGAGCCATGTTACCTTTCATTCTTCACACACCACTACATCGATAAATAAAGGTGTCATGAAACTTGACACAGGAAAATCGAACAGGTGCCATGAAATTATTGCTTTCAAAGCAATTTTGCGTGAAACAAAACATGTATTAATTCCATATCCAATATAGTACTCTCAGTGGGTCTCTAAGAAAATTTAGCATTCCTGGTCACAGAAGTTCAATTTTAGAATGCATTTGCTGTGATTTTTCCTGAAGACTGTCAACACACTTACTTCATTTAAAAGAGTTCACAATATGAAAGTTTATAATTTTTGTTAAAAGCGACCTTTAGCACCCGCCTAGCATTTTTATCTGTCCAGAAATTACAGTAAATCACCACAATCTTTACCTTACCTGCTAATTTAGTTAGGCTATGGCGAGAACAAAGGGCCACAATAAATGCCAAAGTAAGGGCTACACCCACTTATAAATCACGCAGCCCCAAGTCTCTTGTTTAGCAAGTTAAATATTTACTAGATTATAACCAGCAAACAACACAAGTAGGTCCCTTAGACAATAACTGATTTGTCAGAGGAAAAGTCTTTAAAAAGTATTTCTTAGACCCATCATGGACATTTTATAAAATATCTTTTTCCATCTGTTTTTCTTAACTTCACAAAAAAAGGCCAAACGTCACCTGGATTGATATGTGCATGAATAAAGCACAATAACACAACATCAAAAGGATTTATCATCTCAGCCCCTACTTCTTTCAGTCCTCTGCCCTGTCGCCATTTGCAAAGTGGTAGCGATAAATGTGACATCAAAATGCAGTCTGACGCTTTGGTTTCTGAATATCAAAGACAAAAAAGGTAAGATCCCAATTTCTTAAAATCTATTTAGGCTGCATACTGCTCTTCAGAAATGTGACTATAAAATCTGTTTTTCCGTCGTATTTTGCACATTCCATATTTTGTTCTTCATTCTGCTTTTCTTCCTTACTAAAAAAAATTCCTAGTTTGTACATCTACAATTATGGTGTGGATCTGGATTATGAGTTCTTGTGCTTTTGGATGTGGGACGACATGACATAGAACTATTTGTATTAATCCAGCATACCTTCAATGCGTTTGTGCCCATTCACAATAGATCAGTATCTATTTCAAAATTGGAACTACAGAAATCTTAAAATATCTGTGTGACTGTGACTATAGCTGTTCTTGGGGGACAAGGGAAAAAGAGGGAGAGAGAGACAGAAAGACAGGTAAAAAAGAAAGCAGAAGGGGATATTGAAATACAGTTAAAATTAATCCAACTGTTCTAAACCTGCTTCTGTGACATTAAACTGCATTGGAAAGTGGTTTTGAATACAGAAGAAATACTGTGGTCACTGTGCCGATTTGGCCATCAGCAAAGCAGCCACGCATAGCAATAATGACAGCTTACACAGATACACCGATTGTGTGATTTGGCTTTAAGTTAAACAACAACTTTTCACTTTTAGAACTAGAACTATTTATTTTAATAGGAGTGTCTAATTAGCCAGGTCTAGTTTAAACATTCTGTATAATCAGGAAAGGCAGCAAAAAGCATTGTCAGGAGAGCCGTCACTGAGAAACAAGAATAAACAAAGACAACTTTTGCCTTGCTCTGTGCATCTTCTTTGGACATCAGAGCTGTATCCAGCAATGGATTGCCTTAAGCATCCCCCACAGTGAATTTTCTGCCACCTTATGTGATGATTCCAGTACCAGAATTCGCATTCTCATGAAGCTCATGTTTGACCTAACAGTCCCTAACCTACATAAATTATAACCCCTGTTCAGCTTTTCTCACTCTCAAAGTCGGTTAGTTCACCTTTTGAACATTCTGGCACCTTAATCTTCTCTTCAGGTTGCTGAAAACAGATAATTTCAATCTTCTCTCTCTTGCTTCTCTAAATTATATCCTCAGATTGCACTTGTATTCCAATCTCTCTTCTTCCAATTTTCCTGGTGGCATTTCGCCCCTCCCCTCCCTAGCCCTCACCTTGTCTATAGAATTTGCCTGCATAGATGGAGCTTCTTTTAAATGCAAAGCAGAAGTCTCCCCTGGCTGTTTACCTTCCTCGCACATCCTGATTTAATAGTGATGCTCAGAATGTTCATTTCAGATTGAATTCTCGGAGAAGAAAAATAACCAGTCATTGTTGCCTGCTTTGTGGTAAATTACAACCCTGGACATCCATAGTTTTGGATTTGTTTTGGTAGAGACATTTGTCTGTTTTAGAGAATTATTAGATGAATTAGGAACTGAATTAGAAATTAGGTAATTTCTCCTATACTTTATTCTTTCTCACTCATTTAATGATAGCTGTTAGTGTGCATTATTTCATTTAAATAACACATATGACATAATATTATGTGTTTTTTCCAAAATATATACTTAGTTACAAAGTAAATGAAAGTTTTTCCATACAGATAACCATGGCTTATTATTTCTACCTAGGAATGTAGAATCCTAGTTCCACTATCAATCAACACACCATGCGATTATTAAGCAAAGGGATCCAAGCATGCTAGGTGAATGGACGCAAAGATGAGAAAGGAAAATCAAAGCTGATAAATGTGTCGTGAATTACTAGGGCACTTTGCTGAACTCTGAATTAGCTGTAGTTATGTTTACATGGCAATATTTGGTCAAGAAATGGACATAGCATTATCTTAGATAAGCAAATATGTAACTGCGTACACAGCTGTAGCCAAAAATGCAAAAAAGATATATAAAGGCTGAAACTGTTAATAACAGAATGTTAGAATGTGTTTATATAAATCATTATCACAAATTTGTCTAGAATATTTGTCCTGATTTTAGAGGATTAGGATTTTAGAGAATTAGAACAGACTTGGGGAGGAGAAAAAAAAAAAAAGTAAGGAAGATGAAAACCCCCTAATCTGCATGCATCAGTCTTCAAAAAAAAAAAAATGAGGCATTTCATAAAAGGTAGAAAATTAAAAGAATACTTTTATGCTCACTATGGAATCAAACTGTGGAACCTGTTGCCACAGAAGGCTGTTGAAACCTATGACTCAATATTAAGAAAGCGATTAAGTAGTTATTTCTAGAATTTTCAAGTACAATTAGGATATCAGCTTTGTAGAAAAAATATTTAATGTTTCCAAATTCAAGCCAATCTTTAATTGTTATGGATCAGGTAAGGCCCATGAGGGAAGTGCAGATTATTCTTATCTGCCTACTGTGAGGCTGGCAGGTCTTTGTCAGAAGTGTCAGTACTGGGCTCTGCAGCACTGGCAAAAGGGATAATAGACACAGATAAAGCTCGGTTCCCTTGCCAGGATGGCATTTCAGTTTTTCCAGGTTTGAGAACAGTCAACAGTCCAACAGCATTAACACTCCTGAATGCTCATATTAGGGGGGGATACAGAACGTACATTAACATGAAAATGCAACATAAATGCTAAATGTTCATGTTAAAATGTGGATTTAATGTATTTTTAAAGTCTGTGGACTTTCATTTGCCCACACATTAGACTTGGTCTAACCTGCATTGGTATTTTTTATACAAAGAATCAATAATACTGTTTTGTCAACAGGAAAACTAGCACGGCAGAAAGAGTCTCTGTAGTCAGCAGAGGGAGTCAGCCACTTCCAGAAAGCAATTAATCCATTTTAGTATATTTAGGAATGGCCAAAGTGCCCTCTGGAGATGCTCATCTCCACTGACTGCAGAGAATCTAAAGTCTACCCTACATTTATAGTGAAACTTGTACATGGAGTTGGTGGAATGACGCTCTCCCACAAACTTCGAAACAATATTGGTGCTTAATTAGTTTGATCTCAGGATGTCCATCTCAACAAAGAACCGCCCTGCTAACTTCCTGTGACAGGTATTTAACAGATGCAGGTTAATACACAGTGAAGATTTTCACTGGCTTTGTTTTTAAAAATATCACTCATTTTAAAAATGAAAGTAAATCCAACCTCAGGCATAGAGAAGGCTGAAATCAAATTCTGGGAGCTTCAGCCCAAAAAATGGCCATTGATTTCTATAGCTTTTTTCCTGAAGAAAAGATGTATAAAATTGTCCCAGTATTTCTGTGTTCCAGTTGTCTGAAGTTTCATGATAAATTCCTCTCAGAAGTACGGGACCTAGATGAGTATAAAGGTTTTCCAATTTTCCAGCAGTGCTCTAGTGCCATTCCTCTTCCAATTTACATCAGAAAAAGTGTTTTTTAAAAAATTCCTGGTGGGACTGTGTCAGAAGTGCACAGAACATGGCTATATAGAGCAAAAGGCAGATGCCAAACAGCAGTGCTGTGATTGCCTGGCACTATCTGTATCACCTTCAGGCTGGGACTTGTATAAATCAGTCACGACCAGCTATGCAACTGATAGCAAAGTTTATCTGCACACAGAGCAATGAGAGCCTGTATTATTTCACTAATTTAAGTACTTGGAAGCAGCAAATAAAAGGCATAATAGGTCATGTCATGAAAGTCTGAAGGTAGAAGGGTTCAGGGGAGGGTAGGAAGGCTGGGTGTTGAGGGGAAGTTGGGACTGACTCAGAGTGACAGCAATAACAGCCTGTTTGACTACGATCTGTCAAGTGCGCACAATTTCCAGCAGTGCTACATAGAAGGACTCGGTGGTAGTAATCATAACTCAACACCTATCCGGCTGTTTCCAGGTGGTATTTTCTGTAACAATTTTACAGAGGCATTTGAATCAGAGTAAACTGGTACTCACAGAATGTGCTTCTAACTTAAGACTCAAGAGAGCTGCTTCTAATTGTTTAAAGGCACTTCAAGTTTTGGAATTCAGGGGGAATTCATGATCCACTATGGAAATATAGCATCAGATTCTCCCCTTCTGTATATTTCCATACATGACAGTGGACAATGTGATTCCTAGCAAACACTATGAAGGTATAGTTATAGGGTTTTTTTCTACCTATAGTACCAGAACTTCACTTATCATTTTGGAGAGGTTCCCTTTGCTTGTGCTAGAGCCACCACAGTTCTCTTACTCCATTTAATTCCTGCACACCTTGAAGTACCTTTACTAAAGAGATTAGAAGAATCAAGTTTCCCAAAGACTAGATGGCAAGTGGTTAATATGAAAGGGAAACCTCTAATGAGCAGCACTTATCTATTAGCCATTAGCTAGGGAGATTTCCACTCTGTCTGTTGACGGAGAGAGATTTCAACAGGAAGATTACCCAGATCTGATAAGGAATATTCCCAGCATAGGAAGGTCTCATGGTTAATAGGTGGTAATAATAATAGTCTAACATTTAAAGAGCATCGAGCAGTGCAAACAAGTTCAAAAATACTTGATTATGGATTGATTCATTGTGGTATAAATGAACTAAAGCTCAGTGGTGCTATGCTGATGGCTTAATTCTCAAATTCATGTATCATTTTCTACTTTGGACAAGCCATGCACTGCATTAAGAATCAACATAGACCCCTGGCCAAATTAAATCATGGGAGTAGAGGTGCATTTTTTCATGGTTCACTTTAAAACACTGTACTTACCTTTGGCCTGTAATAAAATCCCTGAAATGAGCATACCATAGCAATATTCAGGCAATTATCAAATATAAGAAAGACTTGGGAGAGATCATTGACGCAGCAAGCGCTTGACAGGCCTGCCAGGGAATGTTCTTATGAAAACAAATACATAGAAGATACCGCAGAGTTCCTTAACTTCTCAAAATGCCTGCTGGGGGACCAGATATCAAGTGATGGATGGCTTGTCACACCCTATTCCTGCAAAGCAACCATTTTTAGCAATTATATAGTCTATATCGATACGCCAAAAAAAGTTACATAAACCAGTACTTTTTGCTGGTTTCTTTACTTGCTCTTTTCTGACAATTGCCACATGAAAGTTACAGAAAAGTTTGACTCCCTCTGTGATGTATATACATAAACAGAATGACAATCAATTCATTCATTTGATAATCCATTTCCATTTCCTAATCTGGTTTTAGGACAGAGAGATCACAATATCTTAATATTTAACTATGAAATCTAGTCTGTTTAAAGCTTGTTACAGAAAGTTGGAATATTTTTACAAGTCCAATTACTTGTAGCTTCGTTTATGAAGTTCTATTTTCTAACTGAGGCATTTCTGAATGTGCAAAACTGCCTTAGCTATAAAGTTATTCCATACACTATACAAATCTGAGAAATTACTCAGGAGATCAGCATTTTATATCCCGAACAAAATACCATGCGGCACACTGGCTGCAGATTGCAGAAAAAGAATGAAGACAGCAGTCGTGCTCTTTTGGGAGGCCTAAAAATGCTCACTAGAGAACAAAAAAGGCCAGATTTGTAGGATCATGAATCCCTGTCACAAAAATTACAGAAGACCTCTCTTAGGTAGGTTACAGACATCTCTGGCACTGTGGTTGCACCCATAATACCTCACCACTCCCATTTATAGAACAGGATCAACCAACTAAAAGTACATCAGGACACAGCCTCAGAGATCCTTGCACTTTAACAGCTGCACATGGAGGTGGACACGTGGCCCCTGAGCCCAGTTCTAAAGTTTCCGCTGATGACTGCAGTGGAATTTGGGTGTGAATCCATTCATCTTCCATTCCTCTATCTAAAATGTGATAAGGCCAAGCCAACAATTCAGGCTGCAGTTGTGCTTCTTCCTTAAATGCCTTCTTTTCCTGTTTGCCACATTTCCGTTTTCAAAAGGCCATCTCCTGTGGGAATAAAGAGCTCAAGAAGCAAAATAAAATAATAACTTTTTTGCATTTCATGATTAGATGTTTAGAGCGCTCATCTTCCTTCACATTCCCAAATGTAATCTGGGCACAACAGTGCTTTGCTTCTATATTTATGGTAAGATCTTATTTCTTTGTATGTAAAGATTACAAATGTTTTCCATCTTCAAATACATGTCAATGCAACTTGCTTCATTCAGAAGAAAGTTTCCATTAGCCTGGAAACAGCTAATGTTGGCAATGCTGGCTGAGGAACCAGTAAGCTGGAAGATACAGCAGCTGTTATGGGAAAGAGAATTAAGTGGGAAAACTAAGAAACATTTGTCTCCAAGCCTGGGTTTGTCCATCAGTTAGAGTTTCATTGTGATGGCCTACTGAAAGCAAGTACTTGGAGTCTGCTACATAAACTGGAATGTCAAGTATTTGCAACTTGCTTCTAGGTTGCAAGTGATGTGAGTCAGTCCTGTTGAAATCATTATAACATGATACTGAAGTCAGAGTATTTAGGAAAATCTACCATGGAGATAATCAACTGCAGAAAAAATAATTTAATTCTTCAAGGAAAAAGCCATCACAAGGAATACGAAGCAGCCAGTGGAAAAAATCTGAACACGGGTTATGCTCATGGTATCAAGCAAACATTTGTGCAAACAACTTCTACTACTTTTTGTGTCAGCTTAAGAGATAGATAAAATCAGTCCCTACATGAAGAGTGTGGGGAAAGGAGAACAGACATTTCCCCCTGGTAGAGACCCTGGCTGTAACCTAGATGAAAGTCTGCAAAGACACCAGGCCTATCCTGACACAGCCCTGAGAGTGAGGCAAAGAGACAGCACTGTAATGGCAAAAGGAACACTATGAAGTCCTTTGGGCATTGAGAGACCTTTAAATGCAGTAATGGAAACAGAACATTGTCACCGAAATGACCTTTACCCTAGTTGACCCATCTCATTAACCCACAGCACACTGATGGGCCTAAGGAGGAGTCTTGTTTTCATGAGATCTTTTTTATGTTTCACTGAAAACTGAGGAAAAGCAAAACCACTTCTTTGCAAATGCAGCTTTTGAACAGGCAGCAAGCTGACTCACAATGAATAATGAAAAGCCATGCTAGTCACTGCATCCCATTAGCGAACAGCTCTCAAAAGGGGATTCTCCTGCAAGATTGGCCACAGCCTTTACACTAAGAAGCTTGGGACTTAGTACAACTATAACTCCTCTGACTTCAAAGATACCCAGAGAATGAATTTGGCCCTGTTTGGTTTGGTAATAGCTGACTAGCCAAAAATGAAACCTAAAGGACTCGGGAAACACCAGGTTAATTCTAATGCAGCAAGTGCAGAGCTCCCAGTTGACTGCACAATATCCAGGATGATGTGTGTCTTCTAATTGATTCTTCTAATCAATCCTTATATTTCAAGATGTTCTTTTACATAGTGACAGAAAAACTAAAGTGTATCTATTTATAAACATATTAGTTTACACAAGAATTAGATTTTAGAGATGCTTAAACTAATAATGCATGGCTGCTGGCTTAGGACATGCACTGTGATCCATGCAAGACTGAGTGTAAAGATGGACACAGTCCGTCTCCTAAGTGGGATTTTTGGTTGAAGTTCAAGAATTTTTGTTTCAAAATAAGCACGCTCCTTCCAAAAGGTTCACAGAGTACATAGAAATGACCTTCTTAGAGGTGAGAATTGAACTGCAGTAAGTGATATTTCCCATCTACACGGAGCTTTTCAAGGGCTCCCAGGTAGAGGATAAATCCAGATTATTATTCCTAGCATAACTCTACAACATCTATCAAAATAGCAGACAATAATACTCAATCTTCCTTACAAAGTCAATGCTAGAGGGATAAAGATTGTATGTGTGTATTCAGAAAGATACCCACAAGAAATTTTATTTTATAGAACTACCCCCAGGAGCCTGTGAGTGAGCCAAATCCTACCTTATACATGCCACTGAAAATCACTTCCAGCTTTCCAGTCAATTTTGAGCATTACAAGAGTAATGTTCTTTTGGCTGTCTCCCTCAGTGCAGATGAGATGCTAAGGTGTTTGGCTGGCCTCTCCTTCAGACCAAGCTTGCAATATCCCACAAATGCCATGAAGAAATTAAATTGCACAGCCAGAAACTTCTTTAACAAATTTGATCTCTACAAATACTTAATGCTACTTCCCCCACCCCCACCCCCCAAACCTCACCCTCAGGAGCAAACTTTGTGCTGTTACTCAGGGGACTAAAGCTCTTTGGAACGTGATGTTTGTCAACGGTGTCAGAGCTGATCACAAATAGCAGGCCTGATTCTGTGCGTTGGTGACAGAAACCTGAAGTAACTGTCAAGGTTACACATCAGATTTGGGGCACTTAGGCTAGATCAGACTCTATAAATTGAGGATCAGGTTCCATATAATTAAGTCCTAGCCACACTGAGTTGTTAGTATTAATTACCCTATGCTGCAGGCTGGAAGGACCACAATCGATAACTGTGACGTGTGCGCTAGTTCTCATGGAGCTCAGAGCCATGGTATACAAGAACCTGTGGACACTTCCTTGGCAACACGAGTTTCATCCAGTACAAAAACCTGTAGAGGGAATAACTTGTATCCTCAGAAAGAACCATTATCATGTCAGGACCTCAGAAGAGGGAGAAATCTTTCTTACACTAGAATCCCAGCTCAAGCAGTGTCTTTCTGCTCCCACAGAGTTTCATGCAGTCTGATGACTGTGCTGTTGTGTGGTTTCCACACTTAAGCTACTGTGTCATCCCTTATTTACCTGCCAGAATGCAACCCAGCCCTCTTCATAGGCAGTGCAGACCCTGCCAGGATCTGGCGAAACACGTAGAGAATCTTCCCACCCACTGCAGACAGCTGACATCTACAAGCCCCAGCAAGTTCATCCCTGGAGCAAGGCCAGTTTCTGCGCTTCCTTTTTTGAAAGCACTTCCTTTACTCCAGCTGAACAAGTAATACTAGATGTGGTGTTTGTCAGCCTTTCCATGCTCTTACTTCTCCTACAAACAGTGCTAGGTAGAGGTTTACTCTAATACTGTTCTTACTGATGCCACACTGACTCCTGCTCTACGTCCATCCTGTAACTCAATGTCAGAATGAGGTATCAGCTGAGCAAGCCCTGCCTCATTCCTAGTGTGGGAGCTGAACTGCTGACCAAAGAGCTTTCAAGCTTTGTTATTATATACCTGCTGATGGACAGACAAAAGACCAAACTACAGATCATGAATACTGCCTCTTCAGCAACTTACTTTCGCATGTATCAGTTAACATTTTCCTAGTGTTCATCATGATCTCTGATCCTCATCATCTCTTCCCTGTTTTACGTGTTCTTGGGGTTACCTTTATAATAAGACTCTTACAGAAGTTCAAGCATAATCTATTTGAATGTTTCCAGAGGCACTAAGCCACATCTATGAGTTACTTGTTGACATGAAATAGTACCAAAAGTAAAATGAAATCAAACTAATCAGAAGAAAGTAGTGAGCTTCCTGTATGTTTTTCTGATTATTTTTTTTTCCTGGTCTTAAATAATTTTCTGGAGTTAATTTTCCTCTCATCTCGCCCATTGTCAGTACTACAGCTCAGAGAAATCTCCCACTATCAGATGTGTTTTTCTGCCCATTCCCTATGACTTCTCAACAGAAACATCAGTTTATTTGCATACTGTGAGTGTTCAGGACCATGACTCAATATGCCCTACCTTTCCCATTACATTTTGTAACCTTTCAGGCAGTGAAATGTTCTGCATCTTTCCCAAACTGGAAAGTATTGTTAGAAAAAACAACACTATAAATACCTTAAAACAGGCTATTGTCTAGAATAGATACAGATAGCTGAGTCAAAAAATGCATTATCCAGTTAAAGCTAAAGTTGAGAGAGCAGAAGGCTAAGTAAGTCCAGATAGCTTTAGATGATCTTTGGTCACAGTAAGTATTGAATCATGTTACGTTATTTGAAGTACATTAAATTACGTGTTTTCTAACAGCGCACTTTGCCCGGTACAGATAAGGTCTCTACCATTATCAGAAAAGGTAGCACAAAAATGAAAGCACAGACTGAAAGCCAAGCCTTTTATGAAGGCCCCTTCTATTTTCTTAGTTTATAAACTCACCGCTGGCACCATCACCTGCCCGAGTGTTTGTAAAACATCTAGTATGACTGGAGCACAACATGCTTCCTTGGTTGTAAAAGACTCTGCACAGATTGTGTTCTTTCAGTGGTCAGTTCTCCGAGTGAAGGAGGGGTTATTTATAGAAATACCTGCATAAGAGGAATATCTGGATCTGTGGATTTTACATTCATAAATACACACTTCGCTATGTGCAGGCAGTTAGAGAGAGGAGTTATTATCTCTTCTGCCCAATATTGTGGCTTGTGCTGTTAATACACCACACAATAATCTATCACCAACAACTATCACTTATCGAGGCAGAAGGAATTCTATACCAACTAGAAGCTCAGTTGTTGACAAGTCACATTTTTCCCTTCAAAAGCCAATAAACAGCCCCTCTGAAAGCATGAGAACTCCTGGTCGCTTCTTGCACAAATAGGTGTTTGCTGCACACCGAAACAGACCTCCCGCACTGCTGACAGAGGCAGAGTTTCTACAGCTCCTCTCTGTTCGGAAGTCAGTGTTCTGGGTCTTCAGAAAACTGTAAGCATCACAAGAGCTGACTGAGCCCTCTCGAAAACCCACCCCAGTGTGCTGAGCCTGACACACCAGTAATGCATGTGTAAGGAGCAGTTGTGCCTGCTGCAGCAAACATCGCTGTCACAAAGATTGAGCTAAGGCAGTGATACCGCTTGCAATATAACAGAAATTGTGCTTCTGCCAAGTGGGTGTAGTACTATTCCTCCCAGGTAGCTCATCTTTATGCCAGCAGGCTGACCCCTGAGGAAACCCTGAATGCAAGGAGACACAGCATTTGCCAGAAGCCCTGCTTACTGGTTGCAGTTTCTGCAGAGTATCAAAACAGCCAGGAACTCCTGCGCACACTGTGACTAAGGAGAAATTCAATGGCAGCCCCTGGCTCAGCCTCCAGTCTCCCAGGGTGAAAAATGCCACTCCTCATCACCAAACCAAGTGCTGTCATCTGCTAATGCGCAACATCAGTTTGCTTGCTGATTTAGAAAGGGCACCAAGATGAGATCTGAACTATAGCCCTCTGCGAAGATAGTCAGCCTACTATATTCAAGCAGTCTCAGCATGCAAAGAATTGAGAAGTCAGCCAAGCCACACAGAGACATTTTTTGAGAGGCACTAAATCACATGACAGGACCTTCTCTTGGCAAAGCGACAGGGGCAGGTTGCTTTTAGCAAATACGGCTACTCCTGAAAAAGGATGGTGACAGCATAAAATGATTAGCAGAGGAGACTGTTCAAGGGCAAATTGCATTTGCTAATGATGACTATAGTATATTAGCCTGCTGCTGGGTCTGCTGCATCCAAAATAATTCATTAAAAGATAAAGTTATGGAGATTACTAAAGCACAGCAGCATATTGTAACAGAAATAAAATAGAACAGAAACACTCTTTGAAACATAGGCAGCTCGTACTTCATGGTGAGGGCTTGCTTATGACTTCCAGGGTTTTCAACAGGAATCAAGCAGCTGTTCCAGTTCTCTTCTGGGCTGGGATGGCCTACATTTTGGTAGCACAATTTTGGCAATATTCCATTATTGCTATGGTTGGTTGCAATTGTTATTTTGTATGGGCATCTATAAGTCGAAAAGGCTGTTTGAAGTGATATTTTTCCAGTGTTTATTTTACCAAATGACCAGTCATCATGTTAGCTACATTCTGATTTCATATCACATCTAAACGGCTGTGCAAGGAGTAGTCCAACAGTCCATGTTCAATAGAGGCACTCCTTCCCCATGAGCTAGCAAAGTTCTGTTCTACACATCTGTCACATGGGAAGCAGGAAATACACAGTGAAGCGGGGTTGATTTTCCTGATGTACACAAACTCATTCACACTTCATCTAGGCTCGTGATAAAACAGTGAGGAGACACAGTCCTTATATTTCATTACACAGACCACCAAGCAACCGGCAAATCCAATCCCCATTTGAAAATCACTGGTTCTGGATTATGAAAGACAGATTAAAATGCACAAAGTTCCAAAAGGAAGGTTCATGCAAGCAGATTCAGCAACTGTCACAACAAACATGTTCTGTAAATACGTTCTGTAACCGGTACAGTAGGACTGTAGATGCTATTACAATACTGACAGCTCACTGCCAAAAACACCACCTACCTGTGACAAATAGCAAATTCTGATGTGTGAGATTTTTTAAAAACTTCTTCCAATAATGTTAAGTCAGAAGAAAATGGAAAAAATATTGATAAGAAATCTTTTTACTTGTCCTGTAAGCAGCGTTTTCAACTATTCAGTAAGACATGTCTTTCTAAATAACTTGAATAATTTTGCTTGTCCTTATTCATCTAATAATAATTACAAGAATGTGGTAGAGGTGGAGCTAAATATAAGTATATTGGTTAGCTATAAATCTTAAATAAGTTTAGTTTAAGGGAAGAGTCTTAGTTCCACCTGCACTCTTACCTGTGTCTGTCAACCACTAGGAAACTTTATCTTCAGCAAAAAACGTGGAAATGTTTCATCAAAACTAGAAAGTGCTGCTGGAGATTGTAAGGAAAGCTTAGGTCTCACAACCTGAAAACAGCTCCAGAGAAACTGCGCAAGAACAAAGAGTGTTTCTGATGGCTGAGGTGGTAGAACAGCCAGGGAAAATGGAATACCAGCCCTGTGTCAGGGATTTTTGATACTCTTATTTCAGTAAATACCCCAAAACAGCACTAACAGGTTTGGCTGACCCCTGATTAAGCCATTTTTGTGCCTTCTAATTTGTCACCTTCCTGAGCATGCTAAGAAATTTTGAGGCTTTGGCATAGTTTTCATCACTTTGCTTTTGCCACTCCCCCGCCATTATTGACCATTGATGATAAGACCAAAGGAATCTGCTTTTTTAAGTCTGCAGCAATGGAGACTGCACTCAGACCTTGATGTATTAATTGCTTACTATCCCTGTTAATAATCTCTTCTAGCATGCAGAAGTTTAAAATGAGAAACTGCGCTCACTGAATTTCGTTATCATTTTGCTGAAGTTAGAGGCCCTTTATTGTCAAATTTCTGTTTCTTATAGAGTCTTCCTGAAGAACCACTTAACTTTCTATTTAATAAGTTGAGCTCCTTTTGCAGAATGTAGTTTCTGTTAAACCCTTATATCATTCTTCTCATAACATTCCAGTCAGATTATAGCATCCCTCTTGAAACACTGCCAGTAAAATTGGACAGTCTATTCCACACAACATTTGCACTCATTCCCAGATACAGAGGAACTTTAAATTGCTTTCGAACATTAGCTATTTTAGCTACAGGTTTGCCATCAGAGTTAATATTCATCTGATTATCCAGCATGACTCAGAATCATGAGGTTTCAGGGCAGTGCCTTAATGCGAGGCATTTCATCCTTTCTAAACATATGACCCTGCTTTTGACAGTATTGAAATGCATGTTGGTTAAGAGCACGTATTCTGCTAGTGTTCCAGATGACCCCCTACCAGTGAACTGTCATCTTTACTTTTTACCTCTCACAGCCTCTGTGCTCTTGAGTTGGCTTTACATAAATTTGGTTCCTAATGAAGGTATCAACGAAAATAATATATCTTCTCTATTACCTTTCCCAGAAGTAACATCAAATTAGAGAGACAGAATTTATTTCCCATGTATTGGTACTCGCTATATCACTTTACTGTAATGCATTATTAGATCTTGTAGCAGCCTACCCAACACTTTGCCTGGAACTGATGGTGTTAGACTGACAATCCAAAAATTACCTGGGTCATAGTATCTACCTCTTAATAGCAATGCACATTTCTCTCAGGTATTTTAACTGCAGTATATGCTACAGATTAAATCAATAAGTTCTGTTGAAGACTGCGCTTCTACTCACTGCACTAAAGAATGGTTAAGAAAAAAATATTCCCCTCCATTCAAGAGAGAATGGTGTCTGCAAAGGAGAGAAACCACAGCCAAGGCTTTAAGGTTTCGTGAAAACAGCTATTACTGCCTTTAAATATCACAGCAGTTCAGTTGGAAAGTAACATATTATGTTAGAAGTCACCAGAAACTCTGTCAAACTTTAATACGATATTGTAGATGTATAAACTGTTTATTGACTGTGTAGCATTACTTATTTTTCAATTAATGCAGAACACTAATTGAACACTAATTCTGATCCCTCGTGGAGATGAGGGGGGAGGAAAAAAACCACAAAAAAAGAATTTTGCTGTTCATGCAACTCTTCAAAATGTTGTCAATTTATTCTCTACTTCTGCATCACAAGTTTCTCTTGCAGAGAGTTTTTATATGGCAAAAGATAAGTTGTAAGTTGCTAGCATTTTTTTTATTCTTGATGAATGGAAAAAAGAAGAATTTTCAATGATTAAATTATTTTCCCATCCAGTATATTAATCCTCAAGCAAGAATTGGCTGATCAAGATACCCAACAGTAAGCCATTACCAGTTCAATCAGATGGGTTTGGATTCAGTTGCTTTCAATTGGTTTCTGCTTTTTGAAAAAGTGCCACAGATCAAAACGCTGCAGAGTACCAAAGGCCACTTACAGTCTGACTTCACAAGCGTCGTCTTCCTACTGCACAATGGTACATCAAACCTCAACCATGGTGAATACGGTACTGGTGGTTTAGCTCTAAGCAGTACTGGGTTTGAATTATAACAATTGTAACCTAGTACTGCCATTTACATTATGTCTCTCATACATGGGAGCCTTAAGAAAAAAATAAGATACACTTTCTTAGAACTTCAAAACACATATGGAGCAGTTTGTCATTTCTGAAGTGCAAAGGGCCACTGCAAAGGTCCATCTGCCACATGTAGGCATTACTGTCAGAGAAAAAATATGAAATGCTGCTAGTGAAGAATTGTCACAATGTGCAGAATTTCCTCCAAAGGAAAACAATAAAGGTTTTTTATTGGTACGAGCCTTGCAAGCCAGAGTTTGAAAGGAAAAAAACAAAAGCCTGATCAGGCAAATCGGTTTTATAATTAAGCACATTGAAGGCAGATGCCATCAGAGACCCTCCTAAAGTGCTGAGATTAACCCAGGCAGACTACTAATTTAGCCTACAGATAAATGAGAATGCATGACAGATTTCAAACTGTTTATTAATCATCCCACATCTACATGGAATGAGATGGCACCTTGTTCATGAATTGTAAACCTTTTCATTATTCAGGAGGATCCAATTATTTAGAATTATTAAATGACAAAATAATTGAATAATCAAAGTTATACAAACCAAAGAATTAAAATAATTGTTATCCCACTTTCATGTCTGGAAATGAGGGTGCCTAGATACTAGAGGTAACTGGAAATTAGAGAGAGTAGTCATTGTCTCACCAGCTAGGAGCGTTCGTGTAAATCAGAGCAAAGCTTGTTGGCTAATCACTCAAAAGGTCAAGTAAATTAAAGGCAAAACTAGATAAAAAAATACAATTAGGAGGTTCATCTAGGATAACAGTTTGTAGGATCTAATAACTGTAGGATTCATTCAATTCGTGCAGACAGAAGTGGGGAGGGCGGGGGTACAGAACAGAAAGTGGATCCAAAAGCATTGACTTAGCACAGGAGGATTTGTGGCAATCTCTAGTATACTGGCCTTTCATACCAAATGTTTCTGATAAGCTCTACTACAGATAGCTTTTAACTACAGCAATTAGAAAATCACAAGTGAATCAGTACTTCTAAGGAAAGGTTAATTAGAGAGTTTAAAGTAATTTTCTAGAAGAGAAACAAGAAGAATCAAGAGTCAAGACATTTTGCTGATTCACATTTCTCATTGAAAGCTCTGTGTAACCAGAATGAAATCCTAATTGCTTCAGTCATGCTCATGATCTTTCAAAGTCTGTCCTATATATCTATTCCTGTATTATTCATACTGCTTTCAAAACTGGCATTTAATTTCAATCCCTCAAAGACCACAAGCATTATACACAACACAACCTAAGGGACCGGTGTGTGAGGAATATTTTCAGTGTCCTACAAGCACTTAAAGCTGCTCTGAGGGTTTCATAACTGCTCAGGTTAGGGACAATTAAACCGGGGGACTCAAACTGTGGTCAGTTTTGACGGCAGCCTGGCAGTGCAGGCTGTGCACCGAGAGCTGTCACCCTGGAGAAAGGGACCTTCCTCACCAAACACTGACAGAGGTAGACAGATTTGCTCAGGGTTTATAGGATTAATATAGGACAGGAGAAAGACTGAGGATTAGGATAATGTCTAGCAGAAGTGGGAGGAGGAGGTGGAAGAGGCTGCAGCTCACGCAAGTCTTTTTGGAAAGCAGACGCTACCAGTTTGGAGAAAGTACCAACCGTCAGCTCAGGTGTTGCTGAAGCGGTCATAATGATACGGAAATTAAGACAAAAGGCTGCAGTCACAGGAATGAGGGCTTAGAAGAATTGGTTTTAACCCTCTAGCAGGGCCAACTAAAGAAACGCATTTCAGTACCCACATCATCAATTCTAATTGTAATTTTCATATGGAAGCACACAACTGGCAGTGTTAGCTCAGCTCTGGACAGCCCAGTTAGTGTAAGCACAGAACATTCACGTGGCTCTGAATACCTCTGACACCTTCACCTATGTTTCAGGACAGGTCCCAATGTCACCATCTGAACATAGATAAACTAAGCTAAACATAGCTAAAATTTGTGGTCATAATGTGTCGAAATTACTCCTTTTCTGATCTATATTGCACTTCTTGAGAATTCATGCACCTGTCTTAAAAAATTGTTTTAACCTAGCTTGAGAAAGCCAGTGATCAGCTCTCCCAATAAGGGGAACCTGTTTCTGAAGTTCTCTGAAACCAAATGATTACTACAAAAGCCATTTTCTGCCTCTGTTAAGAATGGGGAACCCTCAAGACAACTCTTAATTGCCAAAGTTGTTCAATTTGTGGTGGTGCAATTATTTTAATTAATCTACTATGCTACAACCAGTATTCAAATTAGGAACCCCAAATCACAGCCTGTCAGTATTTTCAATTGAGATATTTACAGAATTATGAAATTAATGAGGAACTAGGAGATGATGTAATAAATATGCCTATATGATTAAAAGGCATAAGTTCTCTAGATACGAGCAACACATATGAAATGAAGCTGCCAACCATGAAATAAATTCCATACTGGTAAAAAAGAATGAATTCAGAATAATATGACCTTGCTATAGGACAATTCTTAGAGCTAAAGAGAGTGAAGGTCCCTCAGATGTGTTTAAGACAACATTTCCTTCAGATAGCTCATTAGGTTCCCAAAAGTGCCTTCCTCTGCTAGCTGGAGGTCCAAAGCGATGTCATAGAAGTTGTTTGATCTATCTTACTTTCTGAGCTGTAACATTAAACAACCCAACAATAAATCAGTAAAACAGTTATTGAGATTTATGGTATAAATTCCAATCAATACTCACGTAAGTATACTATCTGGCCCCCAAGAGAATCAAGTATTAATGTGAACCTACATGAACATATAATTCATACAATTGGAGAAAAGGTATTTACATAAAGAACATTGTTAAATCTCAGCAGAAAAATACCAAACCTGTATAAATAAATTAATCATTAACCTTTTACTGGTATTTGAAGTGTAGACAGTCTGAAAAGACGTTGGCATTGACATGTGGTGTTCCTTCATGAAAGGACAGATTTCTATGTGTGCTACTCATTTCTTGGTTCTTCTCCCATTGCTGACAGTCCACTTGGAAACTGAGAATATAAAACTTGTCATACAAGCACTAAGCAGCCATGAGATAACGACAATTTTTTATTAGAATCCTGAGCTGCATTAGCCAAAATAAGTAGGAGAAGAGAGCACCTAAATTAAAGGATGATAGCAGTTAACTAGAACTGTTAGAGTGTTCTTGACTTTTGCTTCAAACACCAAAATTAATTGTGTCCAATCCAGTGAAGATTACAAGCAAGTAACGTGGATGAAGTTTCTAACCTAGACCCCAAGAACTGGCTTCTGGAAGTCTCCTAACTCCATTGGCTAGAAGTCTGACAATATGGCTAGATCCCCTTCACAGGAAGCGATTATACTTTGTGAAAAAAGAAATTACCTGACAAGCCCCTTTTCCAGATTAACATTACACATCAAAACCCTTTTCAAGGAGTCATTTCACCTGCAGGCTAAAGGCAAAGGCGATATTTTCAAATGTAAAAGTGTTTTGCTAAAATAGATGATTAAAACAGTATCCAACTCCAGCCTGTGCAGGCCATCACTCTTCAGGTGCATTGCACAGTGAGAAATCTATACAAAGACTGAAATGGATCTTCCAACCAACCCAAGATCCTGCTTCCTAGGGTGAAGAGAAATTTGCAAAGACACTTGTCAGAAATTACCTCTAATTAAACAACACCACAAGCTGCAGATTAGCTTAGCTTTCCTGATACCACTGGGTAAAGAACTTGTTCACAGCTGAGACTGTATGACAAGAAAAGAGCTTTTATATTCCCCAAAATATTCTTTCATACAACTTGCAGCCAGATCAGTTTTTTCCTTATTAATGGATGGTAATAAAATATTAACCTTTGATCTGCCAACAGCATTTGAAAGGCCTATTCAGCATTCAGGGGGAAGAAAAATAAATAAATAACAAAAAAGGTTTCCCCACATTGTGTTCAATAGTCTGTAAAGGTAAATTTACACATAACAGCCCAGTTTATCTAACAGTTTACCACCACTCCTCTTTCTTCCTACTCCTCCCCCCTCTTCCCCCCTCCTTTACATTTTCCAGTAACCGGAGTTCTACCCTCTGCCCTCTCCTTTACCACGCTTTGGCGTTCATCATACTTCTCCGGGCAATGATTTGACGCACCGGCTAGCAACAGCCACCTTTTGGCTGGGTTAGTTCCCTGCCAGCTTAGCCAGCAAATCCAGTGAGCACCCAGCCAGGTCTCCTGTGGGAACGCCTGTCCAGGAGAAGCATCTGCTCAACACCACGCAGCCATTACATCAGTTCAAACTTCTCATGTAATTTCACCCTAAGTGAATTCCAAGTGAACAGTATAATATCACGCAGAGGATCCACTTCAGATTCAGGTGAAAAGAAGGAAGATAATATTAACTTTTTAGTAAGAAAATGTAGCTATGAAAATGGTCTGAAATCATGACAATCAAAAAAATCTTACAAGAAAAACAAATGAAACCATATTAGACCAAGCTTTTTTGCTCCTAGTTAATAATCACTAAGGTAAGGGGTTAAGTAAATACACAGTGCTATGAGAAGAAGCAGTGAAATATTTGAATCTGTTGGAAAACATAAGTTGGTGACATACTCTCGCAGGCATCCGGATGGCTATTCAGCTTCAGCTGCTTGCGCTGCATCGCTCGGCGCTCCACGCAGCAGGCGTCAGCCGTTCGGTCAGAGCCCCCGTGTTATTCAGATGACCTACCCGGCACTGCAAAGGAACAGGGGACAGCTGAAGGGAACAGTTTGAATGACAAGTTGAGAGTTTTTCTCAGCCACTGCTTCCAAATAACAGACTCCTCAGAAAAAAAAATAGCTCTTCTTCACTGAAGAAAATAGGCTGTATTTGTATTTGCAACAAGTGTTATCAGCCATAAATATTCTTATCAGCTCTGCTAACAATAAAGTTTTACATAATCTTATCATGTATTTTTTTTTCCATTAATACTTGGAAAGGCTTACGCAAAACAAATAGTATGTGGGGTATTTTTTGCCCACCCACAGTGCAGGATACCAAGTATCTGGAGGCACAGGAAGGATTCCCAGAGTCTGAAGTCATCATGTTTTCACAACAGTTTCAAGTTTCAGACAAACAGCTAAGTGTATGTGCTTATTATACACGTCAGTGTAAGGTCTCTCGTGGTCCGTGGACCACTCTGCTAAGGTAAGCCTGAGGCCTGCAAGGTGGCTTGAGTTCATCTAGAGTCGTAGTTCCTCCATCTGCACATCTCCCAGCCAGAATCCCCTTTCTTCTTACTCCCCTTGAGCCCACTCAGCTCACTGGCATAGCGGACACTCATGGATTTGGGGTTTCAGGGTTTTTTGGAGTTGTTTTTTTTTTAAATTACTTTCTGACAGATTAGCAAATTCAGTTGGTTCACAGAGTAGTCAGAGGAAGGAAAGTGTCTGGAAAATGTGGCTGGAAGTGTGGGTGGAGAAAGCAGTAATTCCTCTTTGCTCTGAGAGCTATCAGATAAGGTTCATCCCATCCTGCAGAGCACCTGAGCTCCAGCGCTCGGGGCAGACAGTGCTACAGGCACAGGCGAGTTAAGCAGCTTCCCAGGCGAGCAGGGAGAGGGCTCTGCCTGTGCCTCAGGAGATGGGAATCAACTGATGTAACCTACACAGTTTCCATTCTTCAGCCTGTAAACAAGAAGCTGGTGATTAAAGGAACTTGCCAAATGGCTTCACCACTCCAGTCTTGTCCCTGCCTCTTCTGCACCCCTGCCTCCAGCTCCAGAAGAAAGATTTTCTCCTAAGAAATTCCTACCTCTGCTCTCTTCTAGACACTTTCAAGGTTTCCACCAGCAGCACTTATACTTGGAGGAATCACACCTGGCACTAAACGTTCACAAAAACATGTCTGCAAGGCCCTAATGTTGCTCTGCAATCAGGCTGAGGCCCAAACACCACTATGGTTCTCTTTGTGTTCTCCGAGAGCATCAAAAAACAAGAATCAGAAGAATACGTCACGCAGTTTACCTTACTACGGCAGCACAGTGCCCATGGGGGTTTTGTTACTTTCATGGGGTATTTGGCCCCGGTTATGGGGTATTTGGTTTCGCTTAATGAAACATAACCCAACTACACAACAACTAAAGCTGGTTGTCAGAGCGCTGCTAAAAATTCCCCACGCAGTTGGCTGGGTAGGATTTAAAACTCTGCACTATTCTTAGAAGTATGTGTCTGCAGCAGTCGGAAAATGCCGGGTTGCAAGCAATACATTCCACAACACGTTTGAGGCTCTCATCCTGAGCGTTACCGACTCTTTGTGGTTTTACTTATTTCAGTTTACATTAAAAAAAAAAAAAACACAAACAAACAAAAAATCCCCCAAAGCCAAAACCAAACACAATCCTATCCCTTATCTAGGCACCTGAACATATTCTGTTAAGAATCTTGCATTTAATATCACCACAGTAATTACAGTAAAACTATTCGCTGAAGTGTGACTTTTAAATGAGAGACAGTGTTTGTTAAAGCTGCTTTGGAGAAATTCCCACATTCAGAGTTTCATAAAACATTTCCAAAATACGTGAGGCCAAGGATTGACAAGTGTCTGGGAACATGGAAAAGGCTACAAAAACCAGGTTTAACTGATTAAAAACCAATCAATAGACATTGACAAAGTTCCTTCTGCAATTACAGAAGCTAGAGGCAAGACGATCTGCACTTGGCACAACAGCATGTATAGCTATGCTCCGCTGCCCACGTAAGACACACCCCGACCACGCAAGAGGCGGCGGAGCCTGTGCTGTACTCTAAAACTTCTCTGTAACATTGAAAGATATCTGACAAGCAGATTTGTTATAAACTATGATTAAAATAATCAGTGTTTTAAAACCAATTGAAAGCAATGACCAACCGCTGTTTCTTTAGTTTGATTTTAAAGACTTAATATATTCATAGTTATGAATAGCAACAGGAAGGGAGTTGTACCAACAGAAACACAATAGTTCAAGGCTTTTCCTCCCAGAGATTCAGTGGGTGTAACTACTCAAACAAGTAAAGAAGGTAGAAGTTAGCTTCATAAAACGGGGATACTCATATTGTTTTCCTTCAGTGAGAGGGCCCAAGAAATTCATTATATTAAAAGACCTGCCTAGTAGGGAATTAATTCTCCAAAACTGGCCTTCAGGCAAAATTTTATTCCCTGCTGAGAGCTGGCAGAGGTGTGGGTTAGATGAGTGGCCAGTGAGGTGGATTGAGAACTGGCTAAATGGCAGAGCTCAGAGGGTTGTGATGGGTGATGCAGAGTCTAGTATACAGCAGTGTTCCCAAGGGGTCGGTGCTGGGTCTGGTCTTGTTCAACATATTCGTCACTGACCTGGATGAGGGGATAGAGTGCACCCTCAGCAAGTTTGCTGATGACACAAAGCTGGGAGGGGTGGCTGACACACCAGAAGGCTGTGCCGCCATCCAGAGAGACTTGGACAGGCTGGAGAGCTGGGTGGAGAGGAACCTTATGAAGCTCCACAAGGGCAAGCGCAGGGTCTTGCACCAAGGGAGGAATAACCCCCTGCACCAGTACAGGTTAGGGGTTGACTTGCTGGAAAGCAGCTCTGCAGAGAGGGACCTGGGAGTCCTGGTGGACAAGTTGGCCATGAGCCAACAATGCACCCTTGTGGCCAAGAAGGCCAATGGCATCCTGGGGTGCATTAAAAAAAGAGCGTGGCCAGCAGATTCGATCTTCAAATTTTTATTTCTTGCTGTCTTATTTTTCACCTTTAAAATGCAAAATCTTGGTTCTAGCTGGAGAAGAGACCATTTCTCAATCAGCTGAGGTAACCCAGACACCAGGGCCAGGTCGCTGCAGTAGACATTTTCAATGAGGGACCTTCCATAAAATTTATCTCCTCTCCATTCCTCTGCTGTCAGAGATTCAAGGCTACATGCGGACAGATGCATAGCGGCAGTACATTTGCTCACTGTAAAACTGTAAAATTCCCTTTGATAGCAAGTCCAAAATGCCCTTTTTCCACTTCACAGCTACAGAAGGCAGCTCATCACAAGGCAGGAAAATCAGACTAGTTAAGATGAACAAAATGGTGATTCAGGAACTCAGGAATTGTTCTTTCCAGAAAGTATAGGCTACGTTTTCAACTGATAACAATCTGATCAACTCCATTCACGTCAAACTCACTTTTTCAGAAAGTGAAAGCTTCTTGCTCCTTACCTTTAATGAGATGTTTCTTCTTAGAAGCAACTGTTTGTTACTACAGTAATTTATAACTCACTGTACATGTATTACCTTAGGTTAATGATTTGTTTCAAAAGAAATCCCAGTGCAATGAGTAAGAGTAGAACTGAGGACAGTTTTCTTTGCAGAGTGTGGCCAGGGACAGTCGCTGAAGTTCTGAAGCAACAGGATTTCTCTATGCCAGTACTCAAACTTTGCTCCAGAAATGGACATTTCCAGCTGTGAAAGCGTTTCTGTGGTACTTCCTCTAGATTTTGGTTCAGGATATTGCATTTGTCTAAGTTCCCACCCATTTTTTTTTAAGACTTCATAACGCAACTGTTTCACCTTGTGCTTTGGTTTCTCATTATTACTCCTACATTAGCTACCCAAAGCAAACTGGGAGTGAACAAAGGAAGAAGTGAAGCAAAAAAAAAAATCCAACCTGTGTGACTCATCATGTGACACATCAAACATTTTCTGCATAACTCAGAAGATCTGCTCTATCAAGAGAAAAATACACAGTTGCCAGTTACAGGCTAACACATTATTCTTCCAAAAGTTTTCTTTTTTCTTCTTTTTTTCCTCTTTTTTTTTTTTTTTGCTTAAACTTGCAGGATAGGTAGATGGCTTTCCTCTGGATATATATTTGGCAGGCAAGTTCTGAAAAAGCTTGTTCCCCGAATCCTGTGGACTGAAAACACAGCTGTTCAGATTCACTGATCTGACCTATAACACAGCAGACGCTCCTCTTGGTGAAGCAGGCTTAAGGGGCAGACAGAATGACAGCTGGGCCATTTCTCCTCTTGCACATAAATCCCATTTAGAATAGGATTAAGATAACTGGAAAACAACCTATTGACTGAATAACAAATCCTGCCTAGCAAGAGGATATGTATGATTTAAACAATTTAAAATGTTTAAAGTGGACTTTAAATACTTTCTTAATAATGGTCACTTTAAAAGGGAAGCAACATTTTAGCAGCTATCTTCACGTTACTTCAAAATCTGGGAGTTTAGATTAGGGAAAGACATACTTTTTTGGTCTGTAAATTTATATCTTCCACGAGTAAGGTTTTTAAAAGGATTTAAATAATTTTTGAGCATAAATTTAGGAAATATTTTAGATCATAAAAATTTAAAGCAGTGCAATCCCATTGATTCTCATTTGAACTTGAAATATTGATCTCATTTCTCCACCCACTGAGAATGGAGTCTCATTTATATCAGAGTACAGATTCTGACCCAAAACAGACTTTATTTCTGATGTAATCATCTGCTGCTTTAAATATTCTTAAACATTTTAAGTCCACAAACACACTTAAATTTTAAGATGAACTTTGCAGAAGACAAAGATGGAAGAAGTTTGGGGGTTTTTTTTCAAAATATAGGAAGGTGGGCTATACTAATTTATGAACTATTAAACAGAAAGAGTGTCTCTCTTGGTTTCTGCAGCAAGAATATGTTTAATTCAGTGGGGTAGTTGAATTTATTCTCAAATCCATAAACTGAACACATTTAAATTCCCATGTAATCTGTCTCTTGATATACCTCAGTACGCTTGCCTTTGAACTTCACATTTGCTTTTATGTGGTAATTTTTAAATTTCATGTGCTGACCAAATGAGGCATATATTACTATTAAAAAAAAAAATCTTCACTGGAGAATAAAACACAGGGTCTTTGCATGTTTGAACAAAACCTCAGGGTGGATCACAGTGTAAACAAAACAGGAATGCATCCTTAATCCCAGTGTGGAGGGGGATAGTCTGCTTGGGTGTATGGATGCGTGATGATATACTAGAAAAGTCAGAATTGAAATTAAATATTGATTCATATTGGATTATGAGAATGTAACTTCACCAGCAGGTGTTTAATTCTATAATAGCTTAGATTTTGCGAGTAATGAGCCTGATCTGCCAGCAAGATTCAGGTCACTGTACTGACACGTAAAGTAAAACCCCTCGCCAAATCCTGCTGAGTTTAGTCATCTAAATGAATTAGCAGGAAAAAACCTAAACATGCTGACTGACTTTGCCTTTGGTGTCCTTACGAAGACTTAAGTTGCATGATACTGAGGGTAACAAAGGGATTCTAGATTCCCAGTACATCTTTATGCAGTTTGAATTCAGCTTTATCTTGGTTAGGATTTTTTCCACAACTGGATTTAACAAGAGGCAGTTCCACTTGTTTTGCAAGTTTCCTAGATTGATTTTGGAAGGCTGACTCCCGCTCATGTAATTGGAAAGGTCACAACGTACGGCATCCCTTAAAGAGCATAATGCTGTTTTCAGCAGAAGTCCACAGCAAAAAAACCCTTCAAGTCAGCTGAATGGAAATCCAGCGTGAGAGCCACTGACATTTTAGACGCATCTTGGTAACACTGAAATGATGATCCTGAAATCCTTACTTAGACAAAGCTTCCCCTGAGTCCTAGATAGCTGACCAGTAATTGCACAGATTAACACTTGCATTCACTGACAGACCTGATCGTTAATTTTACCTTAGGTTAGCAGTTCTAAAACATTCTTCCAGCTATGAATACAGCTTCTCTAAAGATTTCATCTAGGAAACCAAATTAAAACTGCCATCTTAAAAAAACCCCATGCCATCTACAGTGCTAACATGACAACTGGTCAAAATACACAGGTGAAATAAGTTTCAAAAGAAACAGGAATATTTTGTAAGTTTAAACTATCTGATAATCAACGTAAGCACACACAAAGGGAAGAAAGATAAATAGGAACACACTAAAAGTTTTCTTCTACCATGGTCCTGGAAGATTTTGTTTTGGGCATTTAACAGTTAAGGAAGCAATGGCACGCTAACCCAGCACATTAAAACAAAGAGTTGGCAGCTTCTGAAGGAAAAGGGCTTGTGCTCCTCTGTTCCAACTTGTCAGTCAGCTCATGCCAGCACCCTCCACGTCTGCCTCTTCCACACACCCTCATTACATGTGTCTGTCTGGGCTCATCTGCTCATCTGTGCGGGGACTCTCCTGACAAGTCAAAAACTCTGCCTTTTCTCTGCTCTGGAATTGGATCAAATCACCTCAGCTTTTTTTTTTTTTTTTTTTGTGGCCCCACCAGGAGGCTTTTTGCTTATGGTTTCATTCTGTTTTCCTTCACTACTTGTCTGTGTTTGATTTCTAGAATGGAGGAAGCCGAATTGCTGAAAGAAAGATTCCAGGCCATAACAGTAAGTGCTCAGAGTTATAATTTGCTATTAAATATATATATACACACACACACATATATATATAAAAGGCTTAGAAGCAGTATTGTGTTAATGAACTACTCTGTATTTTCTGAAGAATTATTTATCCCAGGACAGAAAAATAGACTTATGTCTGCTTGAAATTGTTACTTTTTAATTCTGCTTTATAAGCTATTTGTTTTAAGACAGCAAAGTTGACTGTACTGACTTTATTATGGGTGGTATTTCACTTTCAAATTAAATTCAAAGCAGTGAAAGTTATCTGTGCAAGTCACTACTGGACAGTCTAAAATACGTATTACTATCATCACAGCTGAATGTTTGCCTGAAGGACAGCAGGTCAAAAGGCAGCTAGAGAATTCCAGAACGAATCAATTTTCCTATTTCACAACAAAACTGAGATATAAAAGATTTTGAGGTTTGCATTGTGGAATTAAATGCAATTTCTGGATTACTGATGATCTGTTGTAAGTATTGCTGGTCTGAAAAGTGAAAAAGAACAAGCTTGGATTAAGCAAATTCCTACCTGTCAGTTTTCGGG
>VXBO01000174.1:79308-139605 GCA_013400135.1 Rhinoptilus africanus | reverse complement strand
GGGGGGAGACTCCATGAAATTTATGCTGAAGTAGTTACAAAATATTTTCAGTTTCTATTCTACAGTGAAATCTGATTCAAAAGATTTATTGTGTTTTAAAGGAACTACTGAGTTATTTTTAAAGGAACATAACCTGATGTAACAAAAAAAGATGAATCCAAACTCTCCTCTGATTTGATCTCCACTGATAACTATTCAGTAACAACAGAATTAAACTGAAACAAAATTTGGTACTTTGAGATGAAAGGAAAACTGCCAAAGAATCACCCACTGTCACAGGCAATCTTTAAAAGCAAGCAATGGGAACAAAGGTGGTTTTCACACTTAGGATGATAGATTAGTTGTGAAACAAACACTACCGACTGAATAAATGGTGAGCAGAGTCAAAAATACCTTATTGGAACCAAAATAAATGTGAGAAGGCGTTACCTGGAAATATATGGGAGTTGAATAGGTTGGGTTTTAATTTGGTTGAGTTTTAATTATGACACTTGATAAAAGCCAACAGGCCCATTAATCATATTTACTTGAGATGTGATCAAGCCCACAATAAGGTAATTTGGAATGTTTTAGAGGGTTTAGAGTACGATTGTTTGTTTAACTGTAATGGTGTTGCAACCAGACGCATAACCTGGACTTTGTCTCTAGCGTATGGGCTCCAACGATAAGAACTGTTTCGGTGCTCCAGGGAAGCCCGGGCCTTGTGATGGTTTATACTTCCTGGTACCGGGCAGGAGGAATGGCCTTGCCTGATGAAGACTCCTGTGCGCACACCAGGGTTAGCGTCCCCTGGCTGCGTCTTTGCCTCTAGGCAAATACTGGAGACTTAATTTTTGTAAGAAACTGTGGCAGCTTGCAGCGTCTTGGATTACAGGAAATCATATCTGGGTTCTGTCCATGGCTTAATTTACTACCTTTCCTGGGTAAAGGAATTATTTGCTCTCTACTTTCATCACTTTCATCAATTGAGAACACTTAATTAAACCACTCTGTTTATTTGTTATAATGCACTGCAGAAAATGAAGGAGCCTAAATAAGATGACATTATTATCAGGTTTAAAAATCTGCAATACAAGTTGTCTAAGAAAACAATATGTTACATTACAATTGTGAGTTACTCAGTGGCTTTAGGAAGGTTTGTCTCAAGCAACACGGGAATTTCAAGTGCTACCTACAAAATGTATGTTGCAAAGGCTCTAACAGAGGATGGCAAGGGGCGCTCAGAGCAGCAAACAACTGCACTTCCACTAAAACTTGATGAGTTTCTGTTGTTAAATGACTGGCTCCTTTACAGCATCTGGTGCTCACATAGCCACTGTGGGTTTTCAAATTCTTTTTCAAATCTTCTCTATGTGGCAAAGCAAAAAGGAAGCCCCTATTGTTATTATTATTATTTTAAGGTTTCAATGCTCCCACAGCTCTGAAAAGGAACCATTTTTATCTGTAACGTAGCTTCCACCTGCTGCTGGTGTATGTAGAATATAACAAGTGAAAAATAAAATGCATCCAATTTTGTTAGACTATTATATCTTAAAATACAAAAGCTTTAGTGCTTGTTGTGGCAAACATATTGAGATAAAACAGTCAAATAGAACCTTAGGCTTTGTCCTTTCTCATAAAATCCTCTACTCTATAGGAAAACAAAAGTGATACAAGGTTTGAATTATGATTAAAGTTTGGAATGATGACATTTCTGCAGTCTTATGCCATCAGACTCAAGTGTCCATAGCTCTACATAAGATCCCTCAATAACCAAGCCTTACCTCTGGAAAATTATATGAAAACAAAAATGCATCAGCTAAAACATTAGCTGCTGCTTTGGCCTTGACAGTACATGCCATCTGCATGGGACCAAGCAGACCAGCGTTGGCACCACTGTGGAACACTGACTTAAACTAATGGACTTGGTACACAAGATACCTAGCAAGGTACTGCTCCACAGATGAGTTTCCCTTCCTTTCAGTTAGATCCAACTTAGAACACAATTATTTTTGATGCTCAAAAGTCAGGAAAAATTCCTATGTGTTTCAGTAGGAGTGAAAATTAGGACAAAGGCTCAAATCTCACCTTGCACTGATGCACAACAGAAAGGAAGGGATGAAGGTGCTGTTTCATGAAAAGCCAATCTTGCCTACATTAACAATAGTATCCTAAGAGAGGATTAGAGGACTTCTGCCAGCAACCTGATTATCTACAGGGGCAGAGTACGAAGTTTAGTAGAAGCAGGGATCTCAGCTATCTAGGAATAAACATTTATTCCATTACACGTATAGTCAAAGCTTTGAACAGCAAGACACTGTTTGCAGACAAAGCCTAGCAGAATACACTGCAGGAAGAGTCCTAACAGGTTTTAAAAGGTATTCTGATGACACACAGTTCAAAAAGGTTCCTCATACACTTTCCTTGAATTTAGCTTCTGGCATTAGACCTTCAGCTTTCTTTGACTGGCTATATAAAAGACAGTCTATTTCAACCTATTTAGGGTGGATAATTGTATAATGGATGTTTATTACCAACCAGTGGAATTAAAGCATGCTGGGACACCAAAGGATACAAGTAGAAAATTTTAAGAGAAAAAATAGGGGATGCAAAAGAAACATAGACCTCTAGCAAAACAAAAAGGCAAAAGCTGCATTATTGTATAGGTTCCTCATTACAGTTAATCTAAAATCTAGTCATTTGTGCTTTTAGACTATGATTTCTTTCTGCATAGTATATTTGTGTACCAGTTCTCATTTCAGACTGCCCAAACTTCTAGTTCACATCTCCAGTGGTATAAAAAAAATATTTAAATTGACTTAGAATAGTTTTAATAGTATAAACCAAGTAAAAAAATCATTCTCTAAGAACTTATCCAGAACTTTATAAAGAGAAAAAGCAGTTTCCTTAGGAATTGTAACAGTGTATAAAAACAAGCTTTTGTCACGCTTTGCTCACCTAATGATGGGTTATTCAAAGGCCATTTATACAATGAGATCAGGAATATTTCCTAATTAGGGAAAGGTACGAAGGTCAGAGACGAGATGCTATGTCTTCAAAATGAGCACTGGCTGAGTAAAATCCAGCATAGCAGCTCTTGGATAAAATCTCTTAAAAGGGACACTGCAGAAAAATTACCTGTTGTAGTGATCCTAAATCAGTAGCTTTGTTAACGGAATTAAAGAGCATTTCAAAATCAAAACCACTACAGAGTTGAGGGAAGCATGTATCTTGAGGCAAGATCCCTACCCGTTCTATCTGGTGTATTAAAGAGGCAGACTAACACCATCAAGGAAAACTGTAAAGTACAGGTGGTGTTTATATATCGCTGCTGCAAGAGAGACCTCACTGGCACTCCTTCACCTACCAAACCCCAGCACACCATCAGTTGCGCTTGGCCAGCCTGTAGTCCTGCCCTCCATCTCCACAAGACTAGCTCGTTTATTCTACTTCCCATCCTTCAACAAAGTGTCCCTATAGCCTGTGGCCCCACCGTTAATTTTGGCGTTCCAGTGACAGTGAAATGATTCAGCCAAGAACACTGGCTTTTCCTGTTTCCAAACCCCAGGTCCTGGGGAAATGGTGAGAACTACTCCCAGCCTTATGCTCAGCACTTCCTTACTGACTTTCTGCACTCCTTAAGCACAGCTGGCTCCTCAGGTGGGCTGAAAGGGCAAGTCTTCCTGTATTTGTGAAGAACTTAACTCCTTCCTAAACCATCCTTGTCTGAAAACAGACTTTGTTAAAAAAACAAACCTAACCAACCCTATCAGTAATCCGTTCTAATTGAAAGGAAAGAGAGATTGGCCACCGGTCAGCAAACGTTCCTGCAGAGGACAACGGGTGATATAATTTACTTTCCTAAAACATACCAAGAAACAAGTTGCAAAAGTTGCTATGTCCAATAACAGGATTTTATAGCATTAAGACTGACCAAGAGAATAGCCTGTTAATGCAGCTTGTAAACGTTAGTTTCCTTTGGCTTGATTTCTTTCCCACTGCCTGCTGAGGACACAAAGTACTAAATCAGTGTTCAGCCCCATCCAGAGCAGCCACAAGGATACTCCACATGGCAGCAGCTATCCAAATACACAAGAGGCTCAAGTGTTGCCAGCATTTAGACACTGTTCACCCATTTCCTTTTTTCTATAATCTGTAGCAAAAAGGATGAAGGTGGCACTATGATAGATCAGTACTACTTGAGGTTTTTCCTTCTGAAGTTCAGCAACCATGAAAACAGCCTTTGCACAGACAAAAAAAAAAATCTTTTTTTTTTTAATTAAGAGGTAACATACACGAAGCATACTACATTTCTCTATGTTCATCTTTATCACTATTCAAATAATGAAATAAATTTCCAAGTCTTTGTTTATTCCTCTTGATTTCAGCTATTAGCCACAAGGTAGGTAAGCTCAGTACTGGACTCACCCAATGGCCCGTTTCAGGGAGTGATGTATCCCAGTGGCACAGTGCAGACCATGCAGACCCTTTCCTCTCCTAAACGATGCGTGGGCTGCTTAGGAATTTTGGTCAGGGCCCATTTCTCACCTCATTCTGCATGTACGATTGTGCTCAATGTTATTTCCTCCTGTTTTCTTCCCCTACCCTTTCCAACAGTAAATTACTTTTATTTTGGATCACCCCTGCTTTGTGGTCATTAACATGTTTAAACAGACTTTAGAGGAAGAGTAATGGCAACCATACCTGCATGGGACACAGGAGCTATTGCTGCTAAGAATTATGCGCTGCCTGAGCACCATATAAGCTTTAAAATAAGGCTTTATTTGCATAGATTGATTTCACACTACTGAACACCGCCTAAACATTATTTTCTTTTTAGCAACAAGTAATTTCTCTAAAAAGTGTTTTACTGTTCTCTTAATTTGTAGGACAAAAGAAAACTGCAAGAAGAAATTACACAGAAACGTCTAAAAGTGGAAGAGGAAAAAATGAAACACCAGCATTTAAAGGTAAGTAAAGTGTTGGATTTATGTAACTAAAGATAGCCTCAAGTCATTCAGCATGAATAAAGGTTTGGGATTTTGGGATGCAAATCTTCATGCATTTAAGTCATGCTTTTACTGTCAAATTTTCACTGCTTTTTGGAGTCTTGCCAGGACTCCATTTAACTTTAATAAGCATCACCCTTTGAAAAAAATTACACTCAGGAGATAATGTTATTTGATCACTTTCATGGCATAAAATGAGATCATAACCAGGAATAACTCACAGCTGAAAATTAAGCCTCACATTTCAGACTGGGTGTGTTCACTCCTTAATTCCACTACAGCAACCTCACTTGGTACAGGGTGCAGCACAAGCATGAGGTCTAATTGCACTTTTTACTGGAAAAAAAAGCAGCCAATTTTTATTTGGCTATAGCCTTTTGTCAGCTTGTTTAATGACTCTTTGGTAAAATAATGCGGTTTCTTTGTATATTAAAAAACCAACCAACCAAAAAAAACCAAACCCGAACACATAAATGCTGCAAATATTGTCCTGAAATGTGGCTTGGTAAACTCAGGATTACAAGGTCCAAATTACTAAGAAACCAAAGTATCCAGCTCTGCAGACACTTAAAATTGCAGCAATTTCTACCCAACACCCCCATTCTTTACACGTCTATTGCAATTTGACAGTACATGTCATGTAGGGAGATAAGACAGAATCTCTGCCTCTGGAAATATGCAAGACTGAGTATTTTACATACCCTTTTAATTATATGAGTGGGTAAACAATTTCAGAAAGACATGTTTAATACAATATCAGGAGCGTGGTGTATCTCCTTGAGAAGCATATTTAAAACAGACTCTTCTTCAAAACAGACACCTGATTCTGGGTTCCATCTACCCTATTCTTTTGCATCAAGCCAAAAAACCAAGCTGTGATAAACTTGTTCACCGAGCCAGGCAAGCCAACACCAAGTCACCTGTGCTGAGGATTTATTGGAAGGCAGTGACCATAAGGATAGGCTTGACCAATTGTGTAATGTCTTGCCTAAAAGAGAGAGGAATATCTTTTCCAAGTCCTGTAAGTAATAAGCAGCAAACATGTGACTGTTGTCCTCTATCTTAGTGCAGAGTTACATGGAGTACTGCACTTTATGTTTCAAGTTTCCATGCCTATAAATTCAGAACGACTCTTTTGCCCTTCTTTTAAGAAGGATAAACTGATCTGTTCTAGACAACCAGCTAATCCTCACTACTGCTGGGTGCAGAGTCCTAGGGCAGTTTCCCTACAGATTTAGTACATGCCTTCAGCTAACATTAATAGGTACAACAGAGTTAAAAAGTTAAGAAAACAAAAAGCTACCTTGCACTTATTCTGAAGGTGTTTTACGTAATTTTACAGAAACTATAACACTCTCGAAAAACATTACTGAAATGCTCTTCCTTTTGAAGAGGACAAAGGATGTCATTTGTTTGCCTGTTCTGTGAAAAAGCATACAGATATCATACAGAGAAGGTTTTAAATTAAAATCGGCCATATTGCATACGAGGCAAATCAAAGATCTCTAGAGGAAATATTCACTTGTGAAAAAGGGATCAAACATCCATTTTATAGACATGTATGGTGTGTAAGTACATACATATCATTAGCTATTTGGAGCATGCAAAATGGAGACTACTTTTTCCAGCCAAGTACTAAGGCACCTAATATCAGACGCAACATTGTTGTACGAACATCCTCTGCTTGATGGTCTAGAAGCCTGCTCCTTTCACAAATGTTTATGCTTCAGACTAAGTCAGGTATTTCAATGGAATCAAAACACCACAAGAATCTAGTGCAGAATCGCTTTAAACCATATTTAGACTTCTAAAATGTTTAGTCACTCCAGTAAATTTTACTGATGGCTCACTTCCCTAGCGAGTCAGTTTGATTTCACTCGTTTATACTCCTACCAGTTGTGCCTGGTGAAATCTAGAGCTCCATGACCTATCCAACATTACTCGCACCTGTCCCTTAGGAAACTATTGCAGGTTAGTAAATCTCACTGTCATAGAGCTGTTCCTGTTAGCTGGGTATCACTACCCTGTTCCTCGTTTTGTCCTTCATTCCTATTTATAACCCTTAGCAACAGGTTTATTAAAAGGTTGTTGCTTTGTTTTGTGGGGGTTTTTTTGGTTGGTTTGGTTTGTTTGGTTTGTTTTAAACTTCCTTTTTGTAAATAGGAATCTCTGCTCCGGCTTGCCAATGACTTTGTTTGCTGTCCCCAAGCTAACTTCCTACTAGAAAGAGACATATGCGGTATCATAACAGGTCTTAGTTATCCAGTAGAACCATACTGGAGAAGGAATATTTACTCCCTACATGTGCAACTCTGCCACATGAAGTGGAGGACACAAAAGCAAATACAGACATATGTGTGGGCAGGGCTTCATAGAACTGCAAGGGGTGATGGGGGCGTCTAGTGAGGGTACAAGGGAAATTTCGTCCAACAACTAAGTCTTTTCCCTACATGGAATCCTTCTCACTGAGGCAACAAGGGAAGTGACCACAGTTGCTCAAAAAGCGTAGTCAGCACTGATTTGCGTGTACTTTTCAAGAGCTTTTCTGATTTAGCTTATTAAGGTTTTGGCTTCTGATGTGCCTGAACTCCGTTAGTGCTACCTTGTAGTGCTGGTCACACACTTGCTTTTTCCAGACGTTAACAGTGTTCAACTACGTCTTCTGTGAAAACCGTGAGAATGATTTATGCCTCCCCCAACATGCCATAAGGTGAACTGTCATGCCCTGGGAGAGCAAGACCCACAAACGTAAAACCCCTGTGCCTCCCAGGATGGATCTTGCAGCGTTAGTCTAACCACATTAAAGATTACAGTGGAGTTATACGTGGAGCATGCGTAGGGCATCATTCACAGAATTTGCAGAATATTTTCACAGTACTGCTGATGTGACCATGAACGACAAAAGAAAGTGATTACTTTCCAGCACTCTGGCCATTCCCAAGGTCTTATGACATTGCAACGTATAAGTATCCCTCTCCCTTAACATACTGAGCCTAATGCAAAATGAACATGCGTTCATACAACTGCTGTAACACATGTACAACCTAGTACTGAGCTAGAGGCGCTTTGGAGTGGAAGGAAGTGCTTAGACAGCAGAGAGAACCCAACAGCCCCAAAGCAGAGGCTCCTGCACTGGCTTGTTCTCATGCCTCAGTGGAGCAGCCTTGAAACACTCTGTTGTTCAAAAGCTGTTTCAAAAACTACGCAACGTGTCATTCTTTCAAAAGTGGCCAATTAACTTAAAATGATTACATGGCCTTTGGTTGGGAACAGCAGCAAACTATTCTAGGAAAAAGCAAAAATAATGCTATTGTGTTACGCCTGTATTTAGGGACTTTGTTTTCTTGGGCCTAACCCTATACATACATGAAGCTTTTGTTGATTTCAATGGGTGTTATCAGTTTCTGAGGTCTACAGTGCCAACCCCACTGTAATTCTCACAAGGAATTACAGATTTATTTTTGGAGAGAGCAATGCTAGACTAATTCAGTTCCAGCCAGGATTAAAAAATCACTTTTCTAGGACCCCTGTTTATCATTAAAATCTAAACAGTTTGATTGAAAGGGGATTGATAACTGCCCCCTCCCACTCGAGAAAACAGTATTTTGTGGTCAATAAGGATTGTGCCAGCACCAACCTATGTGCATCTACCAGATCAGGTAAAAGCATTCTATTAAAATCTGCATTCATTTCATTTGAGCCTAGGACACAACTGCCAGGAGGTGCTGCCAAGTGACCCTACAGCCAGAGTCAAGGCTCGGAATATCAGTCTTGAGCAGCCCTTTTTTCCCCTTCGATTTCCTAGGATCTAGTGCTGAGAGAGAGAATACTGTCTGGCAAGGCTAAGGCAACTGTAAACATTGCTCCTATGTTCTGGTGAAAAAAAAAAAAAAGTAGTACCATGGAGTGCCACAGAACTCCCAGCAAGCCGGTTTTAGGTTTTAGCCACAGTTTCTATCACATCATGTATTTCACACATCAAGCAAGTTGAAAATTGCATTCAGCTGCAGTCAGGTCCCTACATGCATCCTCCTTCACCAGTTTGCCCTCACTAATAACCTCATGTAAAGTATACAGTAAACAGAAAACTGTAGGAAGCAACAGTTTAAGTGACTCAGCACACAGGATGGAGCTGCTGCAGGCAGCACGGAGCTTAACGCAGCCTTCTTACCAGTGCTGGGCACAGCTCTGCCTCCCAGCAGCAGCCCTCAAAATCCAATTTAGTCTTTATCCACATCCTACAATCAATGAAACTATATGGGCGGGGGAGGGGGGTACTAACATGGAAATCAGACAGCTCAAGGAATCTAAATTGCAAACAGAAAAATCATGGTTAATTAAAACCCTTATATGCGTGCTTTCTTTTCCCCCTGTTGAAACAGTTTTTCTAAGGAGCCCTGACTCCCATTTCTTCCCCAAGGTGGCAACTGGATTTATATTCCTCAGTTAGACTGAAGGGAGTACCGAGAACACGAGAAAGTATGCACGGTTTACAACATTGACCCTGCAAATATGAACTTATCTCCCTTAATATTTTTTCTTTTTTTGACATATTGTAAAGCAGCTGTAGGAAGCACTTAGTGCACTCAGCCATATTTTTCAAAATCTGAAAACACAGCTGGGACATCCACTCACCTGTATCCATACAATACATCCCTTTATAAGCCACTACCGTACAGAAAGAACCCCATGGGCACTAAAGAGGTCAGGACCTCATACGTAAGCCCCGGATTGCCCCTACAACAGTAGCTGTAAATACGGAGCAGGTCTGCTGAAACACTGACCAACAGCAGCAAGCCAGGCTCCACCTTTCCAGTCCCATCACTACTCCACACATCCCCACAGATAAAATGCGAGTTCACTACCATAATTACCCGAGTTCCTTGTGAACTCCAGAGACAGCACTGCATCACTAACTCCCTAGAGATCTCTTCCCACACACAAGCTTATTTACAGAAACTTTTCACCTTTTATATCCCCTCCCAGAGTTTATGCAATGCCATGTGCCCAGAAATCAGGGCTATTGAAATAAAACTGTAGCGCTTCTGAGCAGGGTCTTTTGCACGCGTCTGTAATATGTGCAATTTGATACAACTGTTTTGCTTTATTGAGGACAAACACACCACTGGATCCACTTACAAATACTAATCTGTTGCAGGTAACAACTGACATCCTCTATGTGTTTATTGACTGGACTAATAAAACGGGACATTGTTCTTAATGAGCTTGGTTTTGAGTCAACCTCAAAACACAAATGTGTTTTAGTATTTCTCTTTCTGTGGCACTCACTGACATCAGGTTGCCTTATGTTAGATACAGCTTATAGCATCAAGATAAATACAGTAAATTATTAAATAGCTTAACTTTTAAAGTACACTTTCTCGTCTGTATTTTTCCCCATCAGAAAAAGGCCTTGCGAGAAAAGTGGCTCTTGGATGGCCTTAGTTCTCTCACTCCAAAAGAGCAAGAAGAAATGCAAAAGCAGAATCGAGAGGACCAACAACGGACTCGTGAGCTGGAACAAGATATTTTCAGGTAAGGTAGCAGCCCTGCCCTTCTGTCTGGGTTAAAATGGTCCCTTCTTAAAAGTCCTACCTTATTTTGTAAAAGATTAAACTGTCAGCAGGGGCTAAACATACACAGTTTGATACACAGAGCAATCGTCGTTAGATTTTCTAGTCATATAGAATTAGAGAATGCCCAGTGCAAGCTTCCATACTGTGAATTTTACCATACTGCACCATAAATATCTTGCAGAGTATTTGTTTGCCTAATTCCAGATACCCCTTTTATGCTATACTCAATAGAGTAAGTCACAGTATATGGGTTTTGCTCCGAAAGCAATTGCTGAATCATAATTTCAAAGTAACAGTAAATAGATTTAAAATTTTCTTTTAAAAACTTTTAAACCAGATCCTTACCTGGCTCCAGGTACTGACTGGTACTACCCATTAGTACCCACAGAAAAGATTAAGTGTTCCTGTTTCATTAAATTCTGCAAAGTTCCATCATCCTTTTTTGAGGCTTCTTCCTCTATTTCAGTTGAATAGCATCTTCCTCCATACTCTCCTCTTCCTCCACTGTCCTCCTACACGCACGCTTTTGGCAAAGTTGTCACCAAGATTACCTCCTCCAGTTATCTGCCACCCACTTCCCTCCTTCCTTACTCCATCTCTCTGACACAAACAATAATTCTCTTGGCTGACAGGCAGCAGCCTAGTGCTAGATTGTCCTATAATTATGCTGACTTCTTGCTTGAAAGCACTTTTCCCAACAGAACAGCTTTTCATGCACCTCTGTGGAATTCTTTGTTGCAGTGGTAGGAGGTAGACAGTGTGCTCTAAAAACATGCCAGCAGGTCGTGATTATGAAGACACATAAAAGGGGTCCCTACAACAGTGTGAGCACCAGGAAAGAGCCGTGGGGGAAAGGATTGGCTCAGGAGCAATAGGGAAGTTGCTCTGAGCAAGTAGCTCCCCACCAGCCCACTGGAAGTTCAGCCCTTCTCCAGGCACTGGGTTTTCAAAGTCTGGTTGACTTCAAGTAAGAGCTGGAGCTTTAACCAAGATCTCCTTCATACCCTAAGAAATTTGGTGATGGGAGATCTTTAAAGCTACTTTCATTGACACTGTTTACGAGTCATTTGACGACACCCAAGTAAAGAACAAGCAGCGTTATTATACTGGAGGTCTGTGAATATCTGTGCCACTAAAAAGGAAAGCTGCTGAACTCCTGACATACTGACTGCCTGAAAAATGGTGAAATACTTTAGCAGGAAACATACTGTACATCTCCAGCATCCAAATCCAGGCTGTCACTTCATAACATACCTTTAGGGTTCTCTGCAGCTGCATCATTGTAATTGAGCTATCTCACAGCAGCACTGGCAGCGGGTCTCTCCTGTCCTATCCCCAGGAAGACTTGGAATGCAGGATTAGGATTCAAAAGCCTTCCTACAGTACCAGATATATCAGCAAATAGTGCTTATTATTCACATATGTAATGTCATCTACAAGTTTCACAGAATCCTGGGTTTGTAACTACAGTTGTACAGCCTTTTGATACTGTGTTTGTAAAATTCTTGTCCTGAATTTGTCTTAATGTTTATTTATTAAACATTAAGTGGCCGTAAATTTTATTTCCTCAGAGACCAAAACTGAACACACACAGTAAGCTTTACTTGTCTGAATATAGCCATACAACCTTCTTTATCATGACTCGAATTTATCACTGTTACAAATAATAAAACAGTAATCCATCTGGAGCTTCAAACCTGAAAAACTCCTTTAATTTATCTAGCTAAATTAGCATCAAAAAGGAATATTCCCTCTGCTTTAAGACTAGGTTGGATCCAAAAGTTGACATGGGGATATAAATTTTAAAATTTATCTGAATTAGAAGCTTCCAGGTCTTTTGAAAGATGCCCATAGACATTTAAAGGAAGATTTCTAAATGCATTTGTGCTTTAAGGAAGGAGAAATGAATGTGCCAAGCCCACCATTTGTCCCCGATTGCTTTCTTAAATGAAAATATGGATCCTGGAGTAACATCTTCTCCTGTCTCTATTTTTGATAATTACAAGGACTAGATGCAGATACACTGTGAATGGGAAGACTGCACATTTACTACTGCACTACATGACTAAGAGCACACACATTATACCAAACAAGGTGGAGGTTGCTCAGCTCATACACTTGATGTATGCCGGAGCCTGTTAACAGCCTAACTATAGGAATGTACTGTTACCTTCCCAAAGGAGTTTTTGCCAGAGACTTGGTTAACGTTCAGCATGTACAAAAAAATCCATTTTAGAATTCCTTCCCTATGTAGGTGGGATGCAGGGATTACAGGTTTGCTTTGTTGCGTTGGTTTTGGTTTTGATTTAGGTTTTTGTCGTTTCTATTTATATGCCTGCATTTAAGAGAAAAGTATTAGGTAAGAATTCTTTTCCTAGACAGTTCCAGATTCAGTTAATGACAAATACAAGTCAAATTTATGTATCTACATGCCTGATATTCTGACCATAAACAAGCAATTTAAATCCTGATGAAAATGAAATTAAATAAATTTACTTGCAACTGTAAGCACTATAGTGGAAAAAAATGCAATAAATGTTTGATTGTAGTTTCTGGTCTCCTTCCTGCTATTACAAGTATTATTCTTTTTCTAAGAATATTTGGTTTATTACATTTGCTTAACAGAACATGTGATTGGTTCCTCTTATTTTTGTATATGCTGCTCTTTCATCGCAATTTTTTTTTCATGACAAACTAAACATTTCCACGACAAACTAAACATTTCCACAGCCGTTTGTTGTTACTACCAGTGTTACCAACAAACTTTTCCTGCCTGTGACCTTCTGCTGGGAAGCTCCACCAAATTGCTTCCTCCTTAAAGTGATTCCTACTTCTTGATGTACATCTGAAATACTTGAGATTTATTTGTAGTTACATGAATCAGATAAATTACATCAGTATAAAATGAAAATATTAACTGACAAAGAAAGTATAACACAAAATGACACGCTGTCTTCAGTCTTATGATAACAACTTCACAAGTATAATGCATCCTAGAAATCAAAATCTGCATTGAAATGCTCCTAATTGCATTCCTGAGCCACCTTGAACTAAGAGGACTTAATTCACCATTGCTGAAGTTTTAAAGACAGTTTAAAGGTTTGTAAGGCCTTGATATCAAAAGAAACATTTTCATTACTGATACACTTGCTTTCATAACCAAACAATCTACACACCTTAGAGTTATACTTCCCACCACTCCTCAATAGCCGCCTAGCAAAGGCCTCTAGAAAAACATCCCTGCTGCCTTTCAGATATTATGTTTTCTTTAGACCTACCCAGCCCAGTTTCAAACCAGACAGCAGCAATACAGAAACCTAGTGATGCTGAGTTCAGTATGAACAACGTCCACTAAATAGCACAAAATACGCACCATACAGAACTTGCACAAGTGCCTTTTCTATACTATAGATAGCACCCAAGCTAACAAAAGCTCGCATGACTACCTGCCCTATAAATCAAAGACTACTAAACCAATCATGAAGACACATGTCATACAGCAACAGTAAGATATATTCTTGAGAAGCCCAGTAGAATTCTTTCTTCTGGGCATCTAATTATTAAATTTCACTTGATTCTGATAGATTCTGTCCACTCAGATCATTATTCTGCATGGGTTTTATCTTCAGTTAGAGACTCTGAATCACTTCAAAGACATACTGAATACCCTTAGACCAGTCTTTGTTTCTGCTGAATGGACAATTGCAACTGTAGGCAGATTATTTACAGTAGTGGTGTGGGCCTTTCCATCACCCTCCAAAATGGGACCTCTGTTTTGAAACATCTTTTACTTGGGTGTCAAACAGAGCTGGAGTATGCCTGCTAATCAGTTTGGATTTGAGCATTTTTTGATAAAAGGGAGAACTTCATTTTTGTATCAATAACAAAACAGTGAATAGCGAGTGGCCTGAGCCACCTTGCAGACAAATAGCTGAACGCCGTGGTTACAGACAAACCCGGCATTTACCTTACCTGTCCTGTTCCCCCTCTACATCATAGAAGTTACAGTGAGCCAAGTGAGCTTGTCCTTGGTCAGGGGACAAGCTGAATGAAGAATCTGGAGTCCCGTTTTGTCATTTAATTTTCAGCAAATACCACTCATTCTTGATGGAATTAGTTGCTGAACAACATACTGAAAAATGCACAAACATCACAGTTAACTAAAATCCATTCAATGGTTTGTAATGTGATACTTGAATGCAGGCTAAGGCTAGATGGACTCCAGAGCTGCTAAAGCGTTTGACTCACCTCAAAACATGTAAGGACTTGCTAAACTGCCTTTTCCTCTCAGTCTGGTATTCTCCAGGGTGGCAGCCTCCTATCTGCTTTTCATTCTTAAGCCGTTTATTCTTCTTCTGAGGTGGCAGTGGTGCCAACCCCAGCAGATTAGCTGGTGGACAGCAGCAGTCAGGTGTTCTCTGCAGAATTTCTTAATTCAGCTACTACTTTGGCAAAGAAACGTCCAATTTAATATCTCAGCTTCTAAGGTTCCTTTTTTCATCCACACCTCCATACTACTTGTTTTCCTTTCTCAAAGAATGAATACTTCTTAAGGAGAAAAGGACACATATCCAAAGGATTGATTTAATACAGTAGCTGTGTCATATTTCCAAAACACAGCAGCATTGTCAAAAGACAGTTTCTTAGAATTGCTAGCGTAGCTGCTAGACTCTTTCATGACCAATATGAACTGTGATGTAACTTCATAAAGGTCTAACTGATTTAGAAGCTTCTAAAGATTTAAACACACCAGAAAGATTCTGGCCTAAGTTTTCAACTGCATGAAGTCAAAAGATCTCTTTGAACTAGACAGATTGCATCTTTAAAAAGGTTTTTTCAACAAATGCCAGTGTGCAAACTCACAACATCCTCTGAAAATGAACCATAAAAATCTACGTCTATTTGCAAGTATGAGCACAAGAGAGATACTGAAGGTCTTGATGTACTTCCCATTACATGGGTATGAGAATTTTTCCCCGACCCCCCTGAGCACTGAATCAGTCCTCTTAATTACTATGTGAAGTGGGTGTTGGTATGGGTGTGAGAGCATATATAAACTTAAATAATACTTTTCTTGATTTCCCAGATATCATTTTTGTGCCTAGGAGCATTTAGAGTCCAGACTGAAATATACCCATAGTAATGTGTTCAGTTCATTGTGCTTCTGTGAGCTTTTAATGATTAATTTTTGCATTATGATAATATTGCAATGAAGTCTCATGTAAAAATACATTAAACAAATACTATTCTGTAAGAAGTGCAGAAATATGGCACATGTTCATTGCATTAGTTTCTTTTATAGCCCTCCAAGAATATTCATCCCCTTCATTATAAAATTTTAAAATTTTAGCACTATAATCAGTACCTTTGAGCAGGGTCCTAAGGACATCTTGCAGAGCTCAGGTCCAAAGCATCAGCTGCTTTTAAATATTTTTTTTTTTAGCTTTTACTTTCATCCTGAATGCATTTTTCATCACATCTCAATTCTGAGTTCTGTGATACATTTGTGTTTCAAAAAAGAGGATACTCTCACTAACAGATAAAAGTCCACGTAGTATCCTATTATTGTAGCTCTGTAAATCTGAGTTTAAATAGCACAAGAGCCACAGTGTTATTCAGACTACTCAAGCAGTCGCAGAAGGAGGAGATAAATATTCCTTCTCTGCCAACCTCCATTAAACTTTTCTGGTCTGCTTACTTTAAAGGGAGGACAGGTTTCTCTTATTAATGTTCAGTTTGGTGTAATATTGTGGATCCTAGCACACAGTAAAGAATAAGTCAAAAGATAAACCAATTTTTTTCTATCAGGGTTGTAAGACATCATTACTTACCACTTTGGCTCAGATCACCTAGTTGTAACTATTCTGACTGAACTCAGCAACTAGTGATACTAGTTGCAGTTGCCTTAAGTCTACAGTCATCCATTTCTGACATGACTTAAAACACAATGGAAGGCGTATTTCACTGAAATATGGAAGGGTTTGACATTTGCTTTTGTTTTTTCCTTAAAGTTGAAAGAAATTCTTCCAAAAACGAACCCAGAAAGAAAAGGTAGATGAACCAGGAGATTGAAGCTATACGGCACTCATCTACAGCATGAGAGATCCAGTTCAAGTCCCAGATGAGAGTTAAATCTGGACTTGATTCTAGATCTCCATGGAAAAGTGACTTCCCAACTACTAGGCTACTAACGCTAATTTCTATCTAAACCCCAACAAACATGCAGAAAGGAACAATCTTGAATAGAAAGAGGAAAAAAAGTAGGATATGGGACACCAGCTTAAGTCACTACCTTAGTCACCAGAGAAAAGACTTTGAGACACTAACCTTAGAGGTGTGCTTTAACCAGGCATTGTTTTCTCCCTGTCTCGCGTACATAGAGATTAGATATTTCATCCTGGACCTTTCTGTCTAGAAGTGTTTCATCAAACATCTTAGTGCTAAGAAAATAAAAACTCTAATTAGGAAAAAGATACCTTAAACATCATAGTTAGCTCTAATATGCAAAAACCCATATAGCGTAGATTCAACATATAACAAAAAAGGGAGGGAAAGAGAGCTGTGACCCCCTTTAAATAATGTACAAGCCTACAACAGAAATCAATAGCCCAAAAGAAATTTTGTCTGCTAAGCTTCAATCTGCTTTTTACATTACAATAAAGGTGCTTTAAGAAAATAGTTAGCCCATCAGCCAAGTCTTAATTGGCAAGATATTTCTGGTTTGTACTGCTAAAATCTGACAGAAGTCAGTCAATTGCTGAATATCCTGCTATCTTAGACAATATCCAAAATTAGTATATTTGGTATTCAAGAGGTAGGCTTGTAGTCTTGTAAAACAAAGCTCTCACTGACTAGACCTGGGTACAACTCAAGGCTCCTCCCCTAATAAACAGACCCTTAAAAATTGTTTCTTAGTGTTAGAAATCTCAATTCCAGTCTTAGGAAGTGATTGCTATCAGCACCTGATGCAACATGTATCACACCTATATGAACTACTCAGTTTCCTCTTGCAAATTTGTTGGTAATGCTTGTGAGGATATTACTTGAGCAAACGCTGGAAACATTAACCTTCTCAGCTGCTTGTCCAAGGTGCACTGAACCCAGAGCATCTTACACGACTGCCGTTCTGCTGAAAAGCAACGCCTTACAGAAACAAGATTTCAGCACTTTTCCCAGAGAATTAAGGACACAAAATGCCAACCAGTGACTAAGAAGGACACGCGTATACTTGTAAAAGCCTTAGTACATGGCCTCCAAGAGGAGCCCTTGAAATATACTGGTATTTTTAAGTCTGTAGCTACACAAGCTCTGTTCTGGTCTGTCGGGAATGCTACAATAACACCAGTCAAATGCCATTATTATTTTATTTAAAATAATGATACTTGTTCTACCCCTCAGAAATACGAATGCCATTTGATTTCCATTGGTAGAAGTCATACTTCTGGAATTGTAGCTTCTAGTTATAGATTGAGGAGAACTGCCCTCCCTGGGAGATCCGCCTGAATGCAGTTTGGCTACACTTACTGAAATAGGGCACATGAGCTGATGTAACTGGTAGTACTTAAAGGGACAGAGTACAAGAACATTCTTCTGACTTTCTTACAACAAAAGAATTTGCTTCTTTACACCATGTGCACAACTACACATACAAAATTAAGAAGCAAACAAACTCATAACCCTGGTGTCTGTATACTAGATTCCTACATCTCTATTACAAGGGAGTAATTGCATTTCTTGAGACGATATAGGAGAGGAAAAACTGCTTAGAGATGAGGAAATGCTGTGGGGTCCTGTATTCCTTATCTGTTCCTTCCTGAAAAGTAAGTTCATTTCAGCCACTGTTTTCAAAGTAGGCTCAGAAGGAGCCTATTGCAGGTATATTTTTCCTTTAAAAAATGAGAATACCATTTCACAGTATTTTCTGATGCATGTGAAATTATAAGCTGATCTCATATCAGAGCAAAATTTGTCAGAGTAAGTAGAACCAGCCCCACTATGTATTGAATCTGCAGTGTTGTTCTCTGCCTGGTATTAAATCAATGGGAATTGTGATTGCAGACTGGAGAAGGAAATTGAAGCTCTGGAAAGAGAGGAAATGGAAGTCTCAGCTAAGGAAAAAGCAATTTTAAAGAAACTTAAGTCCGTTGAAAAAACAACAGAAGACATAATAAAGGTTAGTGCCAAATTACTCCAGAAGTAGAATTAATTACTCATTCATCATGATAACCAGGGAAAGGGGAACTAGCTCCTCTGAGTGGTTATAAGCTTTTTTCTAAAGTGACAGTAGTTCAAAGAGGTCAAGATATTATACTGTTCGAGTGCCCATTTGCTTGTTTGTGGGAGTGGGGGAGCAATTCCTATCAGTACTCACCTACAGCACGTCTCAAAGACATACAGCTGCTACTGGCACCAACCAGCAGCTTCACAGCTCAGCCAGAGACTGACAGAACAGGTACAGAGCGGGTACAGAGGCTGACGTATTCATGCTCCCTCAGGTGATGTGCCCAGCTAAACTGCATCACGCTTTCCCCCAAGTCCCTGAGAGAGGTTGTAGTGAAACATGACTTAACATTATGTCATTAGTCTTTGTCAAAAGGTCATTTTGATACTTGAAAATCATCTTAAATTATCTCAAAAACATAGTAATGAAACTGAACTTCAGTGCTCCAGTTCTTCTTACAGACACACACGCTCTGAAAACACGCCGGGAGATAAGCACAACTGGAAAGCCAAAGTAGAGCCTTTGTAAATCTTTGAAGCCAACCAGCTTGCGCCACGGTGTGTGAGGCTGTGTCACTGATTAAGACTGTGTAGTGTCCTGTCCTTCCCTGCATGACCTGCAATTACATTGTCAAAAAAAAAGACCAGAAAAATTTCACTTTCTCCTTTGCCATGTTCCAACTGTGCAGGGTCTGCTTTTAGGCCCTTCTCAGTATGAAGCCGCACACACGAAAAGTTAAAACTATCAGATAAAGGAAACCTCTGTCTAGTTAACATCTTAAAACTGACTAATCACATTTATTGTTAATGGTTCTCTTTCCTAGTCTGTGAAGACTGAAAAAGCAGAAGTTGAAAAAGGTATGTTTAGTCAAAAAGAAAAAAAAAATTAAAACGGTTCCTGTAGAAGTCAGTGAAAACATACTAAATGCTTTGTGGATCTTCTTTACTCAGAGGCAGCAGACTACATATACACCAGCATACCTGACCTTCCCAAGTATTTCAGGCCTTCTGCACGGAAGAGCACAACACATGCTGCCACCGATGATGAAGAAAAGAGAAAAGGTACTGCTTAACTCCAAAGGGGGTCTGTACGTGCAGACTTCCTATAAACTCAATCTAATACACTTTAAGGGAAAGATAAACATTACAGATATGGGACAATGTTCTCATTTAAGCTGTGTTATGTTATCCGTGAGGTCATCAAAGCAGAGAGGTGGGACCACTGGTGTAAGGTAAGTGCCATTGAGAACAAGAATCAAGCGTTTTCAACATTGATGCTTCTTTTCAGCACTTCGTTCCTCTACCTGGTGTAAGTTTAAGTATTTCCTCCCTTCACATCATACATTTCACAGTTGTTATCTGCACTTACACCTACTGGGCAGCCAGCAGTATTCTGGTTATTTCCCAGCTACTACAAAACCTCCTAACCCTTCTGAGTGCCCAAGACTCTTCAGTCTTGCAGCATGTTGAGCTTTTTCAACTGCTACTGCCCAGCAAAACGCCAGGGGCCAAGGTTCAATCTGGCTCAGTCAATCATGTAATGAAAACTGGCTCCTCAACAGCTTATTTTTCCTCACGGAATTAGATACCAACACAAATAGTTTTTTCCACTTCAAGTTTTGACAGGATGGAAGGGTGCATTCAAAATGAGAATCCAATATGTTAGTTATGTATGTGATAATTTCACGTATTTCATAATTCATTCTGACAGTCATTCTCTATCACTGTCAGAACTCTTCCATAATATTTCTTGCAGCTGCTGCATTATCAGTTTAAGCACTCGTTTCTTTCAACAGCGTTGTTTGCCATGGAAATTAAAGTTGAAAAAGACATGAAGACAGGAGAAAACACAGTGTTATCAACAATACCTCTTCCCTCAAAGGAGTTTAAAGAGACAGGAATTAAAGTCTATGATGATGGCAGGAAGTCAGTCTATGCAGTGTCCTCAAATGGCAGCACAACACAAAATGGGATGGATGAACTTGCTCCTGTTGAGGTGGAGGACCTGTTACGGCAGGCAACTGAAAAAAATTCCCAGTCTCCTACAGAGTATCATGAGCCTGTGTTTGCAAATAAATTTTGCAGGCCAGTTACTCCTCAGAAAGACAAATTAGTCCCTGGACCAAAACTGGAAGACACTCACAGAAGAGAGATGAATGGATTTAGCAATCATCAGACAGATTTCTCCCCCAAAACAGAGCCCTTTAGTCATCAACATAAAGAGAATGGGCTTGATCTTCCAAAGGTAATACAGCCAAAGTCTCCCTCTCCAGTACTTTCCCATTCAGAGAAGACAGTGCACACTAATCCAGAGCACAGGATGATACATAACGAAGAAAGAAAAGCTGCACGTGAAGAATTAAAACCTTACCAGAATACAAGAGAACAACGTAATGAGACAAGGTTTCAAAGTCCCTGCCATCTTAATGAAACATCCCCTGCACCTCAAGAGGAGGAAGATGTTCAATACAGCGTTGTCCAAGCTGTTCCATGTTACGTGGATGATTCTGAACCAGTAACAATGATTTTCATGGGTTATCAGCGCGTTGACGATGACGATGAAGAAGCAGAACAAAAGCTGTCACGATACGATGGAGTTATCCGCGCAGAATTAGTTGTCATTGATGATGATGATGAAGATGACAGCAAATCTGAGAAGCCAGCATATCATCCCGTAGGCCACTACAGTCAGGTTTATCAGCCACCAAGCAGGAAAATCACAGAGGTCCCACAAATGAACCCTGTGAGCAGCCTGGGCATGAGCCTGAACAAGGTACCCCACAAAAATTCCATCTCCCTGCGAGAACAAGAAGAACGCTTAAGCTCACCCACACACCGCGCGCATCTTCACAGCCAGATATCTGGAGACGGTACCGAAGATCCCTCGCTAACAGGTAACAGAAAAGGACAGTCATGTCACTGCTGTTCGCTCATGTAGCAAACTGATACTACTCTGATCTGCTAGCAGCTGTTTCACTTTACTCTTTGGATTTTTTCATGGACTAATATGCAATTACTAATCATTTCTTTGCTCTTGTTTGTTAACAGATGCCAATCTGCATTTTTGTACTGTTGAATTATTTCATCTCTAGCAATGCACTAGGTTACCATATCAAAATTTGGAAAATAAACTATCTCAGAAAAGCCATTTCTGTAGCCTTCAGAGATTAAAAGTGCTTCTCTTTCAAGTGACAATTAAAAGTTCCATTAATGCTACCTCAATTAGCAGAATTAGTTTTCATTTCTACTTGGTAACTAACAGCATTGCTTCTTAACACTGTCTCCTCACTGGAACGTTTTTGTGCCTATCTGCATTCTAAATACTTCCTAGATAATTCAAGTTGCTCCTTAAATCAGAAAGACTGTTTAATAACCAGCTTACTTTGCATTTTTTTGTAATCAGCATTGCTAACCTTGCCTTGAAAATGTTTATGCAAGTTTTACCTTTTTTTGTTAACCCAAGTTAGATATTTTTATAGCCTTTGAAAGACAATGAAACTGTTTTTCATTACTACATGTGGTTAACCCATACAGTCCATAGTCTTATTTTAAAATACTTTTTATATTCTATTAATACTCAAGGTATCTATTTCTTACTATAATTTTTTATAATAGAAGGTTGAACAATAGCAAGATCTTCCGGAAACACAGAACGCTTTTCCTTATGATTATGTTGTACTTTAATGTATACCATTAAACTGCATTTAAGTATATTTACAGAGCAGGAGCAGCAGATTTCAGACAGTAGTCACATTCCACCTCAAGGAAACAGCACTGTGCTCATTATAGGAAGATCAGGGCTCCTGATCCAATGTTCTCTCCCTGTTCCTCTTCCAGACTATATTCTGAGTAATTATGCAGTTTGGCCACAAAAGCGTAAGTTTGGGCCCTCTCTAAAGCTGCACTGTCAGCCCAGCATTTCTTTACAATACAGGTAAAGCCAGGAGAAAGGGTGGTCGTTGGATCACATCAGGAGTTTCAAGTGTTTTTGCTTCAGTATGCACTGGTTGGAAAGAGCTGTGCAGTAAGTAATGCCCTTCGTTTATAGGAGTATTAACATCGTGCAGTCATTCACACAACAGTCTGAAATATTCCAGAAGCACTGGACAGCCTTTCTGATCAGAGACCACTGCACTTTTCTATCACTTGTGAGGACCTTTGCTTCTCTGCAGCACCAATCCTGCCATCTGTGCACTTCCCTGTGTCCTCTGGGACCAAAGGCTGCTGCCAGCAACTGGGAGCAGAAGTAGCTGGTACAGGCAAGGTAAACCACTCCCGCAACTGCTCCAGCCCATTAGACTTTGGGGATAATCCCTTAATTCCTCCATCACATACTTCTAGGCATATAATGAAGAAGTGACACTCACCCACCCACCAGCTGGTTGCTACTGAAACAATTAATGCGTCCAACAGCCCACTGCAGGGGTGCTCCTGAACAGATCCTGGGAAAGAAGTTTCCAAGAAGTCATTAGCAGCTAGCAGTGCCATTCGAGTGGCCTCACACAGGCCATGAGGTATTAGTGAGCACCTCAATCTGTAACAATCTTTGCTTAGTTTTGTCTCTTGAAAGAAGCATCTGAATCTTCTTCATTTTTCCCAGTCACTCAGACACTCTCAGAGCAATTCTCTCTTTTGAGGTTAGTGGAAAACAAACACTGACTTTCAGAGAAGGGGGATAAGTGTAAATCTAGCAAACGCATTTGAGAATCTGTTCTGTGAACCTGTGGTTGGTCTTACCCATTTACTCAAAAGTATTCTACCTAGGAGAAAAAACTGGTCCCAATTAAATTAAAAGCAGTTTGGCAACCACCTCAAAAATACAGCCCAACAGTCAGCACTGCCTCCGAGTGAGCCTCTTAAGTGCCCAGTAAAATCTGGAACTAAGCCATATTCTCTTTACCCCTCTACCTATTTATTGGCACTCCCTGGGACATTTTGATCAGTGGAAAAAGGCAGGAAGTGACTCAATTTTTCCCAAGCAGTCCTGTAATCCTACTGCGACTTCTAAAAAAGAAACAAAACCAGGAAAGCCTCTTAGATCTAGAACAATGTATTACACACAGCTGCTTGTTTGGGAAATAAACTGTTTTAAAAGCAGTCACTGATGCCCAGCTTAGCAGGTTCACCCTAAACATCACCAGTGAAAACAAGGGAGTGGAAATTATTTTTGGTACCTCATAACTCATTACTAAAATAACAAACTGTGCAACAGAAAAAATAATCCTCTCTGAAATGAAAGCTTTGAGAGGCAATTGCAGCATTTGAACATTAAACAGGCACTGAGAACTCTCTGAAACAGAATGGAAAACAAGGAAGCACGGGACAGACCAGGGAGACAGTCCCTTATGTAACAAACTTGCTTTGGGAAAGAAATGAATCTTCAGAGCAACTGACTGAAAAAGTTAGTGATGGCCGGTTACTGAAAAAGTTAGATGGCCAACTAGGAGGCAGAGGAATTGTCCCATGTACCAACCTATATAGAGAAATACCAGATTAAATTAGCTTTCAGCATGCCCCCAAACTGACAGACGTGTAGGACACACCTCTTTCCCTATGGGAGCAATTTTCTTTTCCCCATGAACTTGATGGGAGACCAATATCTCAAAGTGTGTGCCCTCAGAAAAAGCACCCAGAGAGAAGGATGACAATGCTATAATTACGACACCAGTGTTTTGCATTATTAGAGCTTATTTTCTTCTTTAAATTTCAGTGAAATGAATTAGTGTGCAAATGTTTTGAAGATTCAAAACTCATTAGGGAAATTAAAAGTCCTTGGGGGGAACAAAGGCTAGACATAGTGGAATGAAAAAGGAAAGGAAAAACTAAAGCTGAACAGGCAGAAAAACTACTGACAGTGTGGAACAGGCTCTCACGGGACATGAAGGTCCAAAGTTTTTGGCAGGTAGCTAGTCTCAATGAGCTAATTTTTTTTCCTTACCACTGGAAGCTGTGCAACCTTCAACAAAAACACAGCGGAGACTTAGCTCCATTTGCGCTGAAGTTAACGTACAACAAAGCTTTTTCATAGAGAAAGGTTCTTGCATACCGTCTGTTTCTGTAATGCACAGAGCAACGCAAAAATGGGCTATTGGCTATAAGTGAAGCATCAGACTGATTGTTCTCACAAACCACAACCAGGACTCAAATCCTTCAGAATTCCTTGGTCTTTTCACAAGCTAAGCTTAACGTCAGCGGCCCTATGGTATAAAGTTACACTCAGGTGCTTCTGAGTTGCAACAACTTCAGCATTCAAAGCGTAACTCGAGTTGGACATTTGCTGACATGCATAAATCAAGTAAACAGCTGCTTTGACCCCCTGTCTCTCAGGATAGAGACATATGAAGGATGAAGGAATGAGACGTGCTATTTTGGGCGACTCTTCAAACTAACAGGTCAGAGAGCTGGAGATTATTCCCACTGCATTCTCAGATCAATGACATGGTGGGGGGGAAGGTTCTTACAGATCAAACAATAGCGTTATACTGCTGTTCTAAAAACAACCTTAGCATTTATTCATGTGCCCTGCACTGTCACTTTCACACTAACCTGCATTGTACCCAGTTACAGACAATAGCCATGCTGATGTTTACACAGATACTAAGCTCCTCCGTCAGACTTATATCAGGAATATGACTAACTCCCACTCTGACTCACTGCACCAGGAAGACAGGAAAGTTTTCTGTGAACATCAACACAAAAGAAAAAGGCTTCCAAACAGTTACAGCTCCCACCCAGGAGTTTAGTTTAAACAAAGAGTTTGCTTAATTATTCATGCATCCTTTTAATCTGTCAGCATCTAGTCAAGAACAATACCATCTGTCTGCAATGCCTTAGTGAAGGTAACAGAAACAGTTCGAAGAGACCTGAGCAAATTTTCAAATAGCAATAATGAAGTAACTTCTTAATAAACTTGCTTTTAATTGCAAAATTACCAGAACTAATGCCTTCTACTAATTTCTTTCTATAACACTAAAACAATGCTTATTCTGCTGGATTAACCACTGGAGGTACGTGTATTCTTCATTTTTCTAAATAAGGAGATTTAGCATCAGAAATAGAAAGCTAGTCTTAAAATGCAATGGCTTTGTTTGTTTTCTTTTTTCAGCTCTGAGGATGAGAATGGCAAAGCTGGGGAAAAAGGTGATTTAACAGCTCTAATGACATGGAAGTGAAATTTACTACTCAAAGCAGAATAAAGCTGAGAAGAGTTTCTTCAACACACTTTTTTTGGATCATAATACTTGTTTCGCTCCTCTGTTTTATGCATCTGGGTTATTTTGCCCTCTGCATAATCCAATGGATTTAAACAGACTTTTAAATTTGACCAACTGCCACATACACACAAATCACATCCTGGATTTTGCTGAAAGTAGGGGAAAGTTACGTAAGACCATAAATGCAGAGTATATGCAAGCACCAAGACGTGTGTGTACCTGTTCCCACTATCAGGAATATGTTGTTGCTATATACACAGAGCAGATAAACACCCATCTCCATGGAACTTCACAGATCATTGTTTCACTTCAAAGTGTGCCAATCTACCTGATTTTGATTGAAAATTCCATCCCAGCATTTTTCTGGTAAAAGCATTGGTTAATAAAAAGCTAAACATGAGATACAAGAGTGGAAGAAAATAAAATATAAAAGCTGGTTTCCAAGCATATCACCTTGGCCAAAATTTAAAGCATTCCTTTTTAAGTGACAGCAAAACAAACCAAAAATTAAGTAAAGTCAGCTTTTAAATGTTTAGCCACCTTCTAGAGCTCCACAGCCCACCCACCCTTCTGCTTTATGTATGACAGTATAGCCATCCTCAGAGCCTGCTCCCTTCCCCGTGCCACACAGATGCTGCCCACCCTTAACCTCACGGATTGATCCTGTGCATAGCGCTGTGAACAGCCTGACCGCCCAAGCATGGTTTCATCTCCTAGCTTGCTGCAGAAAGCCCTGCTGTTCCAGGAAACTGGTTGCCAGGCAGGCAGTGCCTTTCCACCAGAAATAAAATAAAATAAAAAGAAATACTGCTGCTTCAAATGCAGGTTTGTTGCCCGGGAAAGCTAAAATTAGCGTAAACCTCCCCTCACAAACTGAGTTGCCACTGGCTTGTCCTGCAGCTGTAACATAAGGTCTGTTATAGGTGCAGGCACTCCTGGGCATAGATCTCCAGCAAGGTCCAAGGCTCCCACCAAGGAACAGGTTATTTCTTTCCATGCGAGGGAGGAGCTAAGGGCTCTTAGAGCAGCCTTAAGTACAATTACACCTAGAAAAATCACATGCGAATCAGATTTTTCCAGTACACACTTCTTGCAGGGAAAAAGTGCCTACTTGTAGTAGCACTACATCCTTTTATTCAAATCAGTATGATAGCTTTATTTTGCTAGGTCTTAGCCTGGTTTGAATCACTAAACAGATAACGCTCAGGTTGTGTTATTCTAGTATAGATGACTCAAATTACGCACCAGCAGAATACGACCATGATTTTGTTGCTGGCCTTCCTTGTTTCAAGGCAGGAAACTGAAGCTACTACCTCATACTGAAGCACGATGGTAGTAACCAGCTGACTTATAGCCTCTGAATTCTTGGTGGCTTCCAGTCTGAAGCGGGTAGTAATCTCAGATTTTTGGACTTGTCAGAGATGGGTTACCTAGAGAGTGGAATAGTAAATAAGAACAAATAAATTTAACTATATTACACTTTCTCTATGTGTATCCTGTTGTTTTTTTTTTTTAATGTATATAATGTTTTTTCCCCCCTTATGTTTCTTCAGTTACTTGTTTGGTTATGAGAGCAGCAGAGGGAGTGACAATGACCTTCAACTCTTTTTTTTTTTTTTTTTTTTTTTTTAAAAANNTTTTTTTTTCTTTAAAACACATTCTCAAAGTTTCTTAGCAGGATACACCAAAAAGTGAGAGAGTAGGAGAGTAGCATGAGGTAGTCAGGAGACAGATAGAGAAGGGTAATGAAGATTACCGGAAGTGCGAAATGGCTAAATACAGCAGCCGTCATACAGGGAAAGAGTAAGGCACAGGCACGAGAGACCTAGAGAACTGTGATAAAGCCAGGAAGGTAAAACCAAAATACAGGTCATTAAACAGTGACATCAAGAAGCAGGCTTCAAACAAAGAACAAGCAGCATTTTCTCACAATGACCAAGTAAATGGGAGGGCAAAAGAACTACAAAAGCATTAATAGATTTTTTTTTTTTATAATTCATTGCACACTTCACAGATAAAAATCCAATCACTGCAAAAGTTCACGGTCCAGCTGCAGTTTCTAGCTTAGTACATCCTTACACAGATTCTGGCAAGTAGCAAGGAGATCTTGCTGGGAAGAGAAAAGTATCACTACAGTCTTGTTACACATCTCTTGGTCTAAGCGGTCGTTACTACTGCTTCTGGAGACAATTCTGAGCTCAGTAGATCTCTATTCACTCTCTGCCAAATAAATCTGAACTGTCCCGCGCTGATACACTAGCTGTGTAGCAGCATGGATATCACATCATTAGTTTGGAGGCACAGAGACACAAAATAGAGCATTCAAGGGTTGTGTGCTTCTGGGAAGCAGGGAGGTTCATCATCCGAGTGCTGCAGCCCCAGAGCTTTCCCACATCCCATATCAACAAGAACAGAATTACAAGACAGCAAATCATCTTCCTCACATGTCAGTAGAGATGCCGTGCAAAATTCCAATTCATCACTCAAGCCAAATGAACTCTAGGGTTCGGCAAAACAAGTCTTTCTGAAACAAAGCCAGAGCTGGAGTCCTTAGCGCAGTATCGTTTGTCCACAATGACTACCACAGCTGCCTGGTTCAGTGTGATGCACGTGCTCAGATTTTGTGGTTTGCAGTACGCAAAGTCACTTTTGCACACCACAAAGAAGAGCAGCAGAAGCAGAAGGTTGAATTAGCTCACGTGTGAGCTAAACCAGATGGTATGAAGTGTGTTCTGAAGCACTTGTCCTGTGCCGATTCTGCTGTGCCACTCCCTCAGGTAGGGAAATGCAACAGCTCCCCCCCTTCACACATATCCCTTAGAAAAGGTGGGATCAGACTGATGCAAGCAAAGAATTCAGAATTACTAGCAGTCATCCCTCTGAACCATTCTTCCGTTCACTTGGAGTCTTTCTTACTTCAGCCTGCACGGAAGGTGTAGAATCACTGAGATATGAACTTCTGCATTGACATGCAGAAGACGGCAGTTTTTCCTCTATGATTGCCATTCATCTTAAGTTGTTTGGAAAGGGACTTATCCATGTAGAGCACAGTTTACACACAGGACAAAAGAAAATAGGCCATAAGCATTCAAACAAAAGCTTAAGCATAGGCATCAAATAAACACCCATTTCATAATGTCTATCTGTGTGAATTGGCCGCAATTTAAAGATCGAGTTTCTTAATAAAGCTTGAGAATTCTTCTGATTAGTTCATCTAGAAACACTTCCTCTTTTGGACACCCTTTGCACGTCTCAACCTCTCACTGACAGATTAAAGAAAGCAAGCATAATAAAAATCTGTTATTTGAGCAAGAGCGCCACGTAGTGTTACAAGCCATGATAGAAAACAAAAAGCAGGCACTCTCTCTCTAGCCTTCCCAAACCCGAGCAAAGGAAAAATGCGCACCCTAGGACACTGAATATGAAGTCTCCCCATCTTAGGATTTTTGACAAAAGAGAAAACAGTGCAGCATTCAGTGTAAGGAAGAGAAAGCAAGCACACCTTTTCGTAAGTTGTTCTGCAGCCTGCACATCAGCTAGCAAAAAGAAAATTAAAATGTCAAGTAAAGCAAAGTAGCGCATTCCATTGCATTTGAGCTATTTGCATCAGTTACTTTTCAAAAACATATACGAGAAACACGAGTTGTAGTTGAGTCAAGAGCAAATGACTGGTAGTTGGAGGCTGCATTTAACAACTTAATCAAAACAGTAAACTACTTGTTGTGAGACTGATCACAAGTTTCTACTTGATTGGTAGCGTTTGCCTGTCTAGAAGAACACAAAAAGAAATATGCTAAAGTTTATTTTTCACCACAAGTTTAATCTGAGAGTAAAGGAGAACACTGAAACCTTCTTGATCTCTTCTTGTGAGGAAGTTTTCGTTACGTCAGGGGGATTCCTTTATGAAGCAAAGCAATGGGAATTTTCTTCTATACACTATTTTTTCATTTGATAAAAAAATATATATATATACATACACCCACACACACGCATCAGCTACCATTTTCTCTAGAAACAACCTGCCCCCTATTTTCCTGCTGATATCAAACACTTCCATAGACTTTTTCTTCTTTGTTTTCAAAAAAGTATACCAGAAACTTTGGAAGACACTACAATACAATGACACACTGCTTCCTCTTACTAGTCATGCAGGAACATGTGACTAAACATTGCACAAAATTAACAAGTCTTTCCATCGAATAAGTTACAAAACTGCACATAAGGCCTCACATAAACTATGCAATATTGCTAGCACTGGGAAGGAACAAGTTATCCAACTATAATTTTGCCACCTTTAAAGCTGTATTAGATGTGGAAACAAGGATCTTTTTTCTTCTTGAGGAAAAGAAGCTTTGCATTACAGAGAGAAACTGTTTTAACATTTAATTTCAACAAGAAGTTCTCCAGGAAGCACTTTAATAGCTTTAATTTATAAACCAACACCTACAAAGAAAAGAGACAATCCATTTTACTGCTAGGCAAGCGGCTAGCAAATTCTTTTCCAGTTTCTATTTGACAGTGTTTTCACCTCACTCAAAGAGACAAAAACTTTTATTAAGATATTTACATTCAAGTTTTAAAAAAACAGTGTTCATTGTCACATGAAAATGAAACAACACACAGTACAGCTATTGTATTATGGAAAGAATTTGGCATTGACTTTAATTTAAAAAGACATCAGTTTTGCTGAGGTTGAGAGATTTCCTTCTATAAACTCATGGTATACAGAAGAGTCCCCCAAAGCTTCAGCACTGGATGGGCCTACGATTCCCAGGCTTTCGAGATCAGAGTTCTCTAAAAAATCCACAAACCCACACAGTTAGACATATACTTCTTGCCCTTCAGCCTGAATTTTGCCATATTTCTTCATAAGTCCCCCTTTCCCAATCTGCATATAACTTTTCCAACTTCCAGGAGGAGGAAGGGGGGCAATTCACCTTAGACTCACTTGTATTCTGCTGCTGAGAAAAGGATTAAGCCCAGCTCCATAAATGCTTCTATTGCTAAATCAGTTACTTGAGCAGCCAAAATGAAGATGACTGGCTACAAGCTTGTACCTTTCTGAATATGACTTGTCCCTGCATTGTGGATTTGGGGAGATGGAGAGAGAGACAGAAATAGACAGCGTTAGTAAATGGAGGGAACCCCTACCCGAGCCACATGTCCAAGCACGTTAGAGCTGGCCATCAGGTAGTAGAGAGATGTTGCTCTGTCTATACAAAGCCAGGCCTCAGTATTTACTGTTCTATCCAATACTCCAACCCTTTATTCCCAGCTAGCTTAGTAGCCCTAGGCTGCAGACATATCTTGAAGCATTAACAACTAAAAATCGATACTTTCCAGTACCAAAAATGAAGAAGTGTGGAAGCAAACTGTTCAGAGTGGCAAAGAAACAAATGCAAAGCACTGTACTGCATGGCATATTACGGGTTCATTTCCAAGATGCCATTTCCATGTCCAGGCAAGCCATGAACCAAAAAAGTTAAACAATATAGTCTCATTCCATTCCCTGTACCTAGTTCATATATTTAGATAAATCTTTGGTTGACTAAAAAAAAAGTTTTAAAATGCCCTCCCATATTCTTACAAAGACATTTCTGTCTCCTAGATATGCCAGCTCAAAGGACTCTCACTGAACGTTAACAGAAGTTGCTTTTCCTGAAGTCAAACTAACTCCTAATCTACATTTCGCTCAATAGTACAAATAAAACCGTAACATTCTTGATCAAATATTTTCACTTCTATTTAAGCATCAAGTGGCATAAATCCATCTTATTCACACACAAAAAAATAATTCAGAAGCCACAAGCAATCAAAGACAGCAAAACACAGAAATCCATACACACAGATAGGTTCTTCGTGCTTGAGTTTTGGATAAGTACCACTATTTTTAATGCACCTATATTGCAAACAGGTTTTCTCTTTATGGTGTAGAAGCACTGAGGGGGACAGGACAGAGCAGTATTTTGAGTGAGGCAAATGGTTTTACTAAAGGACTGAAGTTCCCAAACCTATATGCTTGTGTAAGGGTACTGCTCTTAGAGCAGAGAGAGTGGTTTTTTGCATTTAACTGCAAAGACAGACAACAGCATTTAGCGCATGCATCAACCTGCATCTGTGACAGTTTTTCACTAAGGTTTGGTGGTGGTTTTAGTGCACAAAACTGTCTGAGCAGGAAGTTATCACATCACATGCCATTAGAACACAGTAGAGTGAACAGACATAAGATTCCTGATCAATCTGTCCAGCTTTCCCAACAACATTCACAAAAGGTTTAGGGAACTGACTATCAAAATGGCATTTTCAGCACATCTTATCAATCTTCTTAACCTATAAGTTTCAATCAAGTTAATTACTGCACTTAAAAAGAAAATACAGACTTAATTTCTTACTCCGACAAAGACTCCCATTAAAAGTCCCATCAGAAGACAGCTTTTGCAAGACTGCAGCATCCTTCTATAGATTTGAATTCAAGTTCTCCCTAACATTGAGTATGATGCATGTATGCTATTATTCTTCCGTTACATCTTCAGGGAGATGTTGGCAGAAAATCTGTAATAAAAAGCACTCCTTGCAGGTTTTTCAGCTGCACAATATTTCATCAGAAATTCTCAATGACTTATTTCATATTTGGTTGACTGCTGCCAGGAAGGCAATGAGGAATACTGCATTTCCACAGGCATAGATGGTTAACACAATCTGTTTAAACAGACGACCCTGCAAGAGAGGGGGAAGAAAAGCCATAACAATGTCAGTCTTTTTATTGCTTTAAATAAAGAATCGTCCTATCTCATAGTTACTTACAAAATTGTGACTTACCTCTGCTTCGGCAGATGTGAGTGACTGCAGTATCTGTACTCTGTCATCTTCTATCACTTCAACTGTTAGTGGGAAGGGAAAAGAAAATTTAGTCTTAAGAGGAAGGGGTTTTTCCCACTTTTACATCGCAGAAGTCTTGAACCTGTGAGTAAGTAATTAAGTCTTACACAACATCAAATTTGAAAAGCACTTGGAAGTCTCACTTGACATTTCATGACCTGTACTATCATGCCCACAGCGCAAATGAAAAATTATTCTGGAGCTGACCTACAAAAAGTAGCTTCTGGACACTGAAGTGGCAAAACATTTTGTCTCTTTTGCTAGAGTCAATCATCAAAACACTGAGTTTTGACCTGAACAATACATTTGTTTGATCTAAAACCTTTTCCTTTTCATCTTAAGATAACTAGATTTCATTAAGAAGTATTTTCCATTAGCCAACACAAGAACATTCTTTGTTCAAACATTTCAGGTTCATGTCTCTATTTCTAGGAAGTAATTACTGCTGTTCAATTTAAATTCACATCTTTTATAATCACTCCTTCTCCATGTGCCACCTTACACAGCCGCAACTAATCACGCTTCTTCAGTTCTGCGGATGTCTCATCTCTGCCAAAGACACTGGTCATTTATATGTGCACACTCACCTCCTCTCGGTGGCACCAGCCAGCGAAGCTAAGAATTTCCAGTGAAGTCACTACCAGTCTCCTCACTAGACATACTGGGAGTCAGGATTTCACCTTCATTCCCGTGCTCATTCAAAATTGCAAGTGTTTGTGCTCAAGTTTCTGATCATTTTGCTCATACAATAACAGCCAGCAATACCAGCAATTCATCACAATAAAATGCAGACTAAATCTGCATGAATTAACCCAGACTTTACTTACCCATCCAGGATCAAAATAATGGCACACAGTGATAGATTCTTGGAAAATACTTACACGTTTCAGTCTGCCCCTATGAGCTATGGTTTGAAAAATAAGAGACTACTATTTTAAAATGGCACAGAACCAATTTTTCTAGAACACTTTGGTCTTGAAAACTGTTTTACTCCCATATTTGTTTTTAGTTATTCCTTTTCAGCTTCCAAGTTAGCGGCCAAAGAACACCTCCTGAAATTCAGTCCACGCTGTTACATTTTTTTTGTACAATCCTCAGCAAGCAAGGTAACAACAGGAGTTTTGTTGGGTTTGTACCTTTACGTACGAGACAGTAGCTGTGTATTTCCAGAAGAAGATCAGTACCAACATGCCAAGCTACAAAACCAATCATTGTGTAGGTGTCCCATGGGTCTGGTAGGTCAAGGGCTGGTAGATCCATTCCCAAGAACATAGTCACCACTAGTCAGTAAAAACAAGATAAAAAATACACTAAGAGTACCGTGTCAGGATAATTTTAATAAAATGCTCTAAACACCTTTGGCAATAGATTTCCCATGAACCACCTGTAACTGCTTGAGGAATGAGGTTAAAGGAGTCCATAAAGCTAAAAGCTTTTAATTTTTTGGCAGTGTGAGGGGGAAGGCAGGAAGGAACGGAGAAGGACAAGATAGTTTTCATCCTGCTCAGTGCCCTATCACATCCCAGTCACCTAATCACTAACGTTTGTGACTCTACCAACAAGACCACAATCACCGCAACATTTGTGCGTAAGCTGCCTGTAGAGACTTGCATTGTCAATAGAATTAAGCCCAGCTTCTGGTTCCATAAGTGAGTTTTCCCTCCTCCATAAAATAACACCGAACTATGCTACTGTAGGAACACTATCCTCAGGTCATCCCAGACAAAAAGAAATTACTCAAGATCTTTCAGATTTGTCTGTAACCTCTTTGGTTTTATACAGTCACTTTTTCTGCCTAAAGCCATACCTGACGGCCACCTAAAACTGACGCAGAAGATAGCCAGCAAGAAAAAGAATCTTCAGAGATGCCTGGACTGGATGCCCATAAATGTTTCAGATGAGCAATAGTCCAGACAATGAACAAAGTTCCTTTAAATCACTTAATAGGGACTTACAACTGTTACTCTTACTCACCAGCTAGTATTCTGGCTGTTGTACCCGTACTCCAGTGAAACCAGTTAAACAATTGCCTCCTACAAAGCAAGAAAAAGCGGTTTATTGATTACATAGTTAGGGGAAAACACACAAATAAAAAAAAACAACAAACATTGTTATCTACTTTAAAGATATCTTTTCAATGTAAAAAAATTTTTTAAAGAAACAGGCATATTTAATTACTGTGGCTGCAACTTAATGAGTTAGTTGTGAGTACCTTGGTGCATGACGAGATGGTCTGAAACCTGCCATAAGCGGTTGAAAGATTGTCAGAGCCATTACGGTACAGCCGAGATAGGGATGAAAACCTGCTTGCTAAACACAGGACATTTTTCTTTATTATCATGTCCATATAAAGATACAGAAAAAAATACCAAAGAGCTGATAATTTTCTTTATGCTTGTGTTAGTAAGTTACAATGGAGCAGCACTGCGTCTTGACTGGCAGAGGCGACAGGCCACAGTAAGCCGCCCTGTAGCTGGATGGAGATTATTCTCCTCGGCAGCATGAGACACTGGTAAATCTGCCCAGGGTTCATCCCACCTTTTTGCTATGTTGAGAAATTCTACCATATGGAGAGAAGAGAGAAACATGACTGTAGAAGCTATGCTCCAAGCTCTTTATCCTCAACCCTCTGTTTTCAGGAGAGGCCTATTTTGTCACTCCTCCCAGTACTGGTCTCCTCTCTCACCCTATCTGTTCTAATCTTAACCCTAAAACATTTTATTAGACTTCCCTAGCTTGTACCTGTGACCATTCTTCTCCCTCCTTTAATTCAGATACTGCCTAGATTTTCCAATTTCTGGTATCACCTTGCACCAAATATTATACAGGTGACAGCAACAGGTATACAATCTGTATCGATCTAATATTCCAGACTAAGCTTAATCACTGGATACAGTTACTCAAATCCAAGTTCATAACAACACTTCTTCCCTGCACATTAACAAGTCAGCTGGCCCATCCTCACTTCCTTCCCAAATTCAAGTTCTTTATAGAAATGGGAAGAAAACTGAGGTAGTACATAAAGAAATGGCAAGCAAGAACTTTATTTGGGAGAAAGAGGAAGAAAGGAAAGTACTGAAGTTTTTCAATTGCAGTTAAAGGAAGCAACATTCCTCTTCTGTGTTGCTAGGATTTGAAGTCAGCCTACTTAAGGACAGCTTTCACGGCAATTTCCTTGTCAATAGCTGTAACATGTTAGTTATCAGAGGACTTCTCATTCATTTGGTCCAACCTTTACATTTTAGTTAACAAACAAAACAAAAACACACTTACTTTGCTCCAACCTCCTCGGTATATAAAAGGCAACACAAAAGAAATGCTTGTAAGCACGACTGTGGTCAACATAAGCATACGATGCACCTAGAAAAGTTACGTTTGCTTTTAGAAACTCTACAGCTTTCTTAATACACCATGAAAATACATTTAACAGATCTACAGTTAAAGATGTTCTTAACGTCCTCTTTAGACTTTGCTTTTACTAGTAAAGCAGGTGAAGGTCTGATTTGTAATTGTTCTGTATTGTAAGATTAAAGAAAGATAAAAAGCACACCAAGTTTAACCTCCTTTTTCTTGGATCTAGTAAGTTTATATTTTGCCCACCTGAAACCACATCTCCTTTCCAAACAGGAATGAATGAGACCACACAGGTTTGAAGAATCGTGCAACAATAACACCAATACTAACTGTGGTAATCCAAGCAACAAACATTAGCGCTCCTGAAAATTGAAAAAAAAACCACAAAGTAAACATAAGTAATTTATCTCTATATGAATACAGCTTCAAGGTTGGTAATAATTTAGTCCGTATGCATATGGTCAGAATTTACCAGTGGTAAGTTTTTAATCACCTCAGACTAGAACTTTATAGCGTTTATCTTGCTAGAGGGCAGAAACATCCATATAAGAGATAATGATACTATGCCCACACAGCATGGCAGAGCAGCTCTGGCTACTACGCATTTAATATGTCGGTACAGTCAGTACATACTAGTGAGAGATGCTGTTCTGTCACCAACTTAGACGTCAGAGGGTGAAAGGTAACATTTCTTACAATATGTTTGACAACGACTGACAGTTCTCTCATGGGCCTGCTTTAAAAACCCAGTACTGTGAGAGAAAAAATTCTCATTAACTTCAATGGCTCTGGACTGTCAGTTCAGGGGTTTCCCATTTCAAATAGAATTAAACCAATAATGTAACTAAAATAAATTAAACCAGAGAGAAAGAGGTAAACAGAAACAAGTCCTAATTACAAATTTGAGAGAAAAGGCAAATGCATGTTCATTCTCCTGGGCAAAAAGAATCTTGTAACACTGCTCTTGAAATGAAAAATTATTAATAACTTTATTATGTTTTCACAGTCTCAGATCTTGCTAGCCAACAGCATGTATAACATGAGTGCCAGAAAGATAAGAGAAAATACCTACTCTGCAATGAAGAGGAAAACTTAACTCTCCAGTCTTAGCAAGTCTAGAACTGGAAGACAAAACCGTAAGTTGCAGCTTACCATGAGCTTTGATAAGGCGTGGGGACCGGGAACCTCCAATATCCTGAGGAAGGCCTGTGACATTGTATATTCCGTTGGTGATCAGAGGCTGGCGACGATGTTTGTATATTCGTCCACCTAAGCAGTGACATCAAGTGGTTAATTTATGGCTGATGAAAGCCACTGCACTTGTAAGTGTGCCCACTCCTCACTCATGAATGCAAGCCCTGTTGTGACCAGGGAGCACAATCATATAAACTAAGTTTCTGACACATGATATGTGTTCAGACACACAGGTGCGCTCTGACACACAAGAACCTAAGAAGTCATCTAAGCTATCTTGCACCCTTAATGTACAATAACCAACTCACCCCTGCGTACATAAGATGTGAAGAATAATTCCCTTTGATGCTAGCCTTCATTTCAGAAAGATGTCCCCAGCTCTCAAGACCCTAACAGTTCCCAGCATAAAGTGGGCATACAACACACATATAGGAGTAGGCTTACTATAAATTCCAAAATCAAACCCACAATCCAGAAAGGCAGCAAGAATGACTGGACTACATGCCTCAGACTTGGAAACCTTAGTTCAGATACCAATTCTCAGCTAAGCCATATCTTACATAAGGATTGCTCACTCATTTAGAGCTGTTCAAAGAAAAGCAGCCATATGCAAGTGCTTTACCTTCACTAGCTTCACCATCCGCCAGGAAGATGTAGTAACTGGCATCCAGATTAAATCTCCCTTTATAAGTGGGAAGACGAATACTCCTTCTAAAAGAACACTGCAGAAAACCATCCACAAGCCTCCATGACACATCTTCAAGGGCATTCTGTGAAACAGGAGACATTTTAATACCCAGTCTTTCCAGCCTGGCAGAGTAATTGGCTTAAAAGTAACCCTGTGAAAGGCAAGAGAGTCACTGGTGCACAAAGGAAGAACAGCAACGATCAGAGGCGGAGGGGTGCAGGGAATAAACATCTCTTGCATACCAACTGTCAGTAAATCAACACAGCAACATAAGGGCTGGATGTATTAGAACCAATTTTTCCAGCTCGTAACAACAATCTCCACTTTCCTTCCAAACTTTAACCCAAGATATATCAATCGCAACTGCAGCCCTAGCAAAGGGACAGAGTAATAACAGGCACAAAATTCCTCAATAGAGTAAGCTCCCACCCTGTGACTTATTTTTAAAAGTCAAATTTAGACTTCTAAAGGTAACATTTACTAGGAAGTAAAAGCCCAGCCAATCTCACCTCAAAGAATTATGGATCCACCTTACTATCTACAGCTGCTGTACAAAATAAAAGGGGTGTATAAAGCAGCAGCAGCATACCATTCATTACTTAACTACATTCGTGGAAGTGTCTTAGTTGTTTTCAAACGTACCTCTGAATCCAAAACAGGAGGACTTCGCCCCTTGAGATAGGCAGTGCTCACGTGAACATGGTGGTTCTCATTAACACACAGATATGCATCATCACCACCCTGGAGAGTTCAAAATAAGAAGGATTTAAAGCCCAATAAAAACCACTACTGGAAGTCTCCAAAAGCTCTTTGATTTAATATATGAAACAAGACCCAAGAAAGATTTCTCTAGCTGGCAAGCTATTACTTCCCAGCTTTCAAACACTTCACTATTACAAAGGAACCACATTAAGTCAAACAGATGACACATAGTAAGGCACATTAGGATTTACACTCTCCCCTTCCCAGGGTAACAACCATATAACCAGAAGTTTATTCAATTATCTAAAATTTACTAAATGAACCAGACAAGACAGAGATGGATGCTGATGTTATTTAAAAGTGCTTTTTAGTTAAAACCATAGTCTACAGCTAATGCTTTCCTCATAGCTGTAAAAGCGAAATATTGTTAAAAACCAAGTGTTCTTGCATTAGGGACATGAATATAAACAGCATCTCCTTTGTGCAACAGTTAGTTTACGTATTATGCATTTGTCAATAGCATCATCCCTTCATTTTAACACCAATTAGAAAAGAGATCTCTAAACACTTTTTAAGATTGAATGGAGTCACTCCTGTACAATGATGAAATGCAAATGGCTTTCAGAAAGCATATCAACTCAGCCTCTGACAGGTGAGGGGTTTTATCTAGGTAACAAAGAAAGATTGATCTAATCAAGAATTCCAGTCAACTACTGTACAGACAGGTTGGATTCTGCTAAGACAGATATCAACAGGGAAATTATACTGCAAATAGTCAGTCTTGAGCTAAAACTGAATGTCCACCTATAAAAGGCAACCTGTGCTTCAGCACTATGGGAGAAAAGTTACTTTGTGTGACATCTAGCAGCATTTCAGTTTTCCATATGCATGTTTTGCTAGAGTATCATTCAAACTTTACTGAAATCACAAAAGCGACTGAAGAATAGGATACTCACCATCCACTGGTCATGGGACAATGCAAATGCTAAATATCCTTCACTTGGACCACTCATTTCAATAAATACTGAGCTCTTCTCTTGTTGGAAGGATAGAAAAAAACAGGAAGCACTTTCAGGATCACAGTTGGAAGGGTTCCTAATGCAGAACTTCATACTTCCACAACCCGATGCATTAAACTAGACAATTAAGCAAACAAACAAGTCATGAACAACGACAGTTTCCCTCTTCTTCCTCCCTTTCTACCCCATATACAAGAAAGCATACAAGGAACAACAAAGAAACACCATCTATGTCTATGTACTGATCTCTTAACCCATCCCTACAATTACCCGAAGACTAGTAGGTAAAATGGTGCTGTGTTCCAAGCTGTACTTTTACTCAAGTTGAATTTTCACTTTAGAGACACTATAATAGAATAACTTTGAAAAGAAAGTAAAAACTTCAGAGAAATTTCCTGTGGTTAAAATTTTAGAGAGGTAATATCAGCTGTAGGATGAGGGGGAAAAGAAGGGAAGACCAGCTTTTTGTTTCCTTTTTAAAGTGGCAATTCCACTGATATGCAATGAGAAAATACATGGATTAGAAGTCACACTTATTCTGGATCAAATAGTGATGCTTGCTCAATCCATTCAAGAATCAGTAATGGAAGTCAGCAACACAGATGAACTCAAAGAAAGAAGTTTCTGAGCCCACAGTTACTAAATAGGAATTTATTAGTCAAGAACAGAGCAAGCCTTTTGCCCTTTCTCCTCCCAGGTATGCATAATATTTTCTGACCATTAAGTTCTAAATATTCCATCAACTTTTTGTTCCATGTGTGGGGTGACAACAATTAACCCACACAAGTTCAGGCAACTCAACTAACAAAAGAGGGTAGCTGTCCGTGTTCGTGGTCTCCAATATCAAAGTTAGTTATCCATCATCTCTCCTTTTCTGTCACTAGGATGTATCAATGCAATTTCATTAAATTCCATTGACCACCAGCATTAAAGGTAACATTATTTAAGTTTATAATTACTTACTGGTTTTGATAAGTAGGAAATGGGGTGTGAAGCTGATATAGCCTCCGATGTTGCATGCAAGGGTGTTGTTGGGGACAATGCATTAGGCTGAGAAACAATGGGACCAGGAATCTTCACCCAGAAAGTTCTGTATTTCTTCACAACTGTGGCTCTTAAAAAACAATACACACACAGAATCATTACTGTATATATCAACAGCTAATGGTTACTTTCAAAAATTAAAAGCTTCCATGGTTTGTTCAACTTATTTGTAAAACACCCATCTTTATGCAGAGCTCTACAACTTTCGGGATAAAAACAGGAAAATACCTGAAATCACAGTGGACTACAACCTCAGAGAAGAGTTGCATAAATTTTATCCATGAGTTCCCAAAAAGCTAGCAGTATAACAGGACGGTACACATACCACTTTGTTAGGTACAAGCAAAGAAAGAGATTCTTAACACTGTCTATTACAGGCATGAGAAGTGAGCAGTAAACCAAAAATACTAAAGAAAGCAGTCTCCAAATCCCCTTCTACTCTCCCCGTGCGCGTGCAAAAAAAAAAAAAAAAAAAAAAAATCAAACTAATAATCTCCAAGCTTTCCCTAAAGAACAAGCGTCAGCATTAATGTAGATTCCACAGCAAGTAAGAGGTGCTGACTTTTCAGGCCATTAGTCCAAGGATACTTTTCAGTTGCCAGCCAATGGTACAGGTTTTCTTTATTTGCATTTTAATAAACTAGAACTAATACTAGATTTACTTACAGAAACTGCACACGTTTTGGTGCATCTCCAGGAGCAATCCAATAAACTTTTACGTATTTCTTTTTTGCTTTACTTGTGTGACTGACAGCTGAATTCTGAAAACACACATATATCATGAGTTACACAGCAGATACGCATCACGGAGATTTCAGCTAACAGAGTTGTCACAGCCTACAGCTAAATCCTAAACAGACACCACACTGTTACACCGCACAGACCTAGTCCAACTGGCTTTTCCCCAGTCAGTCATGATCAACTCAGAGGAAGTCTACCACTGAAACTTAGACATACAAACAAACTTTAAGTCTAAAAGGAACAACTAGAGGTCATTCAATACAGAAGACTGCAGTGATGAGACAGAGGTTCCTTCAGTGTTAATGCAAAATGGTGTGATAAACCTCCATTTTTTGATAGTAAGAGCATGAAGGGATACTGCAGTGACTGTACAGAGAGAACAGAAGACTGTACAGAGAGAACAGAACTAGTATTTCAGAGGAGAAAACCCAAAAGCAGTCTTAAGGTCAGAGAGTTATTTGCACAAGATAAATAGATCAGACACAGCACTGAACTAAGTCCTCAGAGCCCAAAGGGCACAGCCCAGACATCCCCATGGCTTTACAGCACGGATGAATGCACCTGCCACTGGGGGGCAGGTGGTAGAAGTAGAGTGGAAAAAAAAAGAAAAAACTCAAACCACAAAAAACCCCATCTAGGCAGACTGAAAACTTTGTCCACACCAGCTCAGATGACACTGTACATGTTCATAAAGTTCACCCAAGTTGCTGAAGCACTAGCCAGAGTTCACATCGCTTTCACACGAGGTAGAATCAATTTATCAGAAACGGATATTGAAGATTGTGATCTAACCTGTTACTAAGAAGGCTCTGTTAACAGTAACCAACAGAGCAACACTAAAGATAATAGCCTATCGTAGCGTTTGTTTTCCACAATAAGTGATCTAAACTTTCCTTGCTGTAAGACATTTTCTCTGTCCTTAACAAGCATGGAAAATGCTTCAGAACAAATAGAGAATTCCCTCCTCTTTTTCCTATTAAGTCCAATAACCAGGAATACACTACATTCTTTGTGCACAAATAAAAATCATGTTACAAATGCTGCATCTTCCTGCAGCAGTCAATAGCATTCTACCACCAGAGTAGTTTAAACGGCTTGTGAGAATCGACTGAAGGAGTTGCAGTGAGCCATACCTCTATACTGCAAGGTAGACCAATTTCCTGAGAGACTTACTGAGCTCAAAGAAGATTACATAGCTTAGCTGTGTCCTATTACAGATGCAGTCTAGTACAAACACCTCAGCACCTGATGTCCCATTATAAGACACTAGACTATACCTTAGTACGGCCACATGTCAGAAGCTGAGAAAGTCTCCGGTCAACTAACACGAAAGAACCAACCGCAGGGCTATCCAGGTGTTCTGCATCCCGGGCTTGTATGAAAAATCCTTCAAAATCTGGTCCAAACAGATGAACTGAAGCAAGAAGGGAAATAAATGGAAGGTGAAATATTCTCCAGAGGAAGAACAAAATATTTTAACAGTGATGACCAGAAGCTCATTTTACAGGTACTGAATGACTGCTTAAGGGTCACCTGAACAAGGTTCAACTGCTCATATAGATCTAGTAGAGCTAACTGAGTAAAGAGATGCTACAACACAAAGAAACAAATTAAACTCTTCAGCTATAACTGACACAATACCTTCTATGTTGTCCCCTGGTTTAAATTCAGTCCCATTCACTGTAATGGTGTGCTCAGGTGACAACTGTGGAGAGCTACCATGACAGGGTATCATGCTGGTGCAGGCTTCTCTTACTTTTCCACTGGGATAGCCGTCCACGGGTGCATACAAGCAAATAAATGCCCAAACAGCAAAAGCAAGGCCAGGTAGCTCCATCTATATAAAGTAAGAGTTACAGGCAATTAAACACAATAAACATTTATATTACAGATCACCACACATATTTAGAAGACCAAGTTGAATACCAAAATCTAAAAACATGTTTAAAACAAAAGCATGTTTCAGCTGCATTCTCAGCTGCAGAAGCTAAAAGTAATTTGCGCTTCTGACAACTGCCAGACTTTGCAAGAATGTTCACAGATATCACATTTCAGGCCATCAAGAGTATAGATAGTAGACAAGCCTTCATTCCACTGGATGGATTATTTCTCTCAGTGCATTTTGACATCACTTTTTAAATTTCTTTTGCTTACACCTCTCCCATTCTCTCTCTCTCAAAAAAACAAAAAAACCGCAAGTCTCAAACATCTGCACAGGACAGATGGATCTTAAAACATGTTTTCATTGATTTATAAAGGTTCACAATACTGAGGAACTACATAGTTAGTACTGAGCTCACTCTTCTATTAATCATAGCTCCAAGTTGTGCACCATTACAGACTGCCTTTTGTTTCCACAACTCGTGTATATGTCTTCACATATGACAAATAATTCCCAGGTAGTCAGTTCTTCTTTCTACAGGAAAACTAAAGAAATATATTTTACATATGCAAAAGACTGGGAACTTGGTATTAAGATCTAGACAAAGAAATATGTATGTTTGTTGCAGACAAGCATAAGACTTTTCGTTTGAACTCTTCCTTTTGGATATTGGACTGCCAGACAATTAGTCAAACAATATCACTGCTTCTCACACTCTTGTTAAAGGAACACTATACGTGAAAAACATGTAGAGTAGTAGAGAAGAGCCTGAAACTGTTATACAAAGCCCTAATCCCAGCATACGATGTTTTGCTCTGTCACAATACTGTTTTCAGAAAAGCTGTGGTAATTGTTTTGTTACTCAGCAGCATGCAGGGTTTACAGTTGTATTGTTGTTCACAGAAAGCCTTAGCCAACAAGAAAAGCGTTTGCACGTCCAACAGGCAGGGAAAGGAGAGATACACTTCCTTTCAATCCATAGACACAAGAAGTGGGTTATCAGCTCTAGTGGAACATGCAGGAGGCAATTAGGTCTGCCTTCTGGAAGAGCCATGCCCATTTTGCATGAAGTGATAAGAAGTATCAGGTTATGAAGTTCCCTGACAGCACGCATGGACATGAAGATAAGGAAGGCATACAGCCATTTCAGACTGAACTCTGATATGTAAAAAGCAGTCAAATGAAGGCATGGCATGTCTTTAGTCTTACACACTCCAAGAATCATCAATATTAACTTTTCCAAAGTTCTCATGCATTCACTGCTAAAAATCTACGATGTCCAGGACAATGCTACATTTGCACTTCAACATAAGAGCTCCTCAGCAACTTTACACCAGTACACAGAAGAAAATCAAAGGGGAGAGGGGGTTGAACATTTCAGGAACTAGAAAAAAAAAAAACCAACACTCAACTCCTCCTCACCAATATTCAAGATAACATTATGATAGTATCTTTAATTTCTAGTTAAAGTAAGCCTTTCCTTCTAGTTCCAATACTTCTTCAAACTGTCACAAATCTAAACATGATTTTATTCATAGGTTAAGGGAGCCTACAGAAAGCTAAAAACTAAGGTTTTGTATAACAGTGGCATTAAAGCAGCTTTTATATGTACCAATGAAGTCTTCAAAAGAAGTTGCTGCCAGACAAGATAAGGCTGCATACCGCAGAGACAAGAAAAAGAGTAGGTTAGTACTGTACTATAAGTAGCAGAGGATGTGGTAGGGATTTAAAAGAAAACAAAAACATTCTCTGGCAGACTCAAAAACCATTTCAAAAGCTTACAGAAGAGAAAGAAGCAGCAGCAGAGATTAAAAGAATGAAAGTGAATGAACTGAAAGAAGTTTTGTACTGAAAAGCAGTTCTTTTGAAAACTTTTTAAAATGGGGTTAACTGTAGAAGAGCAGTCTTCTCTATGCACATTCAACAATGAGGGCTAGATCCTATAAAGTAGAAAAATTTCCATATTAAAATTTAGCCTTCCTCAAACAACACTTACTCAGTTGCCTTGAGAAGTCCTTTTCCTCGTTTAATCTGGAAATACATTGTCACACTCTACATTCTCTACTTACACAGTAAAAAAGGCAGAAGGAAGATAGGAAGCACTCTTAGAACACCAATCATTCTGTGGTTAAAGATTCATTTTGTATTTTTAGGAAAATATCTCCTAAAATGTTACTGTAGACAAAACAGTACAATAGGTCAACATTCTAGAGAAGTCAAGCTTCAAGAAATTATTCCTCAATTTCAGATTAAAGAACTCTGGACTTTAAATCAAATAACATAGTAAACCCCCAAGGATAACCAGCAGGACTTCATATTTAAAAATGTAGTTTGGAATAGACAAAACCAGAAGTTTACAGTCACTGATCTGCCATCCCTAATTCAGCTAGGATCTCACTGTTGCCTCCCTACCCCCTTTTGCATCATGCACACACACCCTCAGCCAAGGCCTGTTCACAATGAGTCTTATACCAACCATAATGAACAAGGAAGACAGGGACACAAAATCTGAATATACAGAAAGGAAGAGGGGATATTCAAGAAACGCCCAGAACTTCCTCTTACAGGCAGGTTAAGATGTCTCCTTTAGCTCTAAAAAAGTACCTGTTGCAAGAGCACGAAACAGTATGTCATACCCTAGTGAATGTGACAGTCTGGCCAAGAGAAGGAAAACATGAGTTAGTCTGGAAAGCTGAACACATATCATTAGCACTTCAGAAAACAAACAATATTAAAAAATACCTAAAGAAGATACCTACATCCAGCCTTAGAAGGGAAAAGAAAAAGTATCTTTATTCTCGGGCTGAAGATCAACAAGCAATTATATCCATCCTCAACCAAATATTTGTGCAACAGATCATCTGTTTTGCTAAACAAAAAACCTAACCAAACAACAACAGTTAGCCACAAGCACGCTAACTCCAACATAAAAGTCACTCTGATATAAAACAGATACCTCTTCTTCTGAAAGACTACGTGCTTTCCTCTTCCCTCTGATTAGAGTTCTACAACCACAACAGTGTTATTTCCCTCTAAGTGATGTTGTCAGGAATGACTGCATTTTTAGAGATTTTAGCATGTCACGTATACCACAATGCAGAATAGTCATTTAGAATTAAAGCTAGCTTTAAAAGTTTAACTGACCACACACAGAAGTACAGGAATCAATGTTTGTAATAAGTGAACATACAATAAACTGTGAAATATGCAACTTTTATCTGATATTCCTCTTTGCAGGAAAAATAGAGGAAGACAATTAAATCTCACAACTACATACAAAAGTAAAATCCCGAACAAAAAGCATTAGGATTAATGCCATGGAAAGGATTTGTTATAGAGAGGTTAGGTTTAGGAAAGCTGAAGTGTGATATGTGAATCATTCTTCACCTCATCACAAAAGTGTAAATGCCTTTTAAAGAATAAAGTAAAAATAAAAACAGTTCTGTACTTGTATCAAGAAAGATTTGAGAGATTGATCAAAGCTATCACATCTTACAGGACTCTATTATTCTACTCCCCAAAACACGGATTAATTAAAAACACACCATTAATTTGTGTTCCAATAAAGATGAATCAGCAGATCTCTGCAAGATCATCTTTTCTAGATAAGATCAACATAAACTGTGTCAAAACCTTAAATCACCAAGTATTGCCACTGAAGCTAGATTCAAAACAAGAAACTATGTTAACTTAAGTTTTGAGGTGTGTAAGCCGTGGAACAGCCTGCTATTACCTATCGCACTTGAAAATACTTTCAGTTTCCGCTATAACTTACTATAAATTGTAGATTTGTCCTTCTTGATATTTTGCTTTCAAACATGAAGAAAAAAAAAAAAAGCTAATGCCTGCAGCATTTTTCAACTGGCAACCCTCCAGCGTTTTTACCTTAATATCATTTGAACAGCCTAGAAGAACAACAGGGAGTTTATGGATTTCTGCCCTTGTTACTTGTTTTCCAGGATAAATGCGTGACGTACAATCTCCCTCCTCTACCCTGCCTGCATGCCAGGTGCACACATGCAGTAGCATGCATCAGTAAATGCCCCAGTCAATGTTACAAGGACGTGATGCAGAGCAAACTAGCTCCTTAGTCTGAACACGATCACCTAGCATCAGTTGCTTATTTTACCTAGTCTTGTACTATGCATAGGCTTTTCAGTATGTTACACACGACCAAAGACAGAATAAGATCCAGGAGTCCTTTCTTACAAATAGATTAAATCAAAATTAGTACTGGACTTTAAATCAAAAGTAGTACCACATACTACATCATTACAGTATAAGACAGTTGTTCAAGCCACTATGTTTTATACGGAACAGAAAAAATACTTCCTCATTAGTTTGAAGCATGACTGCAATTTATTATTCCTTCCCTCCCTCAGTATAATACATAACTCACATCCCCTGGCAGGAAAGAAAGCTTCTGAACAAGTTTCTTTGAATAAACTTCATCATTACCTGCAACTCTAGCAGTGTTTCAAACATCGTGTGACTCTCAGGGCAAAGGGAGAGAGGGAGAAAATTGTGTACTTGAAGCCATTTACAATACAGCCTTCTGATTAACAGAAAGCCAAAAGTTACAGAGTGACAGTCATCTTCTCATTGCTCTTGCCAAACTTGGGCACAGTGCTTTAGAAAAAGTTACGCTTTTCCAAGGAAGCCGAGTAATCAGAATGTCCGTTAATATTTATTTCATATGGAACTTGATTATTACTGCAAAATCCAATTTCATACAGAGATTACTCAATACTGACAGCTGACTTCTAAATTAATCTGAGTAATCAGTCAAGCATTTCTTGAGCCATACCAACAAGATGTTTTATGTGTGTGTTGGGTAGGTCAGAACTCAAAACAGAAATAGAGCTTTTTTGTTAGAGCACCCTTTTGGGGGAAGTCACATTGGATACAGCTTTGGAGGAAAGTCATGCAGAAATAAAATCAGAACAGAAATCCTAAAGGTACTCCATGCATGGCCAGTTATTCCAACAGGAGTGGGATACAGAGCAATTATTTAAATAAGCATCATCCAAAAAACCCTGACAACCTACAACAGATATTCCTGGAAAAGTGAACTAGAAACAGCCATTTCAGTTACTATGGAGATGAAGTAGCTACCATTCTTCATGCTTATGAGGGACAACAACAAGACAAGAACACCTCTGTGATAACTCAAGCATCAATGGTTAAAGGCCAGAGTAATTATCTGTGGCTTAACCTCAAGAGATTCTGTCTGGCAAGGCAGATATGGGTTTGCTTATAATAATAGCTGCCAGCTTTTGTAAAGTTCCAATGCAATACAACTACACTTCTCTGAACATTTGGAATTTATCATCTCATTCATTCAGGAGTCATCTCCTCCTCAGGAGGGAGGAGGAAAGAATAAGAAACTGTTGGAAAAAAAAAGAGTGCTATAATTTTGGGAACAGAATCCTTAAAAGCCTGAACCAACCATACCAAATTTTAGTGGGAATCTTTTCATGATATTTAGTATAGCTGGGAATTTATTCTCCTGATTACATCTCAGGATCTTACAGTAACTGCATTCAGATAAATAGAGACCAGTAAGTTACTCCCTTCCATGTTGAAAAAACTCCTACAGTCCCTGCAGGTGTCAACTAAGAATGCCCTGGTAGCTTTCCTCAAGAGCACAGTTTTTATACACAAACTTGAGATCTCTTCACAGAAATTATCTTTTCATCTGTTTAACAGAATTTCATTAGCTGCAGAGTATGAGATCTAAAACTAGTTTCAGAGGAGATGAGAGGAGAGGCAATACAAACGTATTGCCAATTCAAAGGTACAAACACTATTATAGCCAGAACTTTTCTCCTGAGCACCACCAGACAAGAGAGCAAGCAGAGAAGGAAAAAGCTGTGAAAACAGAAGCTGTATTAACAGAAAGTGCTCAAGTCTCTTCAGAAATAAATTTTTACAAAGCAAAAGTAGACAGACAGCCTTGCTGTCCAAGAGTTCTTCTGAGTTCAGAGGAAAAGCTTGGATTAACTCATTACTTTTAAATACACACACACACAATATGACCAAACATACACACCTCAACCTGTTGGTCTTTCTACTCAGGAAACATCCAAAGAGAACTTCAAGGCTTTTGTGCCTGAAATGAATTTTTATAACAGTTTAAGCATAGGTACTTACCTTACAGCCAGTCCTTGTGTTACAGGGACCAAGTCTAAGTAAAATCACCATTGCCTTTTCTCTAAGGAAGACAACTTACATTACGTTGTAACCTCTTCTGTTTGCCTTGCATCTAACAGCATTAACCTTTATCATACCCAGGATCAGAGGAAGTTGGTCTGAAAGAAGAAACAGTACACACACAAAAAAGAAACGTTTATAAGAGCATTCGATACTTCAAGGCACACGTTTCACACTGCTTCCCAAGAGAAGCCTGTAAGACCTTACACGTCAGCTGAAGTACACAAAGTTGTAATGAAGCACTGACCCTGCAGCTTCCTTTGCTGTGTCAGATATGGCCCTCCACAGGCCTCAGAATTTCGTATTAAGTAATTATTTTAATTATCTTCTGGGGGGAGGGTGGGGGGGTGCAGCAACGCAAATATCAAACAAACCACAACTTTTTGATACCTTCTTCTTCAAAGCACAAGTTGGTACAAACTTGCAGTATGATTTTAAAGGATTTACTCTCTATCAAATAGATACTTCTTTTTAGAAGAGGGATAAGCAATCTTAAAAAGGAATATGATGTTTGCCTTTTTTCCATATATCCCACGAAGAATGAACAAGAGGCAAGGGGTTTGCCCTATTCAGTTGTTTACTTTGATTACTTAACTTTCTGTTGGGCAGCTGCTCTGTAGATAATCTTTAAGGCCTCAACCTTGCAAACTTTTGTCTATATGAAGAATCCAAAGTTGCAGACTGACCTAAAACCAACATAGTTTGTTACCCAACAAACAAATCCAACTACAGATCAGCACATTTACTGTAACTGTTACTACACAGCCGTCCCCTATTCACATTAATGAAGGAAGGAAATAAAGTAATATTCACATAACATTAAGAAGCAAACAAAGAGGCAAGAGGAACATGGCTGGTGTGGCTTCCAGATAAAATAAGCCATAGGTTACCTTTACTCATTAAGACAAGCAGGCTCAAGAGTTTTCCCTACGGCAATTCGGAAATGTTTGCATGAAAATCATCAGCTACGAGGCTACATCAGGTTTCAGCCTGCTTCACAGGTGCTGTGGATATTCTGCGAAGCACATGTGGTTTTCGGGAAGCTCACACTATCCGCACCGGGAGCCCTCACTGCCAGCGGTTTGACCAAAGCGCTGTGGAGCCGCAGGAGCTTCTCTGGGGCAGCCCTGCCCGCCCGGCGCCGCTCCGGCAGGAAGGGGCGGTGGGAAAGCGGCAGGCGGGGGCCGGTCCGCCCCCTTCCCCTGCTCGATGCTCTCCCCGCGGCCCCGGCGGCTTTTCCGGCTGCGGGGGGCGGCCCCGGCGCGGTCTCCCGGCGGGGGGGCGCAGGGGAAAGGCGCGGCCGGGAGCGGGGCTGGCCCGGGGCCCGGCCGGGCCACCGGGCCCCGAGAGCCGCTCCCTGCTCTCGGCTAAATCGGTGCCGGGCGTGAGCCCCCAGAAGAACCGGGGTGCTGCGAAAGGCGTTAAGGGCCCGTCATTTCTCTGCTGCCCCCAGACGCCGGAGGTGTCGGTGGGCGCCCTGGGTGCGCGCTTGGGTCTTGCCCCCTGGGCTTTAGGGAGAGATTGTCCTTCCAAAAGCTTGCAGAGGTCACCTGGGGGCCATTCGGATGCCTAAAGGTGTCCAAGGGCTTGCAAAATCGGGTTTTTCTTAGCAAGAAAGCAAATAAGTACCGGCTGTAACTGGGGGTTTGCTGGTAGGAGCTGCAGTTACCTACAGAGGCTTCTCCGAGCTCTGTTTTTCTGCATTTTATTCTGTTTTCTGCGTTTTATTCCAAGTCCTCTATTGCTCACAAATAAAAGGAGCACAGAAAGACAATAATTAATAAAAATCCCACGGGAATTTTACACTCCCACAGAACAGAAATACTTCAATACTTCATTTGGGTTTACCAACAGCTTGCCTGGAGCACTGTGGTAATTTAGTTGCTTATTAGTAGGTCTGAGCATAATTTCATAAGAAGTACTATCTACTAAATATAGCAGGCTTGCAAATGCTCTGTTTTTGTTTTACTGTTTTCTCGGGTTCTATAAAAGCAGCATTAACCTTAGAGGTACTCTGTAATAGCATATTATAAGATATATTTGATGTGAAAGCCAATGATGAACCACTTTTGCCTAATCAGACAAATGCTTTGACTGTTACACTCATATCGTCTTGCTCATGGAAGTCTTTGGGAAGCTGAGATCTCACTAAGTGTACAGCAACTGAAGAAATGTAACACATAATCAATAGCTTAAAATTAGACACGGATATTTCCCCCTAGCTGGGGAAGAAAACCCAAAGCATACAGTTTGCAACAGCCATTCATGAAGTCCCCAAAATATGAAAGACTTTATTAAAATTGTAAGCCCAAGTATATACATGCTTTATTAAGTGCTTGTGTGTTTCTAATTAATTTCCGCTGAAGAAAAACAGCCTTCTTTGCAGATACATTTTTAGTATGACAAATACTAACATAAATACATTTATAGTATGAAAACTCTGGTGATCACAGCGACCTATACTCTTGACAATATTTAGGTTCCTAACTTACACAGATTATAGTATGAATTAATATACAAATATTTTTTAAGATCCTATTTTAGGGTCTTGGCCCACTGGCAGAATGGTGTCTATATTTCTGGAACATTGTTATAAATATAAGAATACACGGAAGTAATTCCCTCATTAAGACCCACAAAGAGGGAAGAAAACGCAAGCTACAATCCTGTTGGAAACTGTAATCAGAGTTTAAGAAAATAAAATCATTTATCTGTGAAAGGTGAAGTGGGCAAGGGAGGGAATACTGTTTTGCTTCTCACTTTACAGCTTCTTTTAATTTCAGAAGGTGTTAGCTATTGCTAAAAAGCTATAAAGCAAGAAAACCAGGAAAAAAGTGAGAGAACCAGGAAAAAACAGTTACTCTCTAACTACTGAGTACAAGCACCCATACTTCCTCTGCATCGGCAATCATAGCTCTGTCTGGAAGTATTCTTTTTAAACATACTCGTCTCCTTTAAGAAAAAAAAAAAAATAAACAGTTCTAAGGCCTTAATAAAAATATTTCCATGAAACAGTACTGCATGCTGAGTTGTTAAGTGTCAATATCCAGGTTGAATCAAGGCAATAAAACGCATTTGGATATATGAACTATAAAATGTAAAGGGTCTTGCAGTTATAGTTCTGTTAGCATGTTCATAATAATTCTGTATTTCTTACAAAGCAGAAGTTTATAGCTTAACCAAAAGATCAGGTAGAGATATGGAGGGCTGGGGGTTGGTTTTTAATCTTAGAGCAAGCCTGAAGAGAGATAGTCACGTAATCTACTATTGAGCTAGGTCAAAGGATGACGACGTCAAGTGGCAAATGAACAATGAAATCTAACATGAAAAGAAGCTGATGCCTTTTTTAATGTAGTTTGTTACAGGACATCAAGGAAGTAAGTGAAAGCTTATAGTTTTGAAAGCAACAGCAACTTCATCAAGGAGACTGCATGTTGAGTATATAAAGGGGAATTTCTGTTGCTTAAGAACTGAGGGAACAATTAGGTAAAATATATATAATTTTGGAAATTAAATATTGTGCGGTCCAAGGAATATACTGATAGCTATGCTATTTTTTAAACCCAAAGTAATACGGAAAACAGTAAGCCATTGAAGCTAGGTCTGAAAAGAACCTGTGTTATTATGTGGTTCCTTGTAATCAATTTTCCTCTTGAGTATTAAGCTAACTATACAGCAACACTGTGGTATTTTATAAGGTCAACCTTGCTCAAGTTTCATATATGTGTGCACCAGGCAAATGGTTTCTCTTACGTTACTGGCAAGATTATCACGGTAAAACATCGCTTGACTTCAAACCAAGTGTTGTACAAAAAGGCTGCTTCCCTATCAGGCTGGTTTGGTGATGGATAACTTGGATCTAAGAAGGTTTTGTTAGTACTGTTTTCTATTTTGATATATTGACATATGTTTGAAAAAGTGTGTTTATATTTGGCTGAATGTATGCAGGAGACTGGTCTTTCAAAATAATAGTTTTGACACCTGTATTTATTCACCTCCTACACTTACAAGACTAGACTTCAGCATTTTTCAAGCTTTTCAGGGTTATAGTCTTAGCTAAATATGTATTAGGGAAATAATGACAGTAATATAATCTTAAATGGGAAGAATTTTTCCTACCAAAACAATTTGCATGGGTTTTTTTTTTTCCCAAAGAGATGGCAATGTTGAGTCATTGAAACAATCCTGACTATCTAAAAGGAAATAAATGATGATAAAAGTCACAATGTAGGATGACATATTTTTCTCCATAATTAATTAATTAATTTCCCTTGAGCTTTGGCACTGTTTCATATTTATCTGTTTTATCAACTGAGTTACTGTTAACCTACAAACTAGATAAATGTATCCCGCTGACCCCCAGAAATCTCTTTTTAATATATGCTTCTCTTTGGCCTTTATTCCTCTCTACTAATAAGCCCTTTCACTATTTTTAAATTTTCTTACGTCAGACATAAAAATTCTCACTTGCAAACGTATTTATACGAAAATACTTGTTCACGTAGAGGTGAAAGTAAAAAGCATTTTACGGCTTTCAGTCAATTACACTCACTAGCCACCAGGTGGCATTAGCCACTCAGTAAAATAAGGTTTTTCACTCGACTGCACAGAAACCTACTTTCTTCATATCTCTGACACACCAACAGCTGATGTAGGCACACCATAGCTTTCTACCAAAATGTGTATCGACTTTGACTTAAAGAGATTTTTTTTCAAAAAAATACTTCCTTGCTTATCTGAAATGAAAGAATTAAGTTTGGTTCCCTGATATCAATTTGAGCCAGGTCTGTATGTGTGCTATGACACAATGACAACCTGCCACTTTTCTGAACGAGTCTCCACTTAATTCATTGCCCAGCACAATTACATCAATGGCTAAAGGATTGCAGTAAAAGCATTTTACCCATTTCAAGGGTTGTGGGCCATCGCTTGATCTGATGCACACTATTGAAGTTCTATCTGATAAAAGTACTAAATTATTAACTTTGAGTTTTCTACATTTTCACTATTTCTGTGGTGCTTTTTTAAATTATTAATTTTATGATATCAGTGAAGACGTCATGAGATCCTATTATTCCATTTCATAGGGCACAAAGAGCTTGCTGGCAAAAGCATTGATCTGTAAGTGCTTCCATTTGCGGCACTTTAGAGCTGATTACACAATTTGTAATGTGAAACTACAAGATGAATTGACATCTAGTACAATGCTCTTCCACACACTGATCAGCTGCTTTGACGGTCAATCTCAATTCCACCTCTGCCCCACAGCTTTTTTCCTCTTTCCTTTCACCCAGACTAGGAACTAATTTTCCTGCTCTTTTTCATCTCATCTCAGAGCTCCTTTCACTGACAAGCCATTTCCAGCTTTGCACTTTTTTCTCAGCAGCTCTCAATTTGTCTCCGCCCTGTCTTAAAAACGCATTCTTTGTTCAGACCTGGTATGTCTGTGGGTCCTGTGGTTGCTCCAAGTTCAAGCACAAGCAGTCGTTCTGTAGGAATGATGCATGATGGGCAATGCTGTTAATTGTAGCAACGCGCCAGTTAGTACATGCCCAGTACCCCTGTGGGGAAACCACAGGGTGATGTTTGAGTATGCTCAGTAGCAACGTTTGCAGGGATTTTAGCTCTTACTTTAGCAAGTCTCAGCTAAATGCTTGCAGAGACTTTCAAAAGCTTATGAACTGGTCAGGCTTTAACAGAGCTGGTAAAAGGCCTATCTAACGTAGGAGAGTTGTGAGAAGAATGAGAGAGAGAGATTGTTGAGAGAAGACTGAATTTCTGGTAGCAGCATTTGGTGATGGTTTAACTATAAATGTTGAATTAGGTGCACTGATTGCTATGTAGCAAAAGAAGATGCATCAGTCTGCATTTTAGCTTTGTAGCATTCTAGTGCCAACCACCGTTACCTCATCTTCCCTGGTTTACCTGCTCATGTTTAACTTGGTGGTAGAATGCAAAAACTTCTTGAAAAGAGGTCTGGGGCTGGCAGTGATTTGGCAATGAGAAATGAGGAATTGTTCCAAAGCATGAAGACAAGGAAGAGATGAAAATTATCCTTTAAAACAAATGCTTGCTGTAGTCATACATTTGGTGAAATATTCTCCTTCTGCTGCGTATCACAGTGTGGTAGACTGCTTAAATTACTACGGCTTGAATACTGTCTGCACTGGAAGATTACAAAGCCAGCCCACAGACCTCAGTATTAGCTTTCAGATAACCTCACATTATGCAGGGATAGTACATAGTTATTTATTTGCTTAAAAATCAGATGCCAATTTTATAAAACAGACAAGTCCAATGCATTGTTTACAATTTGAGCTGTCTAGATAAGATATAAGAATTACTACTTTAGTGGGCCAGGAAAATATCCATGGTATTCTCACTATAGTTTGATACAGTAGAAAGGACCATCATAAAGAAAATGGAGTGTACAAGAGATACTCTTTAAATACTTATTTTTGAGGAGGAGATATAAAACTGCAAGAGTAGATCTGCTTCGTAAAACATCACTGCAGTTCCTAGAGAACAGGTACTCTGAAGTATTAAGTCTTGGCATATCTCACTAATGTTAAATGGAACAATTTACAGGGAGATAAAAGTGCTGGTAGTGATTCAGCATACAGGTGTAACATGTTCTCCTTGTAAAACAAAAATTGTCCCGGTACATGGGAATTTATTTTACACTTAAGTTAAATGGTACAAGACAACCATTCAGACACTTAATTTAAAATTTTGTTTGCCACGTCATGACATTTGCAGAAGATTATTAATAACAAATTAATGTGATATTGTTAGCTAAAGCACAGTCAAACGTATCTTAAGCAATTATGTGAAAAGCTATGTTTAACTATAGTAAATTTTATTTGGACCTCTTTAAAGATAAATACATTGAATTTTACAGTTTTCTATTAAAAATTAATAGCAGTCTAAGTTTATATATAAGTTAAAGCAGAGAGCATTGATTGTTTGAGGCAGCGCACAGAGCTGGGATCAAAAACAAACCAAAAATGTTTCTGCAATCCAAAAATTCATGATGACACCAGGTTCATCTTTGAAAGGTCAAAACAACACTGCCAAGTAACTAGAGGAAAGGGCATTTAGATGTTCAGTAAGAACAAACTGCATAGGCTACTGTCCTAGCCTCTCCATCTCATTTGATTTCTTACTTATAATGACATTTTTATTCCAGCCTACTATTTATTCCCTGCCTATCAGGCTATTGCAATCTGTTTAGCTATTTAGAAGTGTTTTTTTTAAAAATAGGCTACAGGTGATTACTTCAATATTCCGAACAATATTTTCTCTCAATGCTAGATTCTAATGTCCAAGGCCATATGTGAATTCTGCTGAGCACATACTGTGTCTAAGAACAGCACTTGTTTTCAGCCACTGCATAGCAAAGATCTAACTGCCACTCTAGACGGGAGTTTAATCAAATTGCAGAGATATAGTTTTAAAGAAAATGAGCTTTGTTTCAAAAAAGAGTACTGTAATGTAAGTACTCTAAATTCCTACACTTTACATTTAAAACCTTTAAAATAGGCATAAGCAATATGATGTGTGATCCGACACCTAGCAAACAGGCTCCCCAAAGTGTACTGAGGCCACTGCTAGGATAACTGTTTTGTAATACTGTGTTGCAAAACAGAAGGCAGGAAGGGAGGGAGTACTAGGAAGGTGTCAGTAAAAGGACTGAAGAATTCTGGTATTAATATATTTGAAAAAGCTGGTGATGCAGTGAAATGCCGAACTGCATCAAAAGTGTTAGCTTTGACCAGTCTCTGCATTCCTCAGTAATCCTGGGCCCCTTGTTTTGAGAGATAAGCTTCTACTACAAGGTTATATTGTCCTAAAGCATTCTTTCTTAAAGAAATAGGAGATAAGTTCTGACATTCAGTACTACAACTGTTGCATCTGCTCCTTGTACAGCCTTAAGGCACCCAGTCTCCTAAATTAAGCTCTTACTCTAATTTATAGTTCTAATACATTAAGCACCTACTTCAATTAGTTTACAGCTTTAATATATCAAACCCTATTTCACTGGAAAAAAATTTCCTGTTAATGACATTGATATGGCCTCCACTCTTACTTTGAAGCAACTATTGATCTTTTCCTACTGTGGTATATCATATCACACAGAGTGAACTGCAAACTGAAGATAAAATGACACTGGGAAATCCACCATTTAGATGTCAGTGTAGCAAACGCCATGTGCAATTGCTGTTGGCTGTGTCCTATACACTACCTGCAATGCTAAATAGTAGCACTTGTGTGTTGATGTTTTGCTAGTGTGGTTCCCATATACAGAAAGCCTGGTCAATTTATGTCTACTGAATTAACACAAGCCAAAATTCTGTAAGGGATATGCCAGCATAAGAGGTGACATTGATGGAGAAAGAATGAGAGCAGTCTGCTCTGCTTTCCTGATTAAACTTTATCAAGGGACCTGCTATAGTCATTCAGTATCTTTATAACAGTCAATTTTTTCATACTGAATTGAAGGCAAATTAAATAATACTGTTCTAATTATTAAGTGATTTAATAGTATTTAGGGAACTATTTTGCTGTGGATCAAATCCTTCATTTAGACTGTTGACATCTGTTTCGGCTACAGTCAAAAATGTTGGTCAAAATAACTGCTTCAGGATTTGGTATCAAGAGGCTGTATGCTAGTTTGGTTACCTAATGATTTTTGTCGTGAGAAACTTTAAAATCCTTTTTCACAAACTTGGATACATTTCAAAACCTGTCTAAATGCATAGTATAGTGGAGAAGTGGCACTGCAAACCCAGTTACTAGAGTAGGGTGACTTCCCCTACTAAGTGGGGAAAACAAAAGAGACACATTTTAAAACTTACTAGCAGTGATGAAATTGCCTTCAGTTACGCTTTTGAATTTTTCTTGCTTTTCACAAGGTATTCCCCATGGACTCCAGGGTAACTATTTATGCAAAGGACTTGGCTACCTGGGCACTATTTGCTCTTCCTCTCTTAGAATTGTTCACTGCATAAGCAGCTCATGAAATGTCTAAATTCCACCCCATTTGCAGTACATGACAGGACAATAGCAAGCTTGGAGGAAGAGGCGGTTGTGCAAGGCTCTGTGGCAGACCAACTGCAAAGTCACTTCAGGATACTGAAGCCATAGAAAAGAGATGGTCTAGATCTCTTTCAATGACATTTCTGCTGGCTTTCTTTTTCTTGCAACTCCCATACCTTGTTGAAGCTTCTTGCATTTCCCATTCCTCTGTTATATCTTCTGTACTAGGACACATCCAATTTGGAGAAAGCAGCCAGCATACCAGTGGAGCCAGGCTTCTGCTAGGTGCAAGTCTGTCCTGTATACAAAGCACACAGGCCAGCAAGCTAGGTAAGGAATAAGGTGCTAGGAAAGAAGGGACAAGGGAGAAGGGGGAAACCTGCAGGGCCCTCAGGAAATATCCATAAAATAATCCATATTGAAAGTATCAAATTTGAATCACATCTGAGTGATGCTTATTGAGGTGAGCATTAGGGGAACTGCACAAATACACAGGAGGGCTTTTACTAGGAATTTTCACCCAGTCTGTCTAGGGATCCTAATGTTGTCAAGGGCCATAAAAGTTCACATATTCACTAACACCAACACGAAAACCTTTCTTAACAATACCAAAAAGTGTGAACTGTAATGAGGAATATATTCCTTAAAATGTTCAGAGGGAGAAGTAGGTGAAGGGGAGAAAGAAAAAAATTAGCTACCAAGGCAACAAATTCTCTTTGAAATGGGTGGAGGCATTTCCATCCCCGTCAAGGCCTTTGGACTGCCCCTAAATGCATTGTAATTGGATGAACACACTGCAGTAAGACATAGTTAAAAGGGTATGCATGGGATGACTGGAAGCAAATGGTTAAGTCCAAATTGTTTTGCAGACTCCTCCCAACTCCACAAAATATACCATCTTAAGGAAAAAAAAAAAAGTGTAACATAGTGACTGTAAATTGAGAAGCACAATTTGCTCTTTTTTTAACGTAGTTCTAGGCAATAAAAATAGACTGACCTTCCAAAGCTGCACGGCTGACCTTTACAGGGGAGTGCAATTAATGATTTCGGTGTTGAGAGGCCTGGAGCAACTGTCCCAGGTATTCTGCAACAGAAAGCAGTGGTGAGGGCTGTCTGGTGACAGTATTTTTCACAGTAAAGGTGGTGTTTGGGGTTTTTTTTTGCTGTTGTTTGTGTTGGTTGTTTTTTAAACCACCTTACCTCTTGGTCAAAGGCAGACGCCCGGGGTTCGTAGCCTTGCCCACATACTATATATAGCACTTAAACCCTAGCTGACTCCATGGGTTTTTCCTACAGCGCAGCCTATCGGGAAGGAGCGGGCGGCCTGGCCGCCCTGTGCCCGCCCCGGCCCCTGAGGCGGCAGGGCCGGAGAAGCCTCTCCACCGCGGCCAGGCGCGGCCGGGCCCGCAGGCGGCAGCCGAGATACTTCGGGCCGCCTTTACAGTCACATTTACCTCAGCGGAACGCCCGCGAAATCACAGGGAGCTTCCCTTGCAGCCGCCCGAGCCCCCTCGGCAGGCGGTCTCCCGCGCCGGCGCGCACAA
>VXBO01000174.1:65677-79108 GCA_013400135.1 Rhinoptilus africanus | reverse complement strand
GGGCACCTCGGCGGCTCTGGCTGCGGGGCCGGGCCGCGCTGCGGGAGGGGGAAGCTGCCGTGGGGTGCTGCCGGCGGCGGTCCCCGGCCAGGGGAGGGCTGGGGGGCTCCTGACAGCGCCTTTATACCCTCCTGCCCGCCCTGCTGCGCCTCGTCTCCTCGCTCCCCCGGGGCCGGGGAACATGTAAGCGAGCCCGGCGGCGTGAGGCGCTCCCGAGCGGCCGCCGTCCTGCCGGGGGTCGCCGCTGACCTGTGGGTTTTTGTCTGTGTTCCTTCACGGCAGGGCTCGCTTCTTCCTCCCCGAAGTGAGTCTCCTGGGGCGGGAGGAGCGCCGGGCAGACGGCCGCAGCCATGCCGGGCGTTAAGGAGACGCGTCTGCTGCACCTCGGCGAGATGGAGAAGCTGGACAAGACCCTCTTCAGGCTGGAGCAAGGTAGGTCGGGGGCGGCGGGCTGCGGCCTCCTCCACCTCCTCCTCCTCCTCCTCCTCCTCCTCCTCGGCGGGGAGCCCCCGGGGCCGGCTGAGAGGGAAGTGGCCGGGAGCTCGCCGCTTTCTTCGGGTAGCAACAGAAAGGGAGCTCAGCCTGAGGACTTCTTTCCTTGTTTTAATGTGAAACTATTTCTGACATGCTTGCTTCCACCGCAGAGCTCTATGGGCTCTAGCTGGGGCTCGGTCTGACTCGTAAAACTCTTGAGAAATGAAGCGCAGATCGGCTAGGAGCTGTCAGTCCTCACGGGAATGAAGTGCAGAGCATTGTTTAGACGGGCCCTGCAGGACAGGACTTCTCCTTCTAAAACCTGAACTTCATTGACCTGGAGAAGTTCTCATAAGTCGAGCTCTCTCATCTGCAATGTGTTATGCAACCTCTCATCTTTAAGATTATAATTTTGAAATATATCCGTAATACTAATGTTTTGCAAAGTCTGAGGTAGTGCTGCAGGATCTTTAGCTCTTCCTAAATCCTCTCTTGCCTGTCAGATTTCTCATAGCCGTTAGTATTCTGGTCGCATACTGCTAAGAACTCTAAGAACTTGGCTTTATTTCTCCCTGAAAGTGTTCTTGAAGTCTATTTGAAAAAAAACAAACCAAAACCAAAGCAACCAAAAAAACCCCCAACCAAATGACAAAAAAACCCCAAACCCATGAAAACCCCCCAAAACAAACAAACAAAAAACCACCCCACTAATTGGTCTACTATTATGCAGGTCAGCAAATTCAGACTAAAACTAAAGCCACCGTCTTTAGGTACCATTTTTAATGATGCAACAATTTTTATTACTTGTGAACTTATGTGGCTTTTATTACTTTATGTTACTGATCTAGGAACCTAATACCAAAGTAGTTTAGTAGAGGAGCAAGATTTTCGTTCTTGAGAATAAGGATTCTCATCAACTGTATTGCTTTCAAAATTTTCTGACAGTACAATCTAGGAAAATGTCAATAGTGAAGAAGTGCGGAGTTGACAGTAACCTCCATTATTAACTCATCCTTCTAGTTGTATAGATTTTATTGCAAGGAGTCACAACGAAGTGTATGGCTGTCAAACACTTAAAGTGCCTCTGCTGGTAGCAGTCTCTGAGAGGGCATATCTAATTTTGAGCACAACATTCCTGATGTCGGTATAACTGTTACAGGAAATAAGATATCAATGGCATATATCCCTGTGTTCTAATTTTAGTAATCCCTGTAATAAAATGTCAGGACAGTACTGGGGAGAGTGTACTTAGCTTTCTAGAAGTGATTTTTTTGTGTGTGTGTGTAAGATTTTAATTTTTTTCAAACAATCAAATGAACTTCATTTTACCTGACAAATATTCAGATCCATTGTTTTTATGTGGCATTTATGTGGCAACAAACTATTGTTTTATTTGGCAGTTTTGGTGCAGTGATGATTATGTTAATAAGAGAAACTGTGAGCTTGGTGATACTTGCATTTAAATGTATTTAGACATTGAATTCTGATACTAGAGTCCCCATGACTCAATGAGCAAATGGATTTTTTTTCAACTTGAGATACTAGAACTTGCCATTGTTCAGGGTTGGGGTGTTTTTAGGCTTCTATAATTCATCTGTGTATTAATAACTTTCTCTTTACAATTACTTAGGTGGTTTTTTTACTCCCAGTTTTGTAGGCTGCTGGGGCTAGTAGGTGTGTTACTACAGTTAAGTACATGACTGGCATGTAATATAGTAAAAGTAATTATGCAAGCACTTATACACGTCTGTTTCAGTCATTTGAAACTGTGCCGTAATTAGCCATGCATGTGGTGGTAGCCCTTATACCTGCAAGTGGAAACCTATTCTGAAACCTGTTGCCTAAACTGAATTTTTCATATCCAACCGAATAGACTACAGCATGGGTTTAGGTCCTAATATTTTAACTTAATTTTGTTCTTGTTATCATGGATATCTTAAGCCTACTTAGTGCTCTTTCTACGTGTACATGACCTGCAGCACATATACAAACCTCCCTTTGATTTGTTGAGCTCTCTGGAAGTTTAACAATTTGTGTGTTGTAGATTACACACAAGTGTATGTCATTTTACAGTTAAAAGCCTAAGGAATTTAGCATTGTATAGTGAACCTTCAATGGAGAATGAAGGGATTTTAAATGTTTTCTGTTTCAGAATGTGTTCCACATTTTTTTCAGATGTTTTTATGTGTCAGCTTAATATACAGACTTGGTAAACCTAAACACTTAAATACTACGTAAACCAAAATCTGCATAAAATTGTATGATGTTTTGCTGTATTTTGTTCTTAAGACTTTACATAGCAAAGAGGAACAAATTGGAAAGGAGATACAGTGCCATATAAGTAAAGGAAAAGGACTATATGTAAAGTGTGCAAAGAACATTAGGAGAGCAGGGAGAGATGACAGTGTAGAAATAATACCATTCTGCTGAAATTCTTGGCAGATATGTTGGTGCACTTTCTTCTTAACATAATATCAAATTGTGATTTGCAGTTACAGAACAGAAATACCTAGTCCTCCTCATAAAGTTTTTTTTTTTCTTTTTTGTTCTTAAGGTTTTGAACTGCAGTTCCGACTGGGCCCGACTCTTCAAGGCAAGCCCGTTACTGTGTACACAAATTATCCTGCTTCTGGAGAAGTATTTGATCGCCACAAGTTCAGAACACTATCATGGCACAATCCCACAGGAAAAGAAGATGACTCTGACAAATACTGTAAGCTGGATCTGCAAATTTCAGGGTCATACCAGTACTGTTTCAGTCTTGGGTAAGTGCAATTCTGTACTTACAGCCAAATGCAGTCTTTTTCCCTTGATCTACATTTTAACCTGAAGAAATCACTGTCAAGAATACAAATGTGTTTTTCCCCATGCATTTTTCAAATTGCAACTGTGGGGCCTATCTGAATCTACTAATGAAAGACAGGAGCTGTGTTGGTTGTCTAACACTTTCTGATGCAAAGATGTTCTGGAGACTGTATAGAACGAAGTTCAGCGTTTTTTCTGTGACTGTTGCAAAGGCAAGCCATTTTTACAAGTTTTCAAGTTCATCAGCATTCTAAGTATCTGAATCAATTTGTACTTTCTTCATTGACTTTGAAGGTTGCTTTTTTTTCTTTGTAGCACAGATGTTTTGGCATTCTTCACTTCACATTCTTTACTTTGTCCTGTGCTTCTACAGGACAAGTGCAAAGGAGAATGCCAGTATCTGTAATGACTGTAGTCTGATACTCTGAATTTTGTGAATATGGGTGGTTAAATTCCCTCCGGCTTAAAAGAGCAGTTAGCTTGGGTCTCTTTCCAAGGATTGTCCTCCAAATGGAGGTCTTTGTATAAAAGATGGGCAGTCATGCTTTCTTTGATTATGTCAGAATCGGACAAAGAGGTACCAGTACTCTGTCTCAGAAAATAACAAAGGTATCTCACTTTTGCAGAGAGTTCAAAGCTCTGTATCCCAGTTGTGTTCTTGTAAGCAACTGGCATTAGTCCAGCAGAGAGGTGATGCCAAAGAGATGAACGTATCTTCACCATTTCCTGTTTTCTTCAGGTGCCCTGCAGTCCTGTTCCCCACCTCCCCCCAGCCCCTGTACTGGGCTACTGTGGTTTTGAAGTAGCTGTGTTTGTTGGATTCTCTTTCTGAAACTGACTTGTACCATGAGTGTCTACTATACCAATGAAAATTAATTTTTCCTAGAAATGAAAAAAGTGGTGGAGGTTACATAGTTGTGGATCCTATTTTGCATGTTGGAGCCGATAATCATGTGTTACCTTTGGATTGTGTTACACTCCAGACGTTCCTCGCTAAGTGTCTGGGACCGTTTCATGAATGGGAAGATAGGCTTAAAGTTGCAAAAGAAACAGGTAATGCCAATACACATATTAAAGAATATATGTTTTTGTCTTATGATCAAAACCCAAAGTAACACTGAGGAGCTTCAGTGTAAACAGCTTATTTGTTCTTTATTTTGTAAACTATTGTCCACCAGATTCAATTTTGTTAACAGATTAAGTCAGTGAAATTATTAAAATATTTGCAAAGGTGCAAAAATTCAGGGATTTCCTGATACGCGGAATTACTTTTGTTTTATTGTTTTGATTTCACATAGACTTGGAAGTTTGTAGAACTGTCAGGATGATTTTTTTTACATCTTGTGTTATGTTGAATTTCAAGGGGAAGATTCAGACTATACTGGTAATTCCAAACACTAGCTTTAAGTACATGTTGTAACTATAACTTCTTATGCTTCTTTCAATTAACTTTGACTGAAATTTGTTTTTCTTACTAAATAAATGGCTTTTTATTACACAGGTTACAACATGATTCATTTTACACCACTGCAGAAGCTTGGATTGTCTAGATCATGTTATTCACTGGCTGATCAGTTAGAAGTAAATCCTGAATTTTCAAGCCATAATAAACAGTGCACTTGGAGCGATATAGGAGCTCTTGTGGAAAAAATGAAAAACGAATGGAATATGCTTTGCATCACAGACGTAGTCTACAATCACACAGGTATGATTTGTGTGTGTGTGTTAATAACCAGGTTGATCCTATAATTACATTTCATTATTTCCCCTAACTCCTCCCCTTTGAACCCATCTTCTAGTAGCTGTTTTAGGCAATTTAGTTGTCTTTGAATCTCTCAAATCCAGGACAACTCTTTACAGTTATAATTAATGTGCCTCCATAACAGATGTAAAAGAATTTAGTACTGTTACTTAAAAAGCTAATAGAGCCCTTATTAGCGAGAAGTAATGAACTGTGCATGCCTGTATTTTTATAGTATGCTTATTTTTATGACCTGTGATATGCAGCTCCCACAGAAATGAATGGAATCTGCATTATGAATTATTTGGTGAACATAAACTGAGTGCTTTCTTGTTAAACAGGGTATTATTCTTGTAGCTGCTTAAAAGTAAATGCAGACAACAAACTGAATAGGGACAAGAGGCTAGGATTAAGCAGTGGAGGAAATGTTACAGCTCAGTCTGGGGGAAAGGCTGGGGGGCAAAGATAGCTTTGTATTTGGGGTGGGTTCTTTTTAAGCATAGATACATCAGTGCATTGAAGCTGTTACTTAATTGCTTTTTGTAGCTACAGTTGTATGTTGTGCACCAAGGGACAGTGGGTTTTCTTCAGTATGATCTGATGAAATTTAAATTACAGTACTTGATCATTTGTAAGTTTGCTGATTATTTGTATAATGAGTTTACTTTGATTATATTTATAATGCAGTTTTCATCTTATGCCATAATCCTAAAGATCACAATAATTAGCATTCTCATAGCAGAGAGTACAAGAAATAGTTATATATGTTGATGTTACAGTCCTTTGAGGCTTAAAATACCCCTAACCACATATATCTGTGAATTTTAAGCTTTATTTGCTTTAGTTCTTTGGTGTTGATTGCTGCCAAACATTCCTATCCAGTCACTCTGCAGTGCAGTGTGGGCCATGTTGTTTGCCCTATCTGTTTGTTGAAAAGTTACTAAGTATAGTTACTGGCTATGTGTCTGAGGGAATTAGGCTTCTAAACATTCTCCCAATTTGGGATAAAAAATTTCTTGCACTTTACCAACTAGAAGTGCAGTTTCTCTCACACGTGCTTGAGATCCTGTCATCTTTTTACTGTGTATATTTGCATGCTACCAAGGAGAATGTTCTTATGGACAGAATTATCTAAATCTAAACTATTTATTAGACCTCAAAATATATTTGAGAAGAAAAATGTTATGTTATTGCTTGGCTACATTTGTAGAAGGACTTTTCCAGGTTACATTCAGAGTTCAAAGTAATCTTCACTGGGATGGATGACTAAACACTTATACTAGGTGAAAGGATGTTTAGGAGTGTCTTCGAACAGGATAGAAATGTTCAAATGACCATGGTCCTAACTTAAATCATTAAGCAAGATATACTTGATAGCTTTGTTTCCTGCTTTCAAACTTTTAAAGTCAAATCTTTTTCCCCATCTTTGTTGTTTATAATCAAAACCTCTTGATTTACAACTGACTCCAGACTTTGATAAATGACAAATTTAGCATAAGCAGAAAGATACGTTGATAAAAGTCTGAGTAAGCAATAATATTATATATGCTTGTAGAGGTAAAACATTTTGGAGCTTCTGAAATAAGTAAATAGGCAAACAGTTTTTGGTGTTCGTTTTGTTTGGATCGTGATTAGATGTAAATTTAACTTTACCTTTTTTTGTATTTAAATGAATAGTAATTACTAGTAGTTAAATTAGTTAATTCCTGCACATTAGGGTAATTTAATTGTAAAACATATTTCATAGAACTATTTAAATATAAAAGACACAAAATATATAGTCAGTTATTGCGAGCAGATTATGGATACTTGCACATTGTTAATTAATTCTGCAGCATGTCTGCATTAAAAGCTTAAGTTGTCTCACAGTAAATCTTCTAATGCTGATAATTCTAACAGCTCATGAACCTTCAGCTTATAGTGGCTGTATCTGTTGGTAGTTTCTGCTTTCAAGCTGAGACCACTGTACAAAAATGGCAATGGTTCCCCTTGTAAAGCCAGACAGCTCACTTTCAATATTAAGCGGTTAAGTTAGGGTGTTTGGTTTTTACCCTGGAGTGCAGAACAGACTGCTTGCACACTAGAGAGTGGTAGGAGTCAGTTTCTGATGCTGACGTCTCAGTCTCTAATGAAAGCCAGCATCTATAGCCTGACTTTAAAAGTAAAGTAGATGCATCAGCTAATGTTAAATATAGATACACCTTTGGCATGTTAGCAGCAGTATCACAGATAAATTTGCAGACCTTGTCTGGTAACTGGGTAGATGTGCCCTTTTTGGGCTGCTATTTCCTTCAGGGTGTTCAAACACTATCAAATAAGAAATACTGTGTTCACTGTCATTTACTTGTCACCAGGAGATAGAAAAAGGAGTTATTTTTTTTTCTTTTCTGAGATTTCAGTGGCTGTTATAAAGCATAAAGTAATAAAATAAACTGAAACAAATTATATTTTCTTTACCTTTCAGAAGAGGCTACTATTACCTAATTGCAATTTAACACTTGAGTAAATCCTACTTCCAAGCATTTGTCTAATCACATCAAACAGCACCTTTTCTCAGCTTTATAAATGGGAGGGGAAAAAAAAGAAAGTCTTGGGCAGTGAGCATCACTACTAAATAATAAGTTTGTGTTTATATAACAATGAATAGTCCTTTGAAAAATGTGAAATTATTTTCTTAAATAAGGACTTATTTACTTTTGGAAATTGTTTTCTGTAATTCTTCATCTTAATATTTCCATATTTTTTACTTGCTTGTACTTTCTTCCTAGTTGTAACAAATGTAATCACAAGTGATGGTTTAGGCTATTTTTTTTCTGCAGAATTAGATTTCTGTTGTGTTGTGAATCGTTGGAGGTTACCTTCTGATCAGAAAACACCATTCTGTTCCATACCAGATTTAGTGGAAGGCCTGTTGACTTTTTTCTTTTGACATGATAAGACCTTAGATTTAAATGACATATTACCTCTTTAGAATTAATTGTATTTACTTATTAAAGTCCCTTGTAGTAAATCATGATTCTTATTCTTCCTAGATGGAATCCAGTAAGCTAGGTTTGCTTTTTGGAGAATTTTTTTTTTTTTCAGAAGTGGTATGTGTATATAAAAAAAGGGGGTGGGAAGGGTGGAATCTGGTTGGTCTAGAACAGCTTTTAACAGCCTCAGTTTATTACTGCTTTATGTAACTTTAAAATAAGTATGGTGGTTTTAGTTGTAGGTGGCATTTAAACCATTAAGATCTTAATTTCCAGAAACGATATGACCTTGTAAACATGGAATTTTGCCATGTTCAAAATGGTCTTGAGATGTAATGTAAGAGGGTGCTCAGAAGAGTTGCTCACACTATAAGCTGAGAGAGTACACTGTTTTCACTCCCTCTGACATTTTTGTTTGAACTACTTTGAACTAAGCATAATTGAGGTTTAGGTGTTAATTATTATGCTATAAATTTGGACAGGTTAATGGCTCTTTCTTGATGTTTCCAATAGAGTAATTTGTTACATAGTTTCCCTTGTGTGAAGTACTACTTCTGTTTTTCTCTGCTTTTCTAAAACAGTGGATTGATAAGACACATTTAATGAAAAATTATTTTTAAAAAACCTTGTAAAACCTTTGTTGTTTATTTAACATCTAGTTTTTCAATTGCAGAGATTCATTCAAAGGAATGTATGAAAATTATTTTCAGTTAAACTGAGTTTAAGATAGTTCCAAAAATGGAAAGAAATTGACTCTTGAGGATTCTTTTTCCTCATTGTCATACTTCCAAAATCCAATTTCTTTCTGCTTTTTATGTATTTACTCATACTGCTGCATGCCCACTACTGTGTATATTAAAATATCGCACACTACTGTGTATATTAGAATGTTGCATTAATTTTCTAGTGACAGCTCCTTACTTCTCCAAGTTAATTCTTAGTACTCAGCCAGTGCTTCTGGTGCTTGCTGATGCTGTGTGGGAAGTTCAGAAAATAGACACAGTGGAGTGTGGTGTTTGATCTGAACTAGTGTTCCCTTTGCATGCACCAGACAGTGCACCCATGTTCCTGTGTAAGACTCGGTGGCATCGCTTCTCATCACTCCGCTTCTTATGATGTACACAACAGTGTCGCAGCTAATACTTTCTTCAAAGTTAACTTTCTTCAAAAGCCCAGTTAACTACATTTTTCATTAATTATTTCTTGGGCAGTGCATATGCCCTCTTGCTCTCTGGCTTTTTGTGGGTATCATCTGATAGAGTTAAGAATATTAAAAAATAAATAGCTTGGGCCATCTGAAATCTTGGTTTGGCATGTAGGTTTGGCTTTCAGCACACAAAGAGTACTTCATTTGATGTATTTCCCGCAACAAAAATGTGATTTTATTATTGTGGGTTTTTTAGTGTTTTAGAGTTGGTGGTATGGTTGCATATTTTTATGTAACTAACAAAAATGTTTCTCTGCAGTCTCTGCAAATGTATTTGCTGCAAAACAAACGTCTATCAGTAATGCATACCTCTGCATAAGACATGATTTTCTATTGGCACGGAACTTTAGTTGAAATGTGAACTAACTATACATGCCTTAACTTCTTGGTGTTATGACATTTGCACAAAACAATTAAGTGTTCAGCTTGTGTACTCAATCTTTTTTCTTTTTTTTTTTTTTTGGCCTCCTCCTTTTCTTGAATAAGCAACAAACAGTGAATGGCTCAGGATGCATCCAGAATGTGGCTATAACCTTGTAAATTCTCCTCACCTGAAGCCAGCTTGGGTCTTGGATAGAGCTCTGTGGCACTTGACCTGCATGGTGGCTGATGGAAAGTGCACTGCTAAAGGGATCCCTCCCTTGATTGAAAATGATCATCACCTGAATGTAAGTGAATAAGAGCTAAGTATAAGTTAATAAACACTATAAATAGCTAAAAAATTCCTTAATATTTCTGAGGCTGTGGAAGTGCACAAAAAATGGTGTATACTTTGCAGATATATTTAATGAAATAACTCTTTACTCCCTAAATATTTTTTCTGAACAATTAATGTGAACACTTAGCTTTTCCTAATTATATCAGTCATCAACATTATTAACTAACATAATTCTTATTTTTACAGTGTATCCGTAAAATGATTTGTGAAGATATATATCCAAAAATTAAACTATGGGAATTTTTCCAAGTGGATGTTAACAAAGCTGTGCAGCAATTTAAAACCCTTCTAACTCAAGGTAAAGGAAGGGTATGTTGCTGAAGCATGTGGATTTTATATTTATAGTTCAAGCAACTTATAGGTACACTTAATATGAAAACCAAAATAATTTTTTTGCTACGTGAGAAATCTGCTGTGCTGATCTAAGCGTACAAGAATGCTTTGAGGGCTAGTAATGCCTTTGAAGACTTTGCACCCCTTCAAAGCCTTTATCTACCCATATCTTGCTTATGCTGTAATGATAAAACATGTGTATCTTTTCAATGTAATGCCTATTTTTACTTTATCAGTACTCTTTTTCTATCTTGTTGTTAGGCAAAATGAGCACTAAATCTGATCCGAATCAACATCTTCAAATAGTTCAGGACCCTGATTATAGACGATTTGGCTGTACTGTAGATATGAATATAGCATTGGCAACATTCATACCACACAGGTATTGTATTACTGATTAGATGTTAAAAATCACAAGTGAAGTTAAATTTGCAAAACCAAATAAATTAAATTATTTTCAGAGACGGGAAAAATTTAATTTTTCATTCCTTTTACTTATGTATACTGTATGTTTGAAAAATAAATTATTCTAATTATTCTCTGCTGTTAATGTCCTCCTAATAAGCAATGGTCCAGCAGCAATAGAAGAATGTTGCAACTGGTTTCGCAAGAGGATTGAGGAACTGAATGCTGAGCAATACAGACAAACTAATCACCATCAAGAGCAGGTCTTGTTATTACCGCGTTTTAATGTTGAATTGTTTTAAATTGCAAATAAATGCAAGCATTTCGATAATGCATAATTTAATTTCTTCTAGGCTGTCAATTGTCTTGTGGGAACTGTGGTTTATGAACGGCTGGCTGGTAATGGTCCTAAGCTGGGTCCTATCAGTAGAAAATATCCTCTAGTTACCAGGTATTTTTGGATTTTATTTGTTTGGAAACTATTAGAATCTGTCTAGGGAAAGCGAGTTCAAAATTCATTAGAAGTATACACTTATATGTACAAGGGTATGTTTAATTTCCCATGGACAAATGCCACTTGATGAATTTATTATCTTTAAGGAACAATGGTAGCTGTTTTAATAAACAAATGTGACCAGAGACCACAAAGGAGTACTCGGAGCACATTGAAGACTTATATAGTGCAAATTGCTCTTTTAAGTGGAAGAGGGGTGGAACTAGGAAAGCTCATGCCTTTCAGGTCTGATGAACTTGATGCCACTCATGTATCTGAAGGGCCAGGGCTTTAATCTTATAGTACCACCTGACACCAAGACAGTGGCAGCACCTGTCCTTTCCCCTTCAAGGCATGCTGCAAAATAGAAAACTCCCCAGCATTTATAGTCTAGCAGCTGCATAACAGATGTTACAATTTCAAATGCAATGAATTTCAGCTTAGGTTACCTTATGGGGTGGGTTGGTTGCTTGTTTTTTTTTTCATTGCCTGTCTATTCCATAGGTATTTTACTTATCCATTCAAAGAGCTAACTGTGGAGGAAGAAGAAACTATGATACATCAGCCAGATAAAGCTTGTTATTTCATGGCTCATAATGGCTGGGTTATGGGAGATGATCCTCTTAGAAACTTTGCAGAACCAGGTTTGTAAAAGAAATTTGAATCATTTTATAAACCTTCTGATATTCTAGCCAAAGCAAAAGGGGTTTTATTTAATTTCTTTTTCCAGATGTGTTCCTATGAAGGTGCAGAATAGCAGACAGATACTCATTTTATAGCACTTTTATTTCCCATTCAGCATACAGATCAACTGTGAGATCTGAGATTTGAGGTACAGTTTTGCAAGATTTTAGAGGGAAGTCACCAGCTTTCTGCCACTGAAATGGGGACATCCTGCCTTTCCACTTCTGTCATTGTCTTTGCTTACTTTGTATTTTGTTCTATCACCATGGCTTGTTGTCATTTCCTTAAGACAATGACAGTGTGGCAGAAAACTAATGCAATAAAAAGGTGGATAGTATTTTACTGCATTAGTGAGGAAAAAACTGGATCCTTGAAAGGTCCGGTGAGTTGCAGTCAGGCAGTCAAATGGTGACCCAGTTAATCCAAGTCACATTGCTTGTGAAGGTAAGGCAGGGTATGAATTTGCCTTGTATTCTAACTCCTTTGGGGACAGTGTTAATGTCCAGTGGAAGCAAGGTTGACAACGCTTGTTTTCAGAGTAGTCATTCACTTTGTAAACGGAATCAAAGGCTAGTTTAATTCTAATTAAAAACATCTATCTAAGAGTTTGTTGAGTTGTCTTTAGAAGCTAATCTGATTGGTGCTCCAGAATCATCTGGAATTAGCAAACACCTCAAGTCTGCACAATAATCTACAGCCGTTTCACTGCTTTTTATTTACTTTTCTTTTCTCCTTTGCAAGCATGAAGATAATACGTGTTTCAAGGGTGGTTTTGTTCAGTTGCCTTTCAGCTAATTGCCCTTTGCTCTGGGCACTCTTACGTTTTTTCCCTCTGTCACTGGCTTTAGTTATCATACCTAACTTCCTTTACTGAGTTTTCTCTCTTAATTAGTCTACAGCTTTTTCAGTGCTTTATACTTGTGTTATACCTTTATTTTATGTTACGCATTATTTCAACAGTTATGTCACACATCATTTCAACAGAGAATAGAGTATGAAAAGATTATAAAGAAGGGCACAAATACAAGAATTGCAAAACAAATGCAGATAGTTCTGTAAATGGCCCTTAAAAAAATCATGGTGTTACATCTAAAGACAGCCAATTTTTCTGTCAATGTAGCTATGTTGCTATTAGTGAAGCTAAAAGTTAGGCTGTACTAAAGTGAATGTTTTTAGTAGTAGTGGTGGCTTACAATCTCTGCTTTTTACTTACTAGCTGCTTACTTTTGTTGTGTGTCTTTCATTGTGCAGGTGTCCAATCACTTAGGTGTCTATAATGTGAACCTTAGGAAATTAGTCTGGCTGACAAATAATCTCTTTGCTAAGGCAGGATTACATTTCAGATGAATGAGTTTCCTGATCTATTTCAAGGTTCAACCACCAAAATAACTGTGGTAATGCATCAGTAAAGCTGGTCTAGGAGTAGCAGAAAGCAATGGAGTAGCTGTGTCTTCCCCATCCTGAGTGGTGTTGACCCTGTTCATGCTTTGATCAGGTTTAGATAAGATGAATATAAACAGACCTTCAGAAGGCTGATGTCTCAAAGATAATTGTATTTCTCTTATTGATTTCTCTTTATTATTATTATATTTCTGTGAT
>VXBO01000174.1:5276-65243 GCA_013400135.1 Rhinoptilus africanus | reverse complement strand
CTGTGTAAGTACTTAAGAAATTTGCCTTATATCATCACAGTCTGCTGTTAACAGAAGGTAAAACTTTCATTTGGGGCTGTGGCAGTTTATTTATGCTAACACAGTGAGATGCTTTTTTGAGTTTGGCCAGTATAAACAACCAAACTATTAGTTTTGTTCATTCGTTTGCTGTTTTTTTTCTTCTTTTTTTTCTCAGGTACAATTTTTATACTAGTTTTAAGAATTGAAAGGAATTTGATTTCAATCTGAAGAATTATTTCACTATCTTTATAGAAGTTAAATATTCCCTTGGAGTAGTCTGAAATTATACATCATTGATGGTATATAGATTTTGAGTTGATATGATTATTGTTAGAATTTTTACTCATCGTCACAGTATTCTCCTAGTCTTCAGCAGCAGAAAATTAAATACCATATTTTCATTTTAGTGCACATTCTATACTATAGATATGCACACTATAGTGAATTTCTTTCCCTTACAGGTTCCAATGTTTACTTGAGAAGAGAGCTTATTTGTTGGGGTGACAGTGTGAAACTGCGTTATGGTAATAAACCTGAAGACTGCCCATACCTCTGGGCACATATGAAAAAATACACTGAAATCACTGCTAAATATTTCCATGGTGTTCGTCTTGACAACTGTCACTCAACACCTATTCATGTAGCGGAGGTACGCAAAATTAAGTATGTTTACTAGAAAGCAGCTTCTGTCTGTGAAATAAGTCCTGCACTGTTGCTGCAAAATCTGCAGGATCTACGTGTCAGAGTTCAGGTGTGAATGAATCCTCCTCTTAGCATAAGCAAAGTTTCATGACTGGTGATGTTTAGATATGGTTTCAGCTACTTTGAACGGTTTGAGTGGTGCAGCTATTGCATCTTTTAATTCTCCGCTTTAGCTGAAATATTGCAGATGCGGATGAACCTGGCTAACTTTTCCCTCAGTAGCTGTGTGCTCAGACTTAGTGCAGTGACTGCCAGTATCCAGTGTGTCAGTTTTAGCTGAGGTCATTGCCAAGACTTGATTGAAAGTGTGTTTCTTTGCCATATATTTTTTCCTATTGCTGAATTAAACAGGAAGTGGTTTACTTCCCAGAATTTAAAAGTTGGTAAAGAACACATGCAAAAAGTTTGGCAAGCTTATGGCTAAGATTAGTGCTTATTGTTTACCATGGAGCTGACTGCATCCAGAAATTGTCATTATCTAGTAAATTAGCTTTAAATAGATACCAGTAGTGCAGCTTCTTGGTGCTTAGTCTTAGTTTGTTTCAGAGCTTACCTAAATCTATGAAGAGCTCTCTGAAACAAGTTGATTTGTCCATACAAAAGTTGTAAGTGGCTCTTAAATGCAGCCATTTCAAAACTTCTGCCATTCCTTCATTTACTGTTACTACTTTTGGAATGGTAACTTCAAAGGCTTAAACTAAAGTCCTCCTCAGATTTCTTACCTTAACAGGTATCTCTTTTGTTCAATCTTTGTTCTTGCATTTTCAGTTAAGGTTTTGTTTAAAAACAAAGTTGTAATTAGCTTGAAGTCTTCAGAGAATTTCCTAGAATTACTCAGTCCGTTAATAATATCTGTAAAATATAAACATTTTTTATAAATGTTACCTGTTATTAATGTTTTTTAATGAACTGCATATATGAACAACTCATTTGTGTTTGGTTGTGGTGTTAATGATTGCACATACAAAGCTGAACATGAATGTCTTGCATTAAAAATGTATTATGATCTATAGGAGATGCTAGCAACAGCCAGATCAGTCAGACCTAATCTTTATGTGATAGCTGAACTCTTCACGGGCAGTGAGTACATTGACAATGTTTTTGTCAACCGCCTGGGAATTACCAGCCTGATTAGAGGTACAATAAGCAGTTGAAAATTATGTAGGATTGTCATGTATGGTTTGGAGTTTTTAATGTGAAACTAACATTGGTATGCTTTTTTTTTTCTTACATATTTGTGTTCTTTGCTTATGCAATTACCTTTTCTTCTTCGTGTTCTATTTAACTTCTCCTGTGTTGTATGCTAATTCTTGATTTTGCTTATGTTTGTGTGTCCTCTTCTGTGTAACAACTTTTTTGTTCCTTAATTTTGGCTTTCTGTTTGTCTTTGCTGCATGGCATTTTCCTATTGTCCGATCCCTGCCTAGCTTTGAAACTTGTCCTTTTTTGTATCTACCTTTCCCCTTTCTGTGGCTTTTTTGGCTGTGCTTTTTGCAGTACATGCTGGACACAGCTAGAAAATTGCGGTCCGATTTGTATGTAGTGGCTGAACTGTTCACAGGAAATGAGGAGCTGGACAATATCTTTGTGAATAGGCTGGGCATTACCTCCTTAATAAGAGGTAGGCTTGCTGTGTGTGTGGTCTCTTTCCAACAAGAGATTATAGATGACGTGCTTTTTCCAAGGAAAAGATTTCTCCTGGATCATGCACTTTTATTTTCACATTCTGTGTAATCAGAAGTACTGTTTTTGTTTTGTGACTTTTTTGATACTCGGCAAAAAATACAGTACTAGCTGTAAAATAAGAGAAGGCATCCTACATTAGTTTACAGGAGGTTAAATATTTCACTCTTATTCTAGCAAGAAAAAAAGAAATGGTAGCACAGTTCTGCTATGCAAGTGCTGCATCATATCTGATTTTTTTGTTACATGAGTTTCTTAAAGCCTATGAGAAAGTTAAAGGTCTCTCCTTTTTTCTCCCTTTTTCCCCCTTAGCTTTCTCTACACTAATACATTATAGTAAATAGAATACTCCAAGGCTGTGTATCTACATTGGTGACAATAGTTATATGTGATTTTTTAAAAAAAATTTTTTAATGATTGAGCACAACAAACTAACAGCTGTAAAACGCTGCATTAACATCTTTGTGTATGTTGTATTCTATAGTAGTTATTCTTATGCAAACACTTACCTATTTTGTTCTTTAGAGGCGATGACTGCTTATAATAGCCATGAAGAGGGAAGGTTAGTTTATCGTTTTGGAGGTGAACCTGTTGGTTCTTTTGTTCAGCCACGTTTGAGGCCTTTGATGCCAGCTATTGCTCATGCACTGTTTATGGATATTACACATGACAATGAATGTCCAATTCAGGTGAGCACCTCATCCAAAATTCACATTTAATGTTTTCTGAATTGGTATTTATGAACCATGGGAGGGCTTGGTGCAATCTACATGTATTCCTGAGTGTTATTTAGGAAAAATGTGTCTCAGATCTTCAGGTTTTCATGCAGAGAATAAAATTTTAGAACAACTCCTTCTGACATTCAAGCTTTTGTCTTTCAAAGGAAAAAGTACGTAAAGCTCCTTAATGAGCTGTTTTGATTCTTTCATTCCAGCTACTGTGATTCTGTCTCTGCTTGTTAACCTGTTCTCCTAAGCTCCTGTGTTACAGGAGAGAATGAAAGAGAATGATGGGAACAGGAGCGCTTATTTTTGAGGATTTCTCTTAAATTGCCTTTATTAGTTCCAGTGTAGTAATTTTTTTTTTTCAAGAATTCCATTGTGATTGAGAAAATGATGATCATGTGATTAGCAATTCCTCTGTTAAAGTGAGTATGCTGAATTGGGAGGAATGAATTAAGTCTTAAATTCACTATTAAATACTTATTTTTTTTAATGTAGCACCGCTCTGCATATGATGCTCTTCCTAGTGCGATGATTGTTTCCATGGCATGCTGTGCTACAGGAAGCACCAAAGGCTATGATGAACTAGTACCACACCAGGTATGTGTCTACAGTTTAACTCCTAAGTTACTTTTAAAAACGTAAAATATATGTCCTAGGACAAGAATAAAGTTTAACTTTGTTTATTTGAAATTCCGAGCAGTTTACTAGCTGGCATTACTTTGGAATCTCCAATTTCATATGAAACTTGAATTGATTATGTAGTTGAGACTGCCAGCTGGTTTTGGGCTGGTTTGGTTTTTTTCAAGAGTATTTGATGTTTGCTTAAATCTTAATTTCTTTACAGATCTCTGTAGTATCTGAAGAGAGGTTTTATTCAAAGTGGAATCCAGCAGCACAACTGTCTCCTGGTGAAGTTAATTTGCAAACAGGAATTCTAGCAGGAAGGCTGGCCATGAACAGGCTGCATCAGGAGCTAGGGGCTAAAGGCTTTAATCAGGCAAGAAGTGAGGGTAACATTGCAATTTCTCCATATTTATGTTCTGAGTGAGCACAATTGCAATGGTATATCTTTTCTAGGTTTATGTAGATCAAGTTGATGAAGATATAGTGGCAGTGACAAGACATTGTCCTAACACACACCAGTCTGTTGTGGCTGTAAGTCGAACTGCTTTCAGGGATCCTAAAACTTCCTTCTACAGTAAAGAAGTACCTGAAATGTGTATTCCAGGTAACCCGATTTCTTTTCAATAGATGTCAGGAGTACAAAAAATTCAAGTTATTCTAGTTCCATACTTTTCAACTTCAAACACATGAAATCCATATGAGAATTTTCAGTATATAACGCTCCTTTTATATGTGCTAAGATGCATCCACCAAAAGGGGTTAAAGAAACAATAACAAACTTACCTTGGTTAGGGTTTTCTAAGGCATTCATACTGAGTATACTTCCTGCTATAAGCTCCCCATAAGGGTGCGGTTTTACTTATTGTCTTGTTTGTGACCTGGTAAGAAGTAGTTAACAGCGAGATGGTTAATTGTACAGAGTTGGAGGGGTTACTATTCATTAAGTGTTATACTGGGAAAAAAGGCTAAAATCTTACCGTATTTGTCAATGCTGTTGCTATTCAGCTTTCTTATATATGACTATTTTTGTGGGTTTAAAATACATCTTAAGAAACAACATTATACTGCGTAAGTTAATATAAAAAGAATATATGGGTAATACATAATATTCATTAAATATGTGAAGTATTTACTATACTTAATAGTAGCAAAGTATAGCAACTTCTACACATTCCCTGGCCGTATTTCTGAAGAGAAGCTTTACAAAGTGGCTTTTTAGGCATACTCAGTTTTTCGTGCGCATGGGTGTGACTGCTTTAAAGTCAGTCATTTCATATATGAAGACATGTACAAGTGGTTGCAAGACCTGCATACCTTAGTAGGTTACTGAAAGGACAGCGAAAATTAAAATACTTGAATGTTGTTATAAGTTGTTAGAATTTTAAGATAAATGATCTGTAGCTGCAGTTTGGAAACCAATCTAAAAGAGTCTCCTAGCAGATTATAAGGAAACTAACAGAGCTGGTGATCAGTAAAAGACAGGTTGTAATTCAATAATTGTTGACTGATTCGTATGGTTAATTTATTATAAAATGAGAAAATTGCAGTTTTAAATACAATATAGCCGGCGAATGTGTAATGGATGTTTATAGGCTATTTAGAATACTACCCCATATGTTTTGTCATGTGCGGTTGTTCTTTAGCTGTACAACTGAGACTTTTATTTTGAATATTTAGGTTTTTAGTTTGGGGTTTTACTTCATGTTTTCAAAACAATCACTTCAAATTAAAAGTATCTTAACTACAACATGATTTAACTTTTCTTAGGAAAAATAGAGGAAGTAGTACTTGAGGCTAGGACTATTGAGAAAAGTGCTAGTCCTTACAAAAAAGATGAATGCTTTATAAATGGATTGCCGAATTTCACAATGGAACTCAGAGAGCATATCCAGGTAACTAGCCTCCTTCACTCATGTTCTGTTGTAATATTTTGTAATTTGTGATATTTTTATGTTAGAAAAAAGACACTGAATTTCAGTTGCAAATGTGTTTTCTTTTCTAAGATTAAAGACAGTAAAATTATAAAGCAAGCTGGAACTGCCATAAAAGGGCCAAATGAATTTGTTCAAGAAATAGAATTTGAAAAATTAACACCAGGAAGTGTAATAGTATTCAGGTACGTTACTATAATTGCCAAATGGCTGTGTTAGTTAAAATAGAAGATAGGATTCATTGTTTTGAGACTTGGGGATAGTTATTTTAAGTGCTATGTTTCTGTAAGTTATGCATTCATATTTACAGAGTTAGTCTTGACCCAAAGGCACAAGAGGCTGTTGGTGTACTCCGCAATCATTTGATCCAGTTCAGTCCTCACTTTAAATCTGGAAGTCTGCCTGATGATCATTCAGCACCTATATTAAAAACATTATTTTCTTCGTGAGTATTCTTTTAAACTTCTGAAGTAGAACTGAAAGCGCTACAGTGGGAGCAAAGAACAGTCTGTAAACTGAAAGTGAGGCGGGTTTTTTTTTTACTACAGATGGATTTGTATTGTCAGAGCGCAATATATATGCGTAATGCTAAGCAGGGTTAATATTTAAAAACTTCTGAGGCTCTTTTGTTCACGTTCTGTGTAATTGCTGCTTAAAGTTGGCTTACTAACCTGGAGTGCTTATCAGTGTTGGGGTATGATTGTTTGGGGTTTGTACTTAGTACTGTGTTTCTAAATAAATACTGCCATGTCTGAGAAGAAGGTCTGAAAAATCAGGCTCTTAATATCCAAGATCTAAGAGGTAAGAGAGCTGTATATATTTAATTATTTTAATGTAAGTCTGATACTAGAATTGTTTGTGAAATCCTTTCTCTATTTCCCTACTGATGTTGGTTTGGGGTTTGAACATTTTTTTCTCCGCTGTTTTTTCAGTATTGCATCTAAACTGACTTTGGCTGACCTAAATCAAGTACTGTATAGGTGTGAGGCAGAAGAACAAGAAGATGGTGGAGGCTGTTACAATATACCAAACTGGTCACCGCTGAAGTATGCAGGCCTCCAAGGTAACAGTTTTAGCATTCTTTTTTCTGTCAAGGAAAAAAAAGTAAAGGAGCTGTTCAATCTAGATCATACCTTAATGCTGTTGTATGGCTAGTGCCATTGTTTGTATAAAAAACAGTAAAGTTCCTTCTGCTTGACCATGCTACTAATCAGTATTGCACCCAGGAAATCACATACTAAACCAAGAACCCTCATTCTCAACACTCTGGGCTGCAAAATTAAGTTTCAGTATGTGTTTTAACACCAGTGTCCTTGCTTTTAAAATAAAAGAAAATACCTCCAGTGAAAAGTCACATGAATCAAACCCTGGGCATTACTAGATTACTGAGGAGTGTTGATTATTTATCAAATGTATGAATTCTGTCATGCTAGTTATTCCACAGTGATTTACATAACTGCAGTTGAGTTGTATCCTAATTTGTTCTGCAAATCTAGAGAAGTAATACAGTTAAATCCAGTTAAAGCATCTGTTGCTGTGTACCTTTTCCTTCTGAATTGTAATTGCTGTTTGTGATAATGGTGTGTCTTTTAATACAGCGTTGGGTTTGTATCTTCAGGGTTAATGTCAGTGATGGCAGACATTAGACCAAAGAATGATTTGGGTCATCCGTTTTGTGATAATTTAAGATCTGGAGACTGGATGATTGATTATGTGAGTAATCGTCTGATTTCACGTGCAGGAGCCTGTGCAGAAGTGAGTAGAAATATTTATTTGGTGATTTGGGGGTTTTAAATTACTTGTTTGTCGGTTCTAAAGAGAACTGTCCTGGAGAAACTGGCTGCTCATGGCCTGGACAGGTATGCTCTTCTCTGGGTAAAGAACTGGCTGGATGGCCATGCCCAGAGAGTGGTGGTAAATGGAGTTAAATCCAGTTGGTGTCCGGTCACAAGTGGTGTCCCCCAGGGATCGGTGCTGGGGCCGGTTCTCTTTAATATCTTTATCAACGATCTGGACGAGGGGATCGAATGCACCCTCAGTAAGTTTGCAGATGACACTAAACTAGGCGGGCGTGTTNACTACCTGAAAGGAGGGTGCAGAGCGATCGGGGCTGAGCTCTCCTCCCTGGTGACAAGGGATAGGACAAGAGGAAACGGGTTCAAGTTATGTCAGGGCAGGTTTAGATTGGATATCAGGAAACATTTTTACACTGAAAGGGTTATTAAACATTGGAACAGGCTGCCCAGGGAGGGGGTGGATTCACCATCCCTGGAGGGGTTTAAGAAAAGGGTAGATGTGGTACTGAGGGACATGGTTTAGAAGGGGGTTTTGTCAGGGTAGGTTAATAGTTGGACTTGATGATCTTAAAGGTCCCTTCCAACCTCAGCGATTCTATGATTCTAAATTACTAGTTTTCAATTATGGGTTTATTTTTAAATTCAGTCTGTCTATAATGTATTTCTTGTCTAGGGAATTTCTTCTAGGAGAATAATATGTTTTTCTTCCCTTTCCTCAATCCTATTTAAGAAAAGACTGCACAAGGAAAGGGAAAATAGGGAGGGTGTGGAGGGGTTGTTAGCTCTTACAGGGCCTGCAGGGGTCCTTCCCTGTTTGTTTATTACTCTTCCTTAAATAAAAAGGAATTAACTATTTTTTGAAGTAAGTATTTTCAAAAGAGGACCTAAATGCTACACATACATAGGGCATACGTCATGATGATACAGTTATACTAGGATTACCAATCAAGCATTGAGAAGACAGGAATTACTGAGATTTAAGTTACCTGCATTACAATACCATCCTTTTCTATCTTTGTCATATTTTATTTTCCTGCACGGGAATTGCTTTATTCATTTCACAAGATGAAGACCTGATTTGTGTAGCTTACATAATTAATTTAGTATTAAAGGCTTTAGCATTCTTAATTTTGTTCCTGAAGTCAAGTATAGTGATACAAAGCAGAAGAATGGATAAAGCAGTCTGATGTTGTACTGAAGTGAATGCTGAATCAGAGGTGGAGCTTTTCCAGAAAGAAGTCAGTCTGATGCTTGCCAGATTTACATCTCTTCAAAGGCTGTTGCTAATTTTTTTCAGTGTATTTTTTAAGTTCTTAATTTGTAGTGTCTCATTCTGTTTGGGGAAAATATAAAGTACCTGTAGTATACTTAAGTCACATGAAACTGAACTTTACAACTTCACTGTTTTGTAAGTAACTTTCCTTTCATAATTGCCAGGTTGAAAGTATAGGGTGGTCAGGTAAATATATTGACAGGTACTTTCTTGATCTGCACAGTCTTCATCTGCAAGGTTTAAATCTTCAGTGACTTTCTAGTAGGTTGTCATGTTCTTCTTTAACAGTACTAGAAGGAAAGAAGATAAATACTTTGCAGCTGTCAAACATTTGCAGTGACACATGCTCTAGAATCCTGAATCCTAGACCCAGGTCTGCAGTCATTTTCACTAATGGCCATACGTAATTTAGCCTTCTGATAATTTTTCTATCCTTGGTCTCAACCTTCATCTCTTCAGACCTGTCTTTTTAAGCAATGAGAAACCTCCACACTTCAATCATATTACTGCCTTTTGAGTTGCAGCTTTCCTTTGCTACTCAGTTTTAATTGCTTCTTTATAATCTTTTTTTTTTCCTACAAGACTAGCAAAATATAATCTCTTTCTGTAGCTGATGTTCTTGCCCATTTATGTCATAGTGTAGATATAGTACAGGTTTTTCCCTGCTACTTTTCTTAGAGTTCATCTCTCTGAGCTGAAATTTTGGAGTAGGAGGGTACAAGCAATTCTACCACAAATATTTAACATGCACAAGTTCTTAGATGCGAATGGTTGCATGGTTGGGGTGTTATTAATAACTGACCACCTCATCTTTGTGGTGGTCAAGCATAACTTGGGTGTAATAAACATACAAAAACTGTGATAAATACTTCAATTAAATGCATCCTGAAAGCACTGGTTTTTGAACCCTACTGTCATTGAGTTCTAATTAATTGTGTTTTAATAGGTTGGTAAATGGTTGAAGGCCATGTTTGTCTACCTAAAGAGAATTCCACGTTACCTCATCCCATGTTACTTTGATGCCATATTAGTGGGTGCATACACAACGCTTCTGGATGTGGGATGGCATCAGATGTCTAGGTATGATTGGCATATCAGAGCTGTAGAGATATCTGCACCTTTTAAGTTTTATTTGCTGGAGAACGTAATTGGAATATTTCCCATGTAAAAGGGTAAAATTAGTAGTGAGTATCAAATCCATCTTCTAACAGTGGTGGTTTGAAAGGTTGAGAGTTCAGATGTCTATCCAGGGTTTGAATTTATAACTACTGTTGGCATTGTGCAGTAGGAGGAGGAAGCCTTAAGCCAGCATTTCTCTGTCAGGCTTCAGAAACTTTTTTTTGCTATAATTTTAGTACAGCTGCAATGATTCCTTAAAGTTCAGGGGAAAAAAGAAAATGCCAACTTGTACTTGATGCTGATGCTTTGTTCAACATTCCTTCTCTAACACAGCTAAATAGCCTTCATTATCTGAGCACTTTGCTTGGTTAATGAAATAACGTTAATCTTCAGTGTCTGCTTCTCCTTTGTTGCTTGGAAGGCAAAGAGAGATTGATTTCATGGAGGCTTTATTCTTGCTGTGAACATTCTGAACAAATCAGTCTTGTTTTATAAAAATACAGATGTCAAAACGGGCATAGAATTTGGTATGGCTGTGAATCATGTGGAAAATAGTGTATTTTATGAAAATGCTTGCAGATTAGTCGTGAATGCAGGTTGCATTATTTTAGACAATGTGTTAACTGATATATTGTTTTTCAATTTTTTAGATATATGAATATATATAAGAACGTGGCAATCTAAAAATACTGACTAGGTTTGATAAAGACTTTTGTTCATAGTAAAATATCTTTCATTGAATTTTTGAGGTCTTAGGTCTGTATGTAAGCATCAAGTAAACAAAACCAATTTCTTTTTTTTTTTTTTTCTTTTTCCCTAGAAACATTTGACATAAACATTCCCATTGGTATTAATAAATTTAAGGCTAACTTTGTGCACTCCTTTCTTTGGGGAAAAAAGTGGTTTACAGATTAAAGTTTATGTACAAAATTAGTTAATGTAAAATACTAATATTAATTCATTGTTAGTTTATCATATTTATTATGCATAATAATTATAATAGTCTTCTGTCAATGAAAACCACTACATTTTATAGACTGATATTGCTGAATGCAAAGTTATTTTATTTTAATTATGTTGAATTACAGCTTTGTGCAGAATGGATCAACATTTGTTAAACACCTTTCCATGGGTTCCGTCCAAATGTGCGGGATAGGAAAATATTCTTGTCTGCCAGATCTGTCTCCTTCCTTACATGGTGTTCCCTATAGGCTGAATGAGATTACAAATGAGAAAGAACAGTGTTGTGTTTCCTTGGCAGCTGGTAAGTGAGGACAAGATCTTAAAAAGAAAAAAAGTCTTCCAAGACTGTTAAACTGGTTTTGGTAGCTATATGAAAATTGTCTCCATTGTGCTTGGGATCCGTCTGTCAGCAACCATGTATAATATGTTGGTAGCAGTTTTCTTCACTTTTCCTCTTAATTTGTGTTTAAGATAACGCTCATATTAAAAATATGGGAGTTTTGTCTAGCAGTACTTTTTGGGGACAACCGTTTTGTTACTGCTCTTGGTGGGGAGCTAATGTGTTTATTTAGAGACATTTTTAGCTATATCCAAAATTCTCATATATGTTCTCTTTCTTTTCAGAAGACTTGCTTGAGATAAATATACTTAGCATAATAGGATTTAGTTTAAACATTAATTTAAGAATTGAATTGTAATGGAGTACAAGGGTGAATTTATTGTTTACAAGTTCTTAGAAAAAGAACCATTAGCAGACCAGAAGAATGCCTGGACCGAAACTGTCTCCGAAATGAAAGAGCATAAAAGCAGTCAGCAAACAGTGTTTATACCTCTGAATGTTCTGCCAGCATCTGGCAGTCTTTGAATTGGGCACTTTGCTATGTCAAAAATATTATCTCTGTGTTTAGTGGGTTAGAATTAATTTAGTTTGTTCTGACTTGGCCCATATCTTTTCTGAAACCATAGAAACTTTTAACATTCACAGATTCTATGTCATCTGTCTCACTGGGGTGTTTATTTTCTTCTTTTTGCTGTCTGTCTTTCTCTCATGGAATTTTATTGCTTTTAGTTTCTGGTTTTCTGTAACATTCCATTTCCCTGCTTTAGTGCTGCCTAGAAACGCAGAGGCACAACATTCCCTTCAATTGGCCATAAAGATTAATTATAGTAAAGGGTTTGGTTTTAAATATTCCCTTCACGTATTCATTCATCGTTGTGTCTGTGAGATTTTTAACTCATATATGTGTTGTGAGTTTCAAGTGTTGTTGACATAAAATTGTGGAGGTGTGGAGGCCATTATTTGAGTATTAGAAAATACCTTGGAAAAGAGAGTGACAGGAGTTAAAACATTGCTGTATCAAGTATGCACAACAGACTGCTCTTTTGAAACTTTACCATATGGGATTTTTCGTTTGTTACATTGAAAAAGTTAATAAATGGAAGAAAGGACGAGGATGGACCTCACTGTTGTAATTATTACGCTTTATCAGTCAGAATAATTCTTAAAGTTACATGTGATAATGTTTGCAGTAAAATGTAGTTCTGCAAGCTGCTGGAAAAGAGAAGCAGGAATCTTTTTATAGTGGCTGAGAAGAATTTTGGGCTGAAGAAATTCATAGGTCTCCAGTCTTACCCTCTTCATACTGCTGAGATGGCACAGTTCTCATACATAAACTCTTGTCAACAAAGCGCTATAAATCTTGTCATAGTCCTGGCTTTTTTATTTGTTGGTTTTCTTTCTGGTTTTGTGTTTTGTTTTTGTTTTGGTTTTTTAATTAAAGTGTGGCATTTGGTTAAGTTAGAACATGATTTAAAAATTTAAATGTGGCTGTTACTCGTATTAGAAATTCTGTTGTGTGGTCTAGAAGATCTTTTAAATTCTCCAAGATAATGGTTCTAAAATGAGACTTTCACTTTATCAAGCACTTGGTCTAGAAAATTGTTTACCTTAAATATCTTAACATTGGGGAAAAAAACATAAATGTGAATATATTTTTACTTCTGGTTATTTTATACATACACGTGTGCTTGGAGATTTCTGCCATATCAGTAAATGAAATGAACAATATTTCTTTTTAGGTTTACCTCACTTTTCTTCTGGAATTTTTCGCTCTTGGGGAAGGGACACCTTTATTGCACTGAGAGGTTTAATGTTAGTTACTGGGCGTTATCTAGAAGCAAGGTAAGACTGACTTATTCTTAGTTCGTACTGGTTTTGCAGGTAGTTAGGAAAAAGGCATGCTCTCAAAACCTGAGATGACACACAAGCTGTTAGAAACCGTTGATGTGCAGTATAAAACTTTATTGGCCCTAGACAGATTTGAGATTTCTCTCTAAGTAGAATTAAAAATACTTCTTAAATGAGTCTCTCTTCCTTTCTTAGCACCAGTGTGAAGCTGATGTTCTGTATAGATAAAGCAGCTTTAACCCCTGTAACACTACTGCTCATCCTTAAACAAAGTGATTGTGTTCCACATGTACTTGCATCATTGTTGCTGAGCAATAATTTCAAAATTATTTACGTAAAAAATTGAAGTAGCAAGATAATACTATTTTAATCTGAAAGGTGTGATTGCATGTCTATCTTTTTTTCTATTTGTCTATTAATAATAGAAATCAGCTAAGTGTGGATTCTTACAATCTGCTATGTGTTTGTAAATGTTTAACGTGACGAATGAGCCAGATACAAGCTAGATATATTGATTTGATATTTACATTAATATTTTCATTTGGGTGGAGCTTGCCACATCATACAAACATAAAAATTATTTGGTTTAATTTATCATGTATTTATGCTGTTGTACATTTGGCCAACTATTACCTTTGTCATGCAGTAAGATCTGCAGTCTACTAGTATGTTTATATTTCTGTTTAAAGCTAGTTGGAATCCATGTTTTCTGCAATGTATGCACAACAGTTCTCAAATGAAACTTCTCATAACCTCAGTTGCTGTCACCTCTCTGTATTTTAATAGGAAATTCCCATCTACTCCTGCCCTCCGTCCCCATTCCACCCCACCCATCCGAATGGATACCAGGGTAATCGTAAACAATGTCAGTAAAAACCTTCCCTGTGACCTCAGTGGGACTTGGATTTAGGCTCTGTATCACTACCTACAAAAAACAAAACTAGCTTTTCCATATTAGCAGCTGTTGTATGTTCTATACAAACTGATTTAAATTTATTCATGTTGGGGAATTCGTAGGGAATAGATGACCTTTTACTGTAAAAGAAGTTCATGCTAAATGAAGTAATTTGTAGTGTTCAACAGCAAACGTTTGGCCTCTATCATTAAGATCCTGTTTGTCCCCTTGACTTACCTTGCTATTAAGGTAAACTTGTATGCTTTGTACTTAATACTTGGTCCAATAACGGCCTTGAAAGTAACTTAGTCAAGACTGTGTGTTTCTTTTTTTCTAGAAACATCATTTTAGCATTTGGTGGGACTTTAAGACATGGACTCATTCCCAATCTGCTTGGCCAGGGGACACATGCCAGATACAACTGTCGTGATGCTGTATGGTGGTGGCTTCAGTGTATCCAGGACTACTGTAAAATTGTTCCAAATGGATTGGACATTCTCAGGTGTCCTGTTTCTAGGATGTACCCAAGAGATGACTCTCCTCCTCAGCCTGCAGGCACTATGGTAAAGATCACTTCTGAATTAAGTACTTAACACAACTATATGTTTTTGATGAAAGAAGGTGATTTTTCTAGATACAAGAACTTGTTGCTATCTGTTGTTTATGGTGAGATTTGATTATAGTGCAAGAATTCCAAATTTTAGGCACTTCTCTCTACATCTGTATCACATGTCTGGACAGGTGCAGGGGGTTGGGGATGGAGGCAAAAAAATTCATCAGCTTTACTAATAAATTTTTTCTTTGCTTTTTGTCCTGAAAAAAGGTTTATATTAAAAACTGTACACAATGTATTGCCATTGACAAAGATGCTACTGAAAATGTTAGATGCTTTTCTTCTGAAGTATCATAAACTAGAGGCTAAGAATTGCTATTATTTGCACATTAGAGCCTTTCTACTAGTTTTTCATCTTGTCTTTCATATTATCATCCAAACATGCAATCAATCTAGGATCAGCCACTTTATGAAGTAATACAGGAAGCAATGCAACGACACATGGAAGGCATAAATTTCCGAGAAAGGAATGCTGGTCCGCAGATAGATCAAAACATGAGAGATGAAGGTAACATATATAGAACACTTGCTATGCAATTCAAAAGGTGGCATTTATATTTTATATTTCTTTTGCTCTAGCTATTGAGTATACTTTTGAAAAACTAATTATATTTAGTGTGACTAAAACTATATTAATTTAAATACATTTAATGTTTAAAAAGTGCCTAATTAATGTTTTATTATCAGCAACTGTTTTTATGTTGTGGTACAAGTTATCTTTAAATAAAAGTTCACTTAAAATGTACAGTTGCCTTCAGAAACTCACCTCAGATCTTTGTTTGGAGGGTTTTTTTTTTTATTTAGGAGGCTTGATCGGGAGTGAGGGCTGCAGTTGGGATTTTTTGTTTTGTTTAAAACATAGACTTCACACGTGGTATTCTTGCTTGGCAGGTTTTAATGTAACTGCAGGTGTTGACCATGAAACCGGCTTTGTCTTTGGAGGAAATCGCTTCAATTGTGGCACCTGGATGGATAAAATGGGAGAGAGTGATAGAGCTCGCAACAGAGGAATTCCAGCTACTCCAAGGTACAAAACCCAGGTTTTTTAGGGGAATGTTTTGTTTTTGTTTTTGTTTTTAGCTGAAATTCTTCTCCAGACCTACTGGGCTTTCCATTAAGACACCTGAGAGGCAATCTCTCAAATGTTCTCCATGTTTCTGCCTACTAATTTAGGTAAAATCGTATACTTGTAGTAGGACTTTGTTATTTAGACTTATAGGAGATATCTACTGATAATTGTGGTGTTTGAATACTTGTTACTTAGAATTCAAAAATAGCTACAACATCTGAGTTTTTAAAGTTGAGATTAAAGATTTTAAAAATAAGCTGTTTACTATGTACTAGCAAACTTCATCAGGTGGAATCCTACTGATCTAAGTAGAAGTAAATTGACGCAGTCTGCTTATGCTAGTGTTCTCCACTCTCCTTTTTTTTCTTGGCCCTTCATGAAACTCAAAAGTATCCTATAAAACTGTGCCTAAAAGTGGCAGGTAAGCTTCAGCGTAGATAAAGCTAAGGTACCTGTCTAGTCTAAACTATGCCCACACTGAGCTACAATGCAGGAAGGAAATCGGAGTCACTGGTTGCTTTCTGAAATCATATGTCAGTGTACAGCAGCAGCCAAAAAAGCCAATAAAAAAAGCTAAAACCGGATATCATCACTAAAGTTTTTTAGAACAAGACAGAGAGCATCATTCTGCCTCTGTGAAACCCTGCACCTGCAAGATGCACTTGTGAGTTATGTATAGTGCTGGTCTCAAGAAGGACATAAAGAATGGTACAGAGAAGGGCGGCTAAAACTCAAAGGCATGGAGTAGCTGCCTTGTAAGGAGAGACTGGAATGTCTAAAGACTCTTCATTTTCATGAGAATATTGGTGAGAGAGTTTAGAAACTCTGAGTTCTAAACTGAAGTTTAGAAAATCATGACAGTAGTGATTATAATGGAACTGTTATTCACAAAACACTATAATACTGTAGAACTTTGGCATGCTTCTACAGGAGAAATAGGGGAATAGTAGGAGAATAGGGAAAAATAACATGTCTAAATAAGATGCAGATTATTTTTTTGTTTAGTTAATTATTGAACTTTAATAGCCTTCTTAAAGTAATTCTTGGGCTTTTTAAAATCATTGTTATTTTAGAGATGGCTCTGCTGTGGAAATTGTTGGCCTGTGCAAGTCGGCTGTTCGCTGGTTGATGGATTTATCTGGGAAAAATGTGTTTCCATTCCGTGGAGTCACTGTAAAAAGACATGGTAAAAACAGACATATCTTATAGTTGTATTACTGGAGTATAAAAAACCCTAAAATGATGAAATGGTAGCCATGTAACATCAGGGATGATTATCAAACTACTCAAGAAGGTTTAGGAGAAAAAGGAGAAAAACTTGTGAAAGTATCTTGTATGATTAAATCTTCTGTTACTACAAAAAAATGTATTAAGAGTTGATACTGGCTTGTCAATATTTAAAATATATTATTCCACGTATTAAGGTGCAGATTACAAAGGAATTTTGGAGCCTAAATCAAATTTCTCAAAATGGGTTTAAGTAATAGGATGATTGTGTGTTATGTATTATCATTCATTACAAGAATGCTAAGTAAAAGGACACAAGACCTCTCTCCCAGCTCCCTCCCACTCCCTTTGCCCCCCCCATCCCCTCATCTCCCGTATTTCAATTTGGGTAGTATTGTCCTTTTTGCTGTATTCCAATTGCAGTTTAAGAAAAATGGGTGTAATGTTGCTGTACTCACCTAGTATAGAACTAATGTACAATTCTTTACTATTTTGGGGTCTTTCATAAAAGCATTGCTTATTTAAGATGTACATGTATCTCAATCACGACGATATCCCTAGCACAATTCTGCTGACTAAAACCTGATGTTTTTCTAGTCTCACTTGAAGTTTCAGTGAGCTGTTCCTGTGAACTGTAGAATTGGCCTAAACGTGGGGAATCACTAGCTGGAGAGAGGTGATCCTAGGTCTGCTCCTGTTGTGTTAAGTGTCAGGAATTCAGGAAAAGAAAGCTTTTAAAAGCGACACTTATCCTAATGTTTTGACACTCTTCTTTGAAGTCTCCAAAATAGCAAGAGTATGTATACCAAGTATTGTAAGAGTTGACATGTTACTATGCTGAAATGTTAATTATAAATTTTAAAGTTACTCAATTAAATATTTACTAAAGATCACAGTACTTCATACTGTTTGCTCCTAGCTAACTGCAAGTTAGAAAATTTTGTGTTTAAAAAAACCCAACCTACCAACCAAACAAAAAAACAATAAAAAAATTGTGCATGTGTTGGAGTTGATCTGCAGTATAATTCAACTTCTAGAAAATAACCTTTTGCAATGCTAGTACGGCTTTTATTGTGTTAGGAGTATCTTAAGTAAAACTTCAATAAGCAAAACAAAAAATAGACATACTTATGGTATTATCGCTGTGGCTGTTTTCATAAAATAAAACTTGTATGTAACGTCTTGCAGGAAAAGAGGAGACTGTCACATATGATGAGTGGAACAGAAAAATTCAAGGACACTTTGAAAGGCTGTTCTTTGTCTCTGAGAACCCATCAGATCCTAATGAGAAACATCCAAATCTCGTTCACAAACGTGGAATCTATAAGGACAGCTATGGAGCTTCGAGTCCATGGTGTGATTACCAACTCAGACCAAATTTTACAATAGCAATGGTTGTGGTAAGTGGGGGCAGGGGGAAGGGGAAAGCATTGGCACTTAAAATTTTCTTTATCATTGAACTAAGCTTGCATTGTAAAGTTCATCCACATGGCATTATATCAGGAACATGCATTGCTTAGAGTAACTTTTGGAAAGCTTTTCTTTCCCATGCTTTTCACATTGGTCTGTCTTGGAGCATCTCCTAAAAATACATCGTTGACGGGACTTGCCTAAATGCAACTGCTGTCCAGTGTGTAGCTAGGATAAATTTGCAGTGGTCACTGTATTCGGAATGTCTCTTAAGGTTAGGTCTGGGAGGCTGCTTTTACTGTCAAATTAGCTAAAATGCATGGGTTGTTTGTTGTCTTTATTGGGTTTGTAAAGAGCGTCAGCAATAATACTTGACAAGTGTATTTAAAATAAAATAAAAATTTTAAAAACCACTGGATAGCTTCTCTCCTCTTGCTTACTCTGACTGATAGGTTCCAGAAGTTGATTCAGTAATACAAAACTTAGGCTTTTTGTGATGTTCTGCATTTATATACACGGTCTTATGTGTGTACATGTGCAGAGTTTACTCATTAAATCTTTCTTATTTTATTAGGCCCCTGAGTTGTTCACACCTGAGAGAGCTTGGAAAGCTCTGCAGATAGCAGAGGAAAAACTGCTTGGTCCATTAGGCATGAAAACCTTAGACCCAGAGTAAGTATAGTAGAGATCAGAATAAGCATTAATTACGAAACATGACAGTAGGAATTGACACTTAGGGGTAGTATTTCTTTTGTTAAAATTGTCACATATACCTGTGAAATAAGGCTGCAATAAATACTTCCAGAGCAATTATTTTGCTATTCGAGAAGTGTGAGTGAAAGCAGGGGGGCAAAATCATGAATTCAAGTCATTCCAAGACTTTAACCGCTTTCCTACTAGCTTAAACTGTATTTGGAATTCCATTATCATATAAAATACAGAACCTGGTGGAGACCTCCCTGACTTAACCATCATTAAATGTAAATGCCATGAACAATTTTTGCTTTCCATTTTTATGTATCCTTTTTGTTAAGGCTTTGTTTGCATAATTTATTTTTTCTTTCTTGCAGTGATATGGTTTACTGTGGTGTATATGATAACGCTCTTGACAATGACAACTATAATGTAGCCAGAGGTTTTAATTATCACCAAGGACCTGTAAGAGCCAGTTTCTTCAATTTTAGAAAAAGTGCTGTCACCTTTTCAAACTGACTGCTATAATAATAATCTATTTTCATTCTTTGCTTAGGAATGGCTGTGGCCGATTGGATATTTTCTTCGTGCCAAATTGTACTTCTCAAAGTTGATTGGTCCAGAGATATATGCAAAAACTGTAGTTATGATTAAGAATGTTCTTTCTCGCCACTATGTTCACCTTGAAAGGTAAGACACCAGCTAACACAGATTTAAGATATCCATTCAAGCTAGTGGTATCCACTATCCAATTGCATGTAAAAGGACAGATCTATAATATAAACAGCATCTGTTTTTTGCCTATAAAGTTCACTGCTACATGTGCTATTGCAGAGCTCAAGTACAGCTGAGATCTAGTGCTTTTTATAGATTGCAGAATTACTAATGCATGTGAAGACTGGGTGAAATAAACTTTACTTAAAAATCAGGATCTAATTTCATACAAAAAAAAGAATTTTAAAAAAAACCACTGTGGTGAGCTGTTTTTTAAAAATCAAAATATTTCCAAAAAAATGTAAAACAAAATAGTTAAAGGGCTGGTAGTGACAGATTAAAATTGTGGCAGATGCAAAATATTGTTAGAATTTCTTGTGTTATCAATGAGGAAATTAGTATGACAGTGTTTCAGAATCTTAATAAGCTTGATATTCTAATAAGGCAGAAGAACTTGCTTATGGCCCTTAAATGTTCCTTTGCATTTTGAGTTCTCCCTCTTAAAAACCAAACCCACGCTATTTGTCCCCATTATCCTCTGTTTATATTTTTAATTTTTAAGGATTTGAGACAAATGAAAACTAACAAACAAAACAAAGATCTTGCCCTTGATATCTATTCATGTAATGTGTTCTGCAGTGCTTCAAATATGCATTTATTTGCACCCATAAGAGTAACTCAGTAGGACTGGTCAAGACAGAAGGGTTTGACCACGCGAGGAAGAAAAGGGATGTTAAGCAACTTTTCCTTACATAGTGCCTTGTCCCAGTCCCTTGTTTGGTAATGCTACCAAATAACTTGCAGTTTGGTAATATTCTTTGGTTTTTCTGTCTTACTACTTAATTAGCGTACTTCTACTCTGTTTTGATATTTTATTTGTGTAGAGAATTATTAATGTAGCAACAGGGTCTACATATGAGTATTTCTGTAAGTACATTAGCTTCTGGGGTTTTTTTCTGCCTATGGAGGGAAAAAAGGCTTATGTAGTCACAATATCTTCCAGCCTTTATCACTTCTTAGTACCATAATCCAGTTTCAAGTGTAGTTAGAATATCATTCAGTTTAATCTCAAAGATCATTTGTATTCTTCCAACTGCAAAACTACCTGAATGAGAAACAAGAGCCAGTAGTGTAAATTCAGATATTATTAGTAGCAGAGACCCTACTTTGAAGGAGAGGCACCTCCTCAAAAAACTACAATTCCCAGATGCAAGAAAAGAAAAAAAATTGAATTAGAGCTCAGTTATTAAAGAACATACTGTGCCTGTAGGACAAGAGACCTTTAGTCATGGTTTCCAGTGTCCTACTGAGATAATCTTCTAAAAGCTTTTAAAATGAAATGTTCTTTTAATCTCAATGTATAATCTAACAACAATACTCGTTTGTTTTTTATTTTATCCAGATCATCTTGGAAAGGGCTTCCAGAATTGACCAATGAAAACGGACAGTATTGCCCTTTTAGCTGTGAAACTCAGGCCTGGTCGATTGGTGTTATCCTTGAAATCCTCTATGACTTGTAAAAGCTTATTTTGATTGATTTGATGAAACTTCTGTGGTCTTATTATTGGGCATAAATCAACACTTGGCATATACTGCAAGGGAAACGTCCTGTTTGCACAATCACTTAAGCCATGTCCTGACTTTCAAAGATGCTGAATGCCAGCAGCTTCTATGTCCTATAACTGTGTGGGGCTTGGGGAGCTTGTGTTTTGAAAATCAGGCCATGACAATAAAATAAAACTGCAGTGCACACTTGATGCAGAAACTTTTAGTAAGGAGCAATTTTAAGAACATGCACAAACTTAATTTTAAGTAGCGCTATTTTTTTAGACTTTTCAATAAAAATCTTAATGTAACAAGCGAAGGGGCTCTTCATGAGCTAAAAATAAGTAGCACAGCTCTTTTTTTCTTTGCTTCTTCAAGAGTAAATGGATATTTTGCCAATGCATGCTTAAAGGGGAGTAGACTAACCTATAGCTTCCTGAGTTTGGTATGCTTTGTTCTGTAGCAGCATACATCAATGAAGGCATAATATGTTATCTCTCTGAACTGTATTATGAGGGGTTTCTTTGCATGTGTTCAGCTGAACACTCCATTAAGCAACCACAGAAATAAAGTTTATGAATACTGTAATAAACCAACCTTTGAAGTTACATATAAAATTTTCAAAAAACTTTAAACTACTTTGAGAGTTAAGTGGAGCGATAATGAGGTAATATCCTGTGCTAATCCATTTTTAAATTTACTTAAATATTGTGAGCCATGCAGGAAACCTGTTTTTTCATGTAGATCTGTTCTTCACCATGAGGAATTCATATGAAACATATGCATGTGCATACAGTGCACAGCCTATATGTTAGGGGAGGCCAAAGATACAGAAGTGAATGTGCTTGGCTGCTTAATTAAATTAATTTATTTTGAAGAGGTATGGTCACCTCAGCCCGTTATTCTTAGGAAAGTCCTAGCTCTATTGAAGCAGGTAGAAACACGTAGCATTAGTGGTAAGAGATATTAGCCTACCACCAGAGAAGAGAAGATGAGGTTTATAGGCCTTTTGAAATTACACCAATAAGAATAAGCATGCTACCTCTATATGCTGTTTGTTAGGAACAGCATCCAGTGAACATGATGCAAAACACACATTTTTTCATATTTGGGTGCCTGTGTGCCCTGATTGAGTTCAGTTTAGTGTTCCCAAACTGAAGGGTGGTTGACAGAAGTGCAGTTGGTAATTCTCAACTCTATTCATGCCACTTTTCCATCTTGGTGCAGTAAACAGGCAGAGAGCAAGGATGACAGTGCTTCCCATGTCATGGGAGGGGGAGCAAAATTGATATTGCATTTCTTAATGTTAGACAACATATGCTGAAAAACGTACACAAAGGATGTAATTATAATGCACTAATAACACGTAGGTCAAGATTTTATCGTATCCGTATTTTAAACTTTCTGTACCCTGTTAAAGTACAGTGGAAGTGTGCTGTCTTGTTCAAGGAGATGTGTTACAGATAAATACATTTAAGGGCAAGTTAAGAGGCTGAAGACAGATGAATTGTAAGAAGCAGCTGTTAATTTGAAAGGTTAGTAAGTATTTGAACTCCCTTGCTGAAGTGTTCAGTACTTAAAAGTTATGATTAAGGAAGGTCTATATTGTACATCAGCTTTTGAGCTGCTGCACTACATGGGCTGGGCAATTTTTATTTTCTCAACACAATGCATGAGATATGTCATTTCATTGAAAATGTTACTGAAATGTCAGCCACGGATTTTTTTTTTTTTTTTTATTGTGCAAGAGGCATATAAACTATTTTTCATAATGTATGGAACTTTCCAAAATTCTTGATATTGAGCTTTATGTCCTACTGTATCACTAGCTTTTTACTATTTTCCTAAATAATTATTTCTCATTTATTCTTTCAAGGTATGTTTTGTAGCTTCTGTGGTTTAGGAAGCAGGAACAATATGGAAGGATAAATTGTTCTTGCTTGATAAAAATGTTTTAAAATTGGAAGTGCAGCTCAAGAACTATGACTGTTGAGAAATATAATCTGACACCCTGTGGAATCTACATTAGCAATAACACTCTTTCATTGTTGGCAAAAAAAAAAAAAACAACCCCAAAAAAACAACAAACATGAAAAATTATCCATCAAAGCCTTCCTACATTATTATAGATGCCTTCCCACTATTTTGCAAACTGCACTGCTGATAGACACTGCATATTTGTCACTGCTAGTTTTTTTTCTAATTTAATAGTAAAGTTTTAAAGATAAATCACCACTGTGTACACAAGAATACATATGTTACGGAACTTCTAAAAATGCCCATTTATAATGTTGCTTCTGCACTGATTAGTTGAGTATTAGTTTTAGTGACAGATAAATGTTTTAAATAGGAAAAATATGTATCATATTGGTTGACTTTGCTGTTAAGTAGCAACAAAAGTAAGATTTGAGGTTATAACTGATCGGGGAGCTGGTGGGAGTTTATTGGTTTGGGGGGGTTGGGTTTTTTGTTTTGTTTTGTTTTTTTTAATCACAAAGCTACTCAACACTTGGTCGAGCCAGACAGTGTAAAAATTAAGAGGGAAGCGAACAATGCTAAATCAAACACTTACACGAGCTGGTATTCACCTAGATAAATTCTATATCATTATCCCCTAAAACGAGCTGACAGGTTGACTGATCCTGAACTGTATTTTAGTTCATTAGTATCATTTATGTTATACACTCAATAACTTCTAGTAATGCAAAGTCATAACCAGTAAAATGTTTTAGAAATAAACTTAAAGAACGTAGTAGGAACTGTTAATCCATCATGTTCCAGTTGGTGTTTCTTGTTTCTTCATCTATATGGTATTGAGACATCTTTTTTATTTTCTTCTTCCCAATGGAAATAATTTTGACTGTTACCAGTGTTCGTACAGTTAATAGCTCTTGATTTATTTGAAGATTATTAACTTGAGAATTCAAGTGAAATAATGTATCATTCTGGCACTGCATGTTGTAATGTAAAATGGAAAGATGAGTTTTACATGTGTCTGTCTAGCACAGCAACAACTGATTTTAGAAAAATGTCATTATTCACTTATTTCTGAAATGCACAAAATAAAATTCTTTAATTCAGACAGAATTAACCTTTTCATGTGGTTGTTTTGGAAAAAAGCCAACCATTAGAGATGATGCTCTTTGTTCTGTTATTGGCAATATTGCACGCATCAGAGAGACTGAACTCCTCAACTCAAGTATTAATAACAAAAATTGCTAAGAACAATAATCAACTCAGTTAAAAAAGCAACAAAACAAGCACAAGCTTGAGCCCTATACACAGATTCTTATGTTCGTGTCAATGTCAGCTGTGTCAGCTGGGTTGGGGGGGGGGACTGGGCTACAAGAGCTCTGCATGTCCTTTCTGCTATAAATTATTTTATCATTTTAAGTCATGGTATTGCAAATTCCCCACGAGAACAGTCCTAAGGTATGCTGAGTAACAGCTGCCCAAGTGGCACACAGCTATTGGAAACTTTGCACAGAAAGTTAACTGTCACTGAAGAGAAGGGATGTCACTTTCCAGCTCTGCTTTCTAAGTCAAAGTCTTGCAGCACAGGTGACAGATAGAACGTGTTTTGTAATTACCCCATTTCATTGCATGCTTTATAAAATTAGGATTTATCTAATACCCTATTCAAGCAGTTCCTTTAAGAAATTATTTCTGTTATTCTATTATAAAATACTTTTAACTAAATATCCTATTGAAAAATTGTTAAGGGAAGGCAGAAATGATCAGGGGAGAACATCAGAGCACCTCAAGTGGCTAATTCAGGGAACGAATAGACCAAGTGTTAGTGGTGACCAGGCAGGTTTCTGTTGAAAGCGGCTTTTGAGCTTGCAGACAGCAATTTGGGAAACATCTTTAGTCAGGAAATAGGAGATCTGCCTGCCTGGGGGTGTAACTGTGGGACACCTAATCTCATCGCCTGGGAAAGGGCTTCCCTCTCCAGCTGCTTGGGGCGAGGGCCTGAGGGGCTCCCGCCGCCTCAGGGCCCAGCTGAGCGCCCTCCCGCGGGACAGGTGAGGGGCCGCTGAGGGAATCGCCCCCCTGAGCGGAGCAGAGCCGGGGGCAGCCCTCCTGTGGAGGGGCCGCGGGCTGCCGGGGGGGCAGGACGGCTGCTTCTGAGGCGGGAGGGGTGCAGTTGGTGTGTTGTGAGTCCGCGGCCCGCGTGGGGTCTGCGTGCGCCCCCGCGGGGCCCGCCGGCTGTGGGAGCCGGCTGAGCTCGCCGCCTGCCTGCTCCCCTGGCGCGGCCGGGGGCAGGAAGCTGCACCCCGGGGCCAGCGGCCTGCGGGGGCCCGCAAGTGGGTGACAGTTTGGTAGAGATACAATTAATCATTACTGTGTGCTCAAACTAGCCTTTAACTGTGTCTGGTATTTACTGCGGCTGCTGCATACCCGTGTGTTATTTACGTTTTAAAGGGTTGTCTGGGTTGCCGTCCTGAGCTAACGTCCCTTTGCAGGCCCAGCCCCTGTATATTCCCTTCCAGCCGCAGGGTTCCGCAGCACCTCCTCCTTTGACAGCAACTACTGGCAAAACACAACCTGCCAGACCCTAATGAGCCAGGTCATTAGGAGAAGCCTCTAATGAAACCATGTGAGTTGTGGCGGGTGGGGCACCTGACAGGAAAACAGGTGAAACTGGCCCTGATTGACAGAAAGTTTTGGGTGTTTTTTTTAAAGAAATGTGCCTGTAAACAGTAGGAAGGAAAATGGTTTTGCCTATTGGTATTTTGTTTGTTGTGCAAACTTTGGAGCTTATACACCTGTTGTTCTAATGAGAGAGAGCTCTACCCTGAGTTATTTGCGTTCTGTGTGGCTTTTCACAGAAAGTTCTTACTAAATTAAAGCAGAGGCTTCCTAGTTCTGGTTTTGCATAGAAGTGCAGCTGTCCAAGTACAGCAATATTCATTTAAAATGGTTAAAGGGAATGTTGATTTCAGAGCATGAGCAGCACGTATAGTGCAACTTCTTTATTACTTGTTTTTAGTAGTCACTGTTTCTCACAGGGTCAAATTCCAAAGCAGGATTAGCTTGCTAGCAGTTGTGGTGGTAAGAAAATGAACGTGAGAGCAATATAGAAAGGAAACTGTGCTCCTGGTGGTTGGTCAGGTGGTACTATTAGCCATGCGTGCTGTTGGCAGTCTCTTGAGTTTCTGTAGGCACTTGCACAGTCCTGTTGCCTGTGATGTGTTTGTCTCATTTTGCGATGCCTCCTTGAATCTATTTCTTTCAGAAGTCTTTCTCTCTTTATGGATCTTCTGTGCTATCTACAACCTTTCATCCACAGGTGGCTGTTCGCCCTGTATAATAATCTCAGACGACTACACAAATGAAGTTTGGTATCATTGACTATATTTGGCAAATAGTAAAATTGCTTATCCCAAGCCACATAAGATTTGTGAAGAGCATTTCCCTTCTCTGTGTCCATTTGTGGGCCACAGCAGCATCTCAGTACAACTACAGGTGGAGACACTGTTCTCCCTATAGTGCCTTTTTGCAATGAAAATGAAAGCTGATCACAAAGAAGAGAATTGTGCTTCAGCCTGACAGGTTGGATCACCTGGTCTACAAGCACTAATAGAGGTAAAGTCCTTGTATTAATTTTTTTAAGAAACGTGGGGTTCTATACTTCTGAGTTCGAAGTCTGACTTGGTTAATGAACTAGAGCCTAATTTTTTGTAGTGATGAGAAACGTAAGATGACATCTTCTAATCAATTTTAAAGGAAGAAAGGTATTTGCAGTCACTTAGGACTGAGACTTCTTAGTACAATTATTTTAAAGCATGATGCTCTGAAGTGGGGTTAAATGATAATAGTGGAAGTATTTTTTTTTAAGGTGTTTTTTAGAGTTACAATCTCACAATAAATTCAGGAAAGCTGAAATATTTGTTTCTTGCAAGTGACCGTTCAATAAAAGGTTTCTACACAATGGACAATCTGTTCTCTTGCAGGGTGCATTCAGGAGCTGCTTTTTAAATTTCTTTGTAATTGTTCTTATGGCCATTGTCTATAAGCCTAGGGAAGGCTAGCCTATGTGCAGCCTAGACCTGGAGGGTGGTATCTGCTCTAATAATATGCAATGAAAAATTGGTTCCAGATGCAAAAGCGAGGCTCACAGCTGCTTGCTAACAACCTGAATGGTAGTAAAATAATGAGGTGCTATTTTGTTAGCAAGAGCAGTCATTGGAGGGCATATTAACTGTTGTCGAGATGGTTTGTAGTATTATGCTTAAGGAGATTTAGGAGTAGAATTTTGAGGTAAATTTGGTATGTAAATTCTGTGGAGGTGAATGACTGATTTAAACACCATAGGTGACGTGTTAGAAAGGGTCTAGCTTGAATGTATGGCAACCTAGAAACCTGCACTGTGGGCTGTCTGGAGGCAAACATCTCAGTGGAAAGTCGGATGATAGATCGGGTAAGAGTAATGCAACTTTTAATCATAGCCCAAAAACTAACATTTCCGTCTCCGTAGCAGAGGGTGGCGCCACTTCGCCACCTTCTGGTGTTCAGGCTCGTACTGAGCCGAGGCTGAGTGATCTGGTTCTCCAGTTCTTCGCTCTGCAAAAGTCTGTGTATTTCTGTGGGGCCAAACTCACCTGTCCGTGTTCTAATGGATGAAGTCGCCGTTGCCGCAGGCAAAATTGTAATCATTTTTTAAGGTGTTTAGAAAATGTTTCGGTAATATGTTGCCATGTAGGGGAAGAGGACAGGAATAAATCTTTGATGGTTTGATGTTTTAAAGTGGTAATTGAAACTAATGAGTAGATTTCAGTATTTAAAAGTTCAGGAATCTGTTTATCTGTTTTATTGCAAAGGTCAAGTATCTATCTCTAAAGAAGGGGAAGTGCTAGGGTATGAAACCAGGTTAATGTTAGGCGTTAATTTATTATTTGTGTTGTAGTTCATCTAATGATTCTGTAATTGCTTGCATTTCTATCTGTTTCCTTAGATGTTTTGTTTATGTACAAATAATGTGAAAACTGAAAATAATTCTGTCTGGGCAATCTTTCACCATAACTGTTACTTTAACTTACGTATTTTGTTACATGGATTTTTAAAATTGCATTCAACTTGCACACAGTACTTCTCTAGGACAATCAATTGCAAACAATGAGGCTAATAGTTATGAAACTGTAACTGAAAATTAATAACTTGGGACTCAGAAAAACGGTGTACTGCTCAGATTTAGTTGCCAGTTTGCTTTGAACATCCTTGTTCTCACAGAGTATGAAAGATTCATAGGCCTGAGATTTATGTTGTGATATTGTTAGTTAAAGATAATTGTAACGCTGTACTCTAGGAATGAAAGCCGGTAATGGAGAAGTCTAGACATGAATACCAGCAGTAGGAAGGAATCTAGATGGACTCAGGCACTGAGACATGGTAAGAAAAAGGAATAAAAAGAGTGATGTGATATGAAATCATTCATCATTTTAAGTGGCTTAGAACAGCTTTATATAAAATACAATAACAAGAAATACAGAGACTGTAGCTGAAAAAATCCAGGTGCATCTGCTTTACGTTCTAGTCATCAGCTTTACATGGTTTTAACGGGCTACATTTTCTAGCAGTTATTCCAGTTGCTGGAGCTGGGTGGGAACACCACATTTTCCAGATAATTTTGTAATTTGTAAAGCCTATAATCAGACCTACTGTGGCAGCTATTAAATAGGTAGTTTTGTTTTCTTGTAATGGCTGGCTGGCTAGCAGTGCTCCAGGTCTCTCCCCAGGCCTCTGAGGGCCATATTGATGCCCTTGGTGTACAGTTAGGTTACTCCAGAGCTTTTCCCAAGGCCTCCAGGCACCATTCAGTTAAATTTAAGCACCAGATTCTGTTATCAGCTGGATCAGAGTAAATATAGGGTAATTTAATTTCCATACCTTCAGTAATTGCATATTTACTTTTGCATGATTTTGGCTTTAGACAGTTTATACACCTTTACAAACAGCCGTTTTAAAAGTAGAAATCAGAAGTATGAATGCTATAAACTATTGTTGGTTCCAGGGTAGGGGAGCCTTCACTGTGATCGGATACACTGCCACAATAGGATCTTTAAAATAGTCATACACAGGAGTTTTTTTCCATCCTTGAAATACAAAGTGAGTACCTTTCTGTGAATTTAGCAGAACGGACTCTAAATTCTGATGTATTCCCAAAATGGTGATGGAATTTGGTGATTTGGATTTATCAAATTAGAGAAAACATTATCTGCAAGAATATTAAAGCAAATAAAAGCAAATAAGGTGTATGTGTTAATGGGAGTAGACAGATGTTCATCTGATTATTTCTGTCATTGTTTCAAAGCTGACTTTTGCACAAAAGTTCCTTAAACACATTGAAGGGTTTGGAGATTTTTTTCTTATGTTGTTAGAAACAGAATGGTTTAGGTTGGAAAGGGGCTTATAGATCATCTAGTTCCAACCCCCCTGCCATGGGCAGGGACACCTCCCACTAGATCAGACTGCTTGAAGCCTCATCCAGCCTGGTCTTAAATGCAGCCACAACTTCTCTGGGCAACCTGTTTCAGTGCCTCACTACCCTCATAGTGAAAATTTTCCTGATATCCAGTATCTTGATATATCCTGATATTCAATGTCTGCCCTCTTCCAGCTTGAAGCCATTACCCCTTGTCGTATCACTACATGCCCTTGTAAAGTCCCTCTCCATCTTTCTTACAGGTGCCCTTCAGATACTGGAAAGCTACTATAAGGTCTGCCCGGAGCCTTCTCTTCTCCCGGCTGAACAACTCTCTCAGCCTGTCTTCATAGGAGAGGTGCTCCAGCCTATGATCATCCTCATGGCCCTCCTCTGGACATGCTCATGGTTCATGTCCTTCTTATTCTGGGGGCTTCCGAGCTGGATGCAGTACTCCAGGTGGGGTCTCAAAAGACCGGGGTAGAGGTGCAGAATCACCTCTCACAACCTGCTTCTTTTGATGCAGTCCAAGACATGACTGGCTTTCTGGGCTGTGAGCACACATTGCTGGCTCATGTTGAGCTTCTCATCCACCAGCACCCACCCCCAAGTCCTTCTCCTCAGGGCTGCTTTCAATCCATTCTCTGCCCAGCCTGTGTTTGTGCATGGGATTGTGCAGGACCTTGCACTTGGCCTTGTTGAATTTAATAAGGTTTGCACAGGTCCACCTCTCAAGCCTGTCCAGGTCCCTCTGGATGGCATCCCTTCCCTCCAGCATGTCCACTGCTCCACACCGCTTGGTGTCGTTGGTAAACTTGCTGAGGGTGCATTCAATCCCAACATCCATGTCACCAACAGAGATATTAACAGTACCAGTCCCAATGCCAACCCCTGAGGAACACCACTCATCAACGCTCACCACTTGGACATTGAGCTGTTGACAACTCTTTGAGTGCAACCATTAGAAAGTTCTGTTCTGTCTGTGCTGGAAAATTGACTACAGAAGTTTGAAAGTTACAATATTCAAAAAGTAAGTGTTTATTAGTTTAGTAGCTGAGGTGAGAAGCCTTCAGTCAGGTAATTAATCCTTTCTTCCAAATATCAGCACATACTTTTTTGTCAGTGATGAAGTAATTGTTCTAAAGTGAATGTTGCTGTTAAATGTCATCTTGCTTCTTATCATTCTCCCTGATTTCATTTAACAGAAGGCTCCATTTAATTGTGGAGGTTCGTTGTATCTATGTCTGCTGCCAGAGTCCAAATTGTAAAGCATTTAACTATTGGTTGAGAGAGAGCTACAGCATTGCTGTTTGGAAGAGAATTTCTTAGAAGGCAGAACCTTTGTGTTTCAGTCCATGCTTCAGTGCTTCTATTTTAATTTAAGACTGATTGTCTGAAAAGCAACCTAGTAAATCCTTCAAGAAAGTTAGAGATGTGATGGTTAAGGACAGGATATGAGAGAAGGGGGGAAGGACTTCTATGAGGTCACCAAGGTGGGATAAGGAGGATGTTTCCTCAGCTGTGGTGTGTTTCAACGGGGGGAGGCAGGAAGGAGGGAGTTCTGATGTCTTGTGTGGCTGCGTGCTGTAGTACAACAATGATGGAGAGCAGGAAGCTGCAGTTTCACATTAGTCTGGGCCTACTGGATGGTCTGAAAGGCCTGTATTTCAGTGGAGGGTGAAAGGAGGAAGCTGTTTGGAGTTGGCGAGATTCTTTAGAAGACAGTGTCTGATGCACAGCAGAGCAAGAAATTGGTAACAACGCCAACATTCTTCTTTTTTTCTTCTTTCTTTTTTTGCCATTTTTGTAACAAATTAGAATACCTTCTAGGTTGTACTGTTTGCCTTGATTTTTCACTGTCTTCTTCTGAAAAAATGATCAAATGGAATTTAAGAGCCTACTGTTCAACAGTATTATAACAAAGGTTTATTATGTCGTAAAAGTTTTTAAAAAGAAGAGATGATTTATTTTAAGCATTATTTATGTTTTTTAACTGTACAGTAATATCTTAGCTGCTCACATTCATGTTGTATAAAAGAAAAACAATTTAACACAGTTTCTGTTAGACTAACAAGAAATCTATTTGTAATTATCTTCACACTACAAAACCTTTCATCAGAAAGATTTTGACACGTAAATTACCTTTTAATATTTAACTCTTCAACTATATCCATTTTGGATTCTGTAATCCTGAATAATATCACTGGAATTACTAAACTTATTGCTTAAACTACTTTTATTAATTTTGCATTAAAGTAATTGTTTTTATTTTCTTTTTTAATAGATTAATTCTGAGGTGAAGCAACTGAATGCAAAAAGCAGGGACTTGGGTTGCAGTTTGTGAGAAACCTTTGCAAATAAACTTTTTTAACAATTACAAAATTTAGATTTTTTTTTATTGTTGATACATGGGTAGAAGTTAATTTAGGTGTGTTTTTTTCTCGTAATACTGGAAACAAATAAAAAATACTGTTTTGTTCAACAGGAAGCATGCCTTATCCTGGAATAAAATACTTCATGTATGAGACTCAAGAAAGAGTCAGCAAAAGGAAGAACAAGAAGAGTATTCTCAAGTTTTCACGGAGTGTCCATTAACGTATGGGCTGAGGCTGTACAAGAAAGGTAATCTGCAGTCTGTTACCATTATGTTAACAAATGTAAGAATTTAAGAGTTCCTTTGTTGGATGCAGCTGTCTATGGACTGTATTTCCAGATCCTGGAATATGGAGAAGGAGGACATGGTGATGGTTGAAATGTAGTTTGATTTGGAAATACTGCCAACTGCCTGGTGAGATTTGTACTCTGAAGTACATTATGTCCTATTTTTCTGTCTCCCCAGCTGCATGGTATGTCCTAGCAGGTATCACAGTAGTAGGGCTGTAGTGATTTTATACCAAAATGGAATAGTAACCTGACTAAGACTTCTAGACCACAGAAAGGAAGAGCAGCTTGAGGAACTAATTGTAACCATGGATGCATTTACAAACTTATTTCAGTTGTCATCTGGTTTTCACCTTTGAAAAATAAATACTTTTTTACATTGAAATCTCTGGGGAAAAGAACTCCTGTAGAGGCTGAAAAAACATTTTCCACCTGACTGCAGTCAAAATTCTGCATTATTTTGTCAGCTCTGTTTCTAGCTCTCCATCCAGTTCACTATGGTGTCTTAAAGAGGACTCTCGATTTCTCCATTCAACCCTTCACCCTTCTTCAGTGTAGCTAAAATGCCACTGTGAATTTCACCCAGGAATCATCAAAATCACTGGAAACATAAGTACTGCATCAGACTCTAAGGTTTTATGTGTTTGAACTTCACATTTTAAAGTCTTTTGATGTCACACACAAAAGTAGCTCATAATAGTAATTAATATAATGGCAACTTTTGTCTCATAAAGTTAATTCTCAGTGTTCCCTATTCAATTTGCCATAATTGTATACTCAGTGTACTGCTAATAAATACACTCTTTCAACATGTGTATGTTTGATGTGTATTTGTTTCCAAATATGTAGGAAAGCAGTAGGAGTTAAGGATTCTACAACATCTTTAGCATTTTTTAGTATTGATGCTTTATTAAGTATTATATTACATTAAAATTTTGGCATGAAACTCAGACATGAGGATGCTTTGAAATGCTAAACAGTTGTGACAGTAATTGGTACACGCCACTCACACTATTCTGTTTCCAATGCTAAGAATTTAAGAATTGCTCTGAATTAACTGAGGAGACATTTGCATAGTATGTAGGTGTCTCTGTGGCCTAAACTTCCTTTCTTGGAAAATTGTGACAACTGTACCCTGAGAACTTTGGTAGCTTCAGGACATGCAGAAGTGGATGACAGCTAGAGCTAGCTGGTTAACACACTTCTTTTTGGAAAATTTTGATTTTGGTTTCCTGTTCCCATCATTTTCACTGTGCTTCCCAGTTCATCAGTAATTGTTTTCTGCTGAAAACAAAAATGCTGCCAGCTGAACTCCTACTTGGCTGAACAGGTATCTTCTAAGCAAAGAATCATTGATTTTGCTGCTGCTGTTGGATATGATCTCAAAATACTGTTGCTTCCATTGCTGGCAGTGCTATTAACAGAAAAGATCCTCCTCTTGTTAACGTATAGATGAGGGGTGACTGGTAGCGGGTAGTGGTCTTACATCTGCCCCATGCTCAGTATAAAAGCTCTCTTTCTTCAATGGCTGACATCCGAGGAGGACCCTGTCTGTTCATTTACCTTTGATCCCAATCTGTGTGTTCCTGACTCCAGCTCTGGAACCCAGTTCCCATTCATCATTGAGTCCAGTCTGGGACTTCCCCAGTGCCTGCTGGTGACGTCATCCTGGGAGCTTAATACGGTTTTGTATATACTGTATTTATTTCATTGTTTCCTTTTTATTTTATTATTAATATTTCATTAAAGTAGTTTAGTTTCTTCTAAACTCGTAAATCTATTTATCTCTCCTCCTCTTCTCTGTGTACAAGAGGTTGGGGGGGGAGCATCTGTTGCCGGCCATTGGCCAATTTGGCCAAAACCACGACAATTCGTTTGAATTAATGTTGAAAACTATACACAGTGACCTAGTTTCCAGTATCTAGTTAATATCCTGTGGATGTACATGTGGTTTAATCCTTTTAAAGCAGACATGCAAAGGCATATTTATGCATCGATAGTACAAACAATCATGTGAGCATGCAGTTATAGCAGATAGTATAATGTGTTTTCTTGAGTTACTGCAGAAATTCTCAGTCAGGGCTTTGTGAATCACTGCCAGGTGGTCCTTTGACATCTGACCTTGCGTTGACTCTGCAAAATATTTTCACTTGCTAAACCAAATTAAAAGATGTATTAAGGATATGTATATTACTGTTTCTCTATAATTACAGTTGCTACAAGGATTCTGTTCTTTTGTGAAAACGTGATGTTAACAAATTGTCTTTCATACTATGGCTAACATCAGACTAAGCTTGAAAGACTTTAAATTAATGGATTATACTAAATTCTTACTTCTCCATAAGCATGATTATAAATTATTATTGCATTCAAATTTATTCCAAAAAGTAATGGATTCTGTAAGGAATCTAATAGATGGAACATCAGGTTGGAGGAACTCACTGAGCGGGAACTCTACCTGATTGTAGTCATCTGATGACTCAAAGAAGGCTGGGCAGTGGATTCTTAGTGCAGAGCAAAAATACTAAAAAACATTGAGTTATATATAAGTTATATAAGAGTTATATATGCTTAAAAGTTATATTTGCCAGGCATGCCACACATTAATTTATAATCCTGGCTTTCTGTGTGCCCAATCACTACAGGTCTAGCACAGCTGTGAGGGACCCTGTACCAATAACAGCCTTGATGGGCAGCAGGTTCTCTGTGGAACCATCATAACAAAAAAATCCCATTGAGGACCAGAAGTGGCCTATGACTGCACTCAGAGCACCATCCAGCACTGCACTAAAAAGCCTCATTTACAGAACTTACTACTCAGTATTCGTCACCATCATACTGCCTTTTATCTTCATTAATAAAAGCTGCAGAACACTGTGTCATCTTAACACCTACTCACAACTGAATCTGATATTTTTAGGTCCTCAAAGTAAGTGCTGTGTTTAGCATTAACATAAGTCTACAGGTTGTGGCAAGAGCAGGACTGTGCAATATGGAAAGTTAATACAGAACATGCTTTTTAAGTTTAACATTAATACTACTTTCTTAGTGTAGGAACTGGATATGGGCCAACAGTAATAATGACAATTGAGAAAACATGGATTTGACGTAGGATTTTTTTTTATGGTGATTAAAACATAGGTGTCAAATTAGGTAGAGAACTAAGAGCGCTTGTGGTTGGTCTTGGAGATAGCATAAGGTTGTTGAACTGCAACCAAAAGGCTGAGATTAATGTCTTTTGGTTTTGTTTGGGTTTGGTTTTTTACTTTTTTTAAACCGGATTAGGAAGAATGCTAGTATGCATGAAATTCTTGCTGTTCTCGCATTGTGTTCAGAATAACACAGGAGTTCTTAAAATAACTTAAGCAGCTTATGTCTGTGCAGCACTTTCTCTTCCTTTAAAGTACATATCCATTCTCAAACTGTACCTTTTATCCACAACTATTTGGGAGATAAAACATTATTTTACCTGTACAGTTTGAGACCTGAAATGGTAGCATTATGCTGATACATGCCAATATTTGTTTATTTATTTTTAGATGTGTATATTTTTATATGCTGATACCATTACAAAAAGGTAGCATAACGTCTCCTTGGAGTGGAAAGTGAAAAATAGCTGTGGTATGAAATTATCATTTGGGTGTGTTACATTTAACTGTGAGTCTGACAGAAAACAAAAAAAACCAAACCTCAACCTATCTTGTGTTAGCCAGATAGCGTTGTGCAAGTTTCTGGGAATGCCAGAGTTCAGTAATCAGTAGGAACATAAAGCACTAGATCAGAAGCATGAGATTGGAAGTGTCATGGAGCTCAGTTCCCATTTTTGTCCAAATTATCTTGTATCTCATGGGTATACAGGGCTTTCACACTCCATGATGAGGGCTTTTAAATCTTGTGTTATGAGGTTAACGCCTAGTGCTTCTTTGCCCTTCCAGTAGACTACTCTGTGGCTCTGACTGTTCCCTCTCTTAGAGTCACCTCCTTCTCCTCCCTGTCCTCTGGCTAAATGGAGGAGTGGATTACTAGCAGAGGAACGCAACACTTCCAATTTGCCACGTAGGTGTTAATTGCTGCATTCCACAGAGGTTACCACGGCAAAACCCTCAGCGATACACGTACCTCAAGTAGAAAGACAGTATAGCTTCACTTACAGAGCTTGTTAAAGTTATAAATCATGTTTAATGTGACAGTTAGTACACTTTAACGTAGCTATTTCAACTCTAAGGAAAACCTAATGAAATAGTTATCTGTTTCCTCTGATGGCCAGCCTCTCACACTAGTTTTCCCTATCAGTCTTAATACAAAGTAGTTATTATGATCTCAGCCATTTCCTTTTCCTCACCTTCCTAGTTTCCATTACATAACTATAATTATTATTGATTATAGCTAATTAGGATTCATTGTGTTTCAAAGGAGTAGTACTTGGTCTCTGCCTCCAAGAGGTGATAATCTTACATTCAGGCTTAACATCATGAGCAAGAGACAAGCGGACAATTAAACAGAAGGACAAGAATGACTGCTTCAAAACCACATGATCTTTGCCTTAGTTAACTAGCTAGGTATTTGTAATTAAGTAAAATCTGAGTTCAAAGCATTTTCATGACTGGCATATGGAAGGGAATACTAGTAGGGTGAAGTGGTTTCTTTATTTCTTTCAGAAAAATGTGTTATCTTGAAGGTAGCTGTATTTATCCAATGTAGAGAGCATGTGCGCTTCACCGATCATGGAAGCTGAATGGCTTGCATACACACCAGGGACCCCTTTCTTTCATTTCACAGAAAGGTACCCAATAAGTCACGCTTCCCTGGGAACAGTCTCTGTTTACGTGCTTGTCCCTCACCCATTTGGAGCTCTTTGTTGCTATGCTGTCTTCAATTCATTTCTGCATTTTCTTCTATGCTCGGATCTCTGTGTGCCCCTTATCCCCTGAGTTACATGATAATGAAACATTGACAGGAATTGGACTGCTTTGTATATTCCATTCCCACTGTCCTCTAAAACAGATTCTCCTCCTAAAAATACAATGAATTGTGTTTATTCTTTTGTTACTACTTCATCTAGGAAAGCACATGTCATCTGTCACTCATTTTGACATACCTTGAATACTACACAGGAGACCAAAGTACCCAACAGTCGAGTACTTGAGAAAACAAAGATTCCGTAGTCCATTAAAAATTATGTCATCTCTAGCTTGGTCTATAGGATGGAGAATTTTGCATGTTCCAATGCCTGGTGTTAATCAAGCCTCAGGATTGAAAGCTCTGCCAGAGGGGCATGAAGGTTTCTAAACTGGCTTAGCAAGACAGAAAGTTGGTATAAGCCACAGCTTGCAGAGGAAGACCATGCTCTCTTAGTGATGTTGCAGGAAAGTGATTAAGAATGAAGGAAAAAAAAAAAAGGTCAAAAAGAGGAAAGGTTAAGAGGCCTCAGTAGAAATGTTTTGTCTTCAGGCTCTATGTCCTTTGTCTGATATGCTAATTGTAGTGAGCAGTCTTTGCAAATCAGGCTCCATAGCTACTTCCACTACTAAAGAATATACGAGGTATTATCTGTTCTGAGGCTTTATCCATTACAAATTTTATTAATTACTGCGCTTCTATCTATTGCTATTCAATGGGAATGGCAAACAGAGGCCACATGCTTTTTTTTGGAGAGGAACTGGTGTTGGTGCCTGCCAATGTCATTCTGGGAATGACGTTGGTAGACATTTAACAGACTCTGTCCCAAACAGTGGCAGACTGGTGGGTGTAGATGAAGATGTAGCTATACTAAATATACTGCACTTCTAACTATTGCCATGGGAATAAAAACCTCCAGAAATACAGTATTGGGTGAATTAAGAATTTTTGTATCTTGTATTGTTACATTTGGTAAATAACAGGTGTCATTAAATCCTTGGATAGAAAGCAGTACAGGAATTCCTATGCAAATGATTCTGTATTAAATTGTTGTTATGCATTTCTCAGTTTAATTTTTAATTTATTTCAGATACAATTACAAGCATCTTAGTATTTTGAAACAAAATGGAAGACATTGTTCCACCTCTGGGGAACTGGCTATCTATAGAAAGTAAGTTGGTTTTTTTCCTTGTAGTAGATAGATTTCAAATTCACCATGAAAAAATGTTAAGAATACTGAACAGAAATTGTTACCTAGGTGTTCCTTACAGTGTTCACTGCTGAAGGAGTGGGACTTCACCTACTTTTGCCTTTGAAAGTGAAAACTCAGTGACATAGAGTCATTAGAACACATCCTGCGGTGACTTCTCACTGCTATGCGGAGTGAAAGGAAAGGCTTGGGAAACAGTCAGGGAATACCTTTGAAACTCTCTAGACTCTAATTGACTGACAAGTCCTGAGTGCCAAGACATACATTCCAGTCCTAGCACATTTGGAGACCTTTGAATATTAAACAATAAAGATCAGCTGATTCTAAGGTCATAGTTAAATAGTTTCTTTGTGGGCTTCTCTTGTGCCTTCCAAGTCCATATCTGAATATTAATATATTTCTATTAAAGCAATATCTAGAAGCCCCAAGAAGGTGTTCTTGTGTTGAGTATGATGACATAAGCAGTCATAATCCTTGCTCCAGTAAGCTTACTACCTCTGACCATCAACATAATTTTTTGTTTAATGTATCTTTTTATTTTTACACATTTAAAGAGTCTAAATGCTTGAAAATGTTTATTTATTATCCAGTGAAATTCAAACCTCTTTAAATTAGTCGGTGTAGTAGGAATTCAAGCTGGTAGATACATTCAGCAACTCCATGTTACCCACTAACTGTAGCTCATCGATAGCCTTCTGCAAAGAAACACGAGAGAAATCTTTATGTCTAAGTCACCAAAGTCAAGCTATTTTAGACCAATGAACAAAGCAACTTCCAGACTCTAAAACATTTGAGAAGTCATTTACACTTATAAAAAGTGTAAAAATAGATTACCACCAAAAATTTATTTAACTTACACTTGGAAGATTCCTTCTTGGTATGGTATGACAGCTGTCTCTTAATAAGAGAAAAACAAGTGAACAGTTAGTGAGGGATGCTGACTCAGCATCAATAAGGAGCTTCTGGATCAGGCAGAATGGGGCACAGTATAGTTATTGCCGAGGCTGCATGCACTAGAATGAGAGCTGTGAAGAACCGAGAAAAAGAGGAATAAGATAGATTTTCCTAGGATAGATTTCTAGGTAATGTGACAGTGTACTCCTGGTCTACACTGTGGCATTAACATAGGTGCAGCCAAACTTTGCTTAGAATTAGGAGGACTGCCTGAGTCTGAGATCTGGCTGTCCTTACCAGTTGTCTGTTCTGGATTACAGTTCACAGTCTGAAATTCCATCATGGATCATTAAATCTCCTGATTAAATTTTTGTCAGAAGTATTACTTGACAGTGACAGATTTGTTGGGTTTGTTGGGAAAATTTTTCAAAATGTTTTTGCTCAGGCTTTGGTATTTGGACTTTTTAAACTACAGTCAAATTTACAAAACATATTTCTTTCATCCATTCCGGGGCAGTCAGGCTAGGTCATAAGGAAGATTTTTTCAATTTTCAGGTAAATTTTGGAACTTCAGGACTCTCAGGACAGGAGAAAAAAGGAGTGTCTTTTTAGGTGGTCACATTCACATTCTTTCTGCTGCATTTATGAATAGCTCTTTGCTAAATTCTTATTTAGTTAAGCTCAAGCTAAGCTACTGATGCTTTTAGGAGTAGGTACACCTTTATGAGTCTCCTTGATTTATAAGGCTGAAGATTTGACTGGTGATTGTTTATTTTAAAACAATGAAGCTAGAGTAACTAATTGATCAGAAGTAACCAGGTAACAAAAATAACATTGTTTCCAAAATCTCCAATGTATGAGCAGACCTTTGCTGGATGCTGCCTTTCTTGGACTACTCTTTGTTGTAATTGTTATTTTGTTTCTGTATTTTTTCTAAAAATCATTGTTATGGTAAGAATGGAATGCTTCTTTGAGAAAGAAGATGGTAACAAAACCACTTTCTTCAGTTATTCTTTCCTCGGTGGTTCCAGTTGCTGCATTTGTATGACAAAATCTGCACTGTCATAGACATGATCATTTAGATGATCATCTTTCATAAATATTAAGTCAGATACTGTAATCTTATATGTAGTTCTGAGAATCAAAAATTCTAGACGTAATCCAATAGTAATCACTCTAAATAAATAAAAAAAGTCTATGAATTATGTTTGGCTTATGAAAGCTTGGTGAGGATTCAGATAGAAATTGTATTTCCTGACTGACCGTTTTATACATTGGTTTAAAAAATACATTAAATTAGTGTTAGTATATGATTTCTTGCATAATAATGTTCCTTGGGGTAGTCTAGAAGTAGCTAGAGGATATAAGGAAATCATTGACTGTCAGTTCTAGTAAATCTTAGCTATGCTAAGATAGATTCGTGCCTAAAACATGAAAGTAGCTCATATCCAAGAAATAGTTCTACTTCCAAGTCATTGAGAAATCTTTATCTATATAAACTAATTAGTTGAACCACCCAGCAAGTTTTTCTGCTGCTGCTTCAAAGAAAAAGAATAAATGGAGATGAAACAATTATTGTAATTTTTAGTTATCAACCTAACCATGTTCAGATATTGGTATGCATCAAACTTCCCATAGTTTATCAATACAGAATAAGCATACCATATGCAATGTCACTCATCAGTGCCACCTGCCTCTTCCTGTGTCATTTGTGTTCTTCCCCATCTTTTTCTTAAAGCACATTTCCCATCATCATACAACTGTCAAGTGCTTTGGGATGCATCTACTTTTGGAACTGCAAAAATGGTTTGGATATAAAGTTGAAAATGGAGTTATGATGCAATGCCACCCAATCAAGGCCTTGGAAATAATTATCACAGGACTGATTTCAGTGTAGCAAGCTATCTGCAGAAATGATAATAGGCATTGCTCAAGCCTGTCACACCTAGCTTTGTGTTTCCCAGGCCATATAAATAAATAGTCATCTTTGCATCCACACCTCTCCTGTCCCATTACTTCTCAGCGTAGAAGGGTCCTTCATCTAGATTAGCAGATAGATTGAAGCAGGCACCGTCCTATTTTCATAACACTAGGTATCATTTTGATATGCTTGCAAGTGGAGAGGATAATTACCATTGCTGCTATTATCAGTGACAGTGCTGTTACTGGTTCTCAAGCTTAATTTTTAGGAACCTGGTTTTATTCAGTACTAAAAAAGCCCAGCTACTTAAAACTTCATCTCATTTAATGATACATTTTCTTTCACATTCAATTCAAACTTTTATTATTTTTTAGAAATAGAGGGGTTTAGAAAAAAAATATTCTAAGCTGTAGGTTCTGTACTTACAAATTTGCTTTCAATCTTTCCAATATACTGAAGGCGCTTTACAGGTAGTTTATGGTTTTCACTCTTGTTGTCTAAAAGTACTTTAGGCCCTCATATAGTATATGCTATGCTTTTCTTTTTCATTCTTCATTAGCATTTCAGTTTTGTAGGATTCACTGGCTTTCAGCATGTCAAGCAAACAATTTCTTGAAAGGTTTTGTTTTTTCTGATTCTAAGCTCCAAAATTATATCAGGAGGTCATAGGTCATTAAGTAGGAAGCAACCCGGCTTACTAGGGTGTGTTACCAACTCCCCAACAGTCTAATTCAAGACTAATGCTATCATCTAGAACTTTGGAATGCAGTAAATAATTTACTTTATTGACTGTTCATGAGCTGGGAAAAAAATTTATGGTCTAGAAGTAGCATCAGTTCAGTGTGAGCTTCTGGAGCACAGAGCCAGGAAAGAGTAGATATCCTTAGGGTTCTGCAAGATCTGTTCCTAAAATTAATTGTAGGGTAAGCCTAATGAAACTTTTCAAAACAGGATATGGTGAAACACAGAGCACTCCCTTGGCTCCCTCACAAATCCCTCCCTCCTCTCTCCACATTCTCTCTCAAAATAAATAGCTGTGGCTACTTGGAATCAGAGCGCCACTAAAGCTACACTTTCCATTTTAGTTTCTGGGTTGCTGTAGTTGTTAAATACTGGAGACTGAGAGTTACACAGGTGTGATTTTCATCCATCTCACATCTTTTTGCTCTTTTTATGATTTTAGAGACCATCTCAGTTGTCATCCACCATTTCTGTTTGCTTAGATAGAAATTGAAGGTTGTACTGGACCAGAATTTCTTTAGGACTGTGAGAATTAAACCTGCTCCCCTGTTGCCATAGTAAACTCACAGTTGCATCCTGTTCCAAACTTTTCACCATAGTGAAAAACGTCTAGCTTAGCAATGCTGCAGCCTATGTAGAATATCTAAGTTTTGTATTACCCAAAAGTTTGAAAAGTCTTATTTCATAGGATTTTTGATATACAAGAACAGAGTCAAAAAGGCTATGGTTAAAGTAAGAAACTACCCACAAGTTTGTGTCTCGAAGGCATTTGAACATACACTTCTTGTTTTAGCAGTAAGTGGAAAATACTGGTCTAATTTACTATTATTGGCATTTCTTAGCAATTTCGTAGAACTGCTAATACATTTATTTAATGGTGTGAAAGGTCTCTGTCAACCACCTACAAGAAGTCCAGTTTGTCATTTCAAGAAGGAGCATTGCAGATTAATGCAAAGCCAAAGCCAAGGGAATAATTACATTTTAGTCCAATCTCATTTTAGATGTGAGGGAGTTCTACAGCAGAAGAGTCTCCTCTTTAGCTTTTTTAGCAAAAGCACTGAGATTAGGTCCAGGATTGCAAATTCAACCATACAAAGCTATGAGGTTTGAAAAATAATAATCACTGTTCTCACTATTTAAAATACAGGTGATGTTTCAAATTATTTTTTTTTTATAACTAGAGTAAAAAAAGGAAGCTGATATTCTCATATAATCCCTTTTCTTCTGGCCCTAAAGAAATTAATTATTGAATCATGAGAATTGACAATACTGTGTTGCTCAGATAAAAATTTATTTTTCCTTTTTTTTTTTTTTGGCAAAAACCTATCAGTTGGATGCCTACAAATGAATTTACCCAGATTTTCTGTTAACTTTTTTTCTTCATTTGCATGAAGATGCCACAGTATACTGAGGAACATGTATATCCTAACTAGCTTGTGTTTCTGTAGCAAGAGAATGAGAATCCGAGGTTACCATTAACCAAGAGGGCAGAAAATTCTGTGATGTGTTTCAGCCAGCATCATAATAAATTAAGGGACATCTCAGTTCCCTAGGGCTCCAAGTCATCACCACACAGGTCAGTGTCAGCCCTTAAAATGTGGGTTGCACCCTTCCAACAAAGTGGCCCTCTACAATTAAAAGACACTTAAACACTTTTAAAGTGTAAATTATAAATGTATAAAACTTTAGGTACCTTGCAGCTAACCACATAAACACTACAATTTGAAGTTTATTGTATATATGAATTACAATGAAGTTTAATTTTTCTGCTCTAAACTTATTAACACCATACATTACAAATCTGAATTGTAATGAGAGTTTATTTCTACGCTCTGAAATTATAAACTTCCTATAGTTACCCATTAAAAATTTAATATTTGATACAGGAAAAAGAAGCTAATTTCATTCTGAGGGTAACTAGGCCATTGATCATTTTGTTGGTTATCTATGACTTGCTCTTGTAACTACCTGTACGGGGGGTTCATATGAGGAGAAAATAGAAAGCTTATGACTTTCAAAGACCTACTCATTGCTTTTACCAAAAGCTGAACGGGAAAGAGCTGCATTTGAAGGCAGTGGTTAGTACTGTTTTCAGTCCTTTAGAGCTACTTTAGAGTCCCTCAGACCTGAAGCTTTGAAATGTTAAACTGGAAATTCCATACTGTTTATAATTCTTACTTCACGGTCTCAGTCCGGCGAAGGAATTACTTCTCTGGCTCCCTTTCTCCCCTTTTATTTTTCTCATTTCAATCATTATATGCTCCTGCCTTCTTGGCAAGGCACAAGAGTTTGTGCAATTCAAGAGCTCTGCAGTCTTGGCACAGTAGTTTCTGTAGCGGTATGGAATGTCCTTTATAATTTCACACAGTTCCAATGAGATGGAAAAAGAATCAGCTGGGGAGTTTGAGAATGAGCTGGGCATGATATAAAATATTATATCCTTTCTTTCCACCCATATAGCCAAATACCTATCAAGAGCAAGATTCAGGGGAAAAATAAGTAATCTGTAACTTCTTCCTTTAGTGTTTTAAATGCCTCTTCACATTTTCCTAAATTTTCTTGATTCCTAATTTGCATGAATGTGTCATACACATTCTTCTTCCTAACAGTTTTTTTTGAAGAGTGGTTTATTTTCACTATTTTTTCAGACCAACTGTGTGGTACCTTTTCCTTGTACAATTCTTCAGTGAGTATTTCAGTACAAGAAATAGGCCAAATTTTAATACTCTCAACCTTGCCCATTCCAGTTTATCCACTCCCAGCTGTACATCTTCTAATGCCTACCTTAGTCATGCCAAGCTCACATTTTTCTCCACTGAGTGTTGGGTCCTGCTGGCAGACACTGCCTTCTGAGTTAAAAGTAGGGCTCGTTCTCGGTTGTAAATCTCTGTGTTCTTATAAGCAAGTGTAGATTTGTACAGACCTGTCAGTGATGTTGGCTTATACAAGGCAGTAACTTTATTCCTTGTGCTGAAAGCAAATATTTGGAACTTACATGACCCAATTTAATTTTAAAACCACAGATTCTAGAGTGTAAAAGCATACTAGAAAAGCCCCAGCTTTAGTGGATTATCAGTTTTAGGATTTGGGTAGGCCTTGTCACAGTACATCTATTTTACAGCTATCTGCAAAACAGATCTTCTTGTTTCAAAATTTGGAGTAAAGTTAATCCAAGAGCTTTTCAGAGGTTTAATGCTGTCTCCTGTAGTATATTTGCTATGGTTTGTCTTGCAAGAGCCTGTATTGAGCACTTTAGAAGACATATATATTAAAATGATTCTTGTCACAAAAGCTTACCAAAACACAGAAACAGGCAGAAAACAGTAAGAGAAAACAGGAGCAGTCCATTCAGGTATTCCTACATCTAATTCGTAACCTTAACATAATAATTGATAATTTGTCATCTACTTAATGTACTGCTACTAACAGATTTTGCATTATTCAGATTCTGCCAAGGAGAAACAACCACAGTGGTCCTGTGTTAAAAATTCCTATTTCAGCATTCATTTGTGATTTTTTGAAAATTGCTCTAGTAAAATGTTAATTTTTCTTCTTCTGGGGACTTCAATTAATTCTCATGTGTGTTTCCCATGGTGCTGGCTGTAGAATGAATGTTTTAACCTGTTGACCCACTCCATGAGTTCTGGCCACTTACATATCATAACTGGTCTTTTGTTTTACTTGGGTAGATGTGAATCAAGTAATTTGGTGATGGAACTCAAAAGTGCAGCTACCTACAAATCTATTTAAATGACATCTTTGGCTCCACTCAGTATTGCTCACTTTCCAAAGATACAGCAGTTCAACAGGCACTAGTGTGAAGTTGTGGTATGTCCTGATCTTTAAGATATGAAACCATGTAATGTGACACATGTGAGAGGATCCTTATCCAGCTGTGTTGCTGCAGAGAGGTTGCAAAATGGTGTAATTAAATCTTAAAAATCAGTTATCTAGCTTGTTGCCGTGTATTTGATAGAACAATATGTGAACTTCATGTTTATAAAAAAATTTTCTATTTTTTTCTGAAATATGGATCTGCTGTGTACAGGTGAGGTTTCCTAGAGAAAGTTCACTTACATTTCTAAAGCATTGTGAACTTAATGGACTAGATAGGACCAATGCTACAGTTTCTAGTGCCGCTACCATTAGAAAACTTTATTTCTGCTATGATTGCAATAACATTCCGAGCATATCCACCTATATAGGCAGGGCAGTGACTGGCTTGAGAATAGCCCTGAAGAAAAGGACTTGGGGCTGCTGGTGGACGAGAGGCTCAACATTAGCCATCAGTGTGCACTTGCAGCCCAGAAAGCCAATCGTATCCTGGGCTATGTCAAGAGAAGCGTGGCCAGCAAGTTGAGGGAGGTGATTCTGCCCCTCTGCTCTGCTCTCGTGAGACCCCACCTGGAGTACTGCGTCCAGTTCTGGAGTCCCTACTACAAGAAAGATACGGACCTGCTGAACGTGTCCAGAGAAGGGCCACGAGGATGATCAGAGGGCTGCCTATGAAGACAGACAGAGAGTTGGGATTGTTCAGTCTGGAGAAAAGAAGGCTCTGAGGACACCTTATGGTGGCCTCCCAGTATCTTAAGGGGGCCTACAAGAAAGCTGGTGAGGGACTTTTTAGGACGTGGGGTAGTGGTAGGACTAGGGGGAATGGATTAAAACTAGAGATGGGTCTTTTCAGAATGGACATTAGGAAGAAGTTCTTCACCCTGAGGGTGGTGAGACACTGGAACAGTTTGCCCAGAGAGGTGTTGGAAGCCCCATCCCTGCAAGTTTTTAAGGCCAGGCTGGATGGGGCTCTGAGCAACCTGATCTAGTGGGAGGTGTCCCTGCCCATGGGCAGGGGGGTTGGAACTACATAATCTTGAAGGTCCTTTCCAACCCTGACAATTCTGTGATTCTGTGATTCTAATCCCATGAAAGCCATGGTTTACGTTTGAGAATGTGTTCTGTACACAGTGATACAAGAATAGCTTTCTCTACTTCATATACTGTTTTCTCTATTACATAACCCTGTTTTAATTCCTTGTATTTAGTAGCATGCGTTTGGTGAAAGTGAGTTCCTTTTTCAAGTAAAAAGGTGGCTTGTTATTTCCTGTAGTCAAGGTACTGTATGTGGATATCAAGAATTTTTTGAGGTGGCGTATTAGGTATTTACAAACAGTGTATATAGACAAATCTATTTACTTCGGATGACCTTTTGTTTTGAAGAGGAAAGCACACATTCATTGCCATTTTACCAACATTAAAATGCACAGAGGATTTAGGTGACCAGTATTAATCCCTTATCAGAAATGAAATGAGGATTGCTGTGGTGGAAGCAGAAGCATCAGTTTTGAGTTGTTGCCCAAAAAAAAGTTACCAGTCATGTTGTCAGCATGAGTTGTTTGAGATTGTAGGAGATAGTCATGACATTTTTCATTATGCTGGCCAAAAGCAGTATAGTAGAGTACTTGATGTCACACCTTCTTCTCAGTTAAGGGAATATAAACCTGAAAAAAACCCAAGCCAGGAAATATTGATGAGAAAGAGGGAGAGGATGGGACACTGGAGAGAAGTGAGGCTTTGGGAAGTTAGAACTGCCCAGTATGTGTGTCTAACATTAGTTACCTACATCCATAGACAACTTCTAAAAAGCTTAGGTGTTTTTTTAGAGATTCTAAGCATTTGTGGATCCCACTGGCTGAATTAATTAGATATTTTTTCAAAATATGTTCAGAATCCGTAGCTGCGTTCCCGTCTAAGAGTGTGTGAATGTCAGATACATTAATTCAAGACCCATTGTTTTCTAGAACATCCGAGGAAAAATCAACAAGGAAATAATATCGGTGCTACTCTCTATGTCTCTGATCTGTCCCATGGTGGGATGTAGTAATCTGCAGATTTCAAAGGCTGAAGTCATGTTTCTAAACCTTTTGTAGGCTGATGCTTGCAGTTAGATTCTAAGACTAGAGAAGGGATGTGTCATTCTCTGAAGAAGGTATCTCTTTCAACAGACTTAGAGTATTAACAATTCGTCTTGACTTTGGGGTCCAGACATTATGCATAGATACCACAAGTGAAATAAAACAAAAATTTCTCAGTAAGTGACTCACTTGATTAGCCAGGCTTGTCTGTGTAATGCAGAATTGTGATATTGATATGTTACAAAGTGACTGTCCTAAAACCTTCTCACCAAACATAATCATGCTATTACTGTTTACTCTGACAGCAGCTTCCTTCCACCCAAGGAGCTCAGCACATTTCACAAGCAGTAAGCCTCCCTATGAAATAGTTAAATATCATTATCCCATTTTCTAGATGAGGCATATGGAGATTAATGACTTGCTAGAGTCACACAGGAAATTTGTGACAGAGCAAGGAATAGATGGCAGCTCACCCAGCTCTCATGGCTATTATTTTGTTTACAAAATGACTTTCTGTCCCCAAAGAAAAGGCACTCCTGGCTTTGGAGGAGCACTACTAATGCATGAACTGAAAAGGTGGATTACTGAATCAGTAAAAGAAAAAACCCAGAGCAACTCTCCTTCTTTTCTTCTAATATAATGGAAGGACTCAGCTGTTACTGGTATAGGATTCCTTTTAAGTTGAGACAAGTTACAAAGAATGCAAGAATCCTAGACCTGATTTGAAGAAGGTGAGGAAGGTGAAGGGGGATTTCATCGGTTTGAGGCAGCACCAGAAATCTAGTATGACCAGCATAGAATAAATATCTGTAATCTGATCTTGAGTCTTGACCATACTGATTCATTCTCGGGCTTCTTGATTTGGCTGTGGCTGAATCTCACCATTTCTGTTTAAACTAAGCAAAATGCAGTGTTCACTGTGTGGGTCCCAGGGAATGATGTTGTTTTCTTTTCCCCTTGTGTGAAAAAGGCACAGGTCACTTCTGTGGCCCATATGTGTATTCATGTTAATTCCTTTACTGTGTAAGAGGGGGCCCATCTTTAATTGCTGACTCATGAGTTATGTCCAGTTTCTCAATTTACAGTTTAACACAGCTAATTTCTCCTTATGAGTTAACCACAATCTCCCCAAATTCACATTGACTGTTTTCTTACCTCACAGAGTTGGTTGTTCTATTTAGTGTCTTTCGTGTTGATCTTACAAAAAGACCAGCATTCAATGGAAAGACTTTTTCCTAAGATACAAATTAACATAATGTAAGTTAAAAGTAGATTAACTTACAGAAGGTATTTGTGCTATCAGGGTCTTCTGAAATTTCAAAGTGTATAATTTAACAAACTATTAACCAGTAAAAAAAAAAAAAAAAAGAATATTCCATTGTTATGTGCACAAAGCAGAGATTTGAAACAAGAGATTCAGGGTGTTTGTTCAAATTCAGGAACAGAAAAATTTAAGTGAGGAAGATATGAAGAAATTTCTTAAGGCAAAGTTTGGGCAACTGAAGATCTAAGATAAAGCTCAGGTTTCTGCTTTACCAGCAAGAAGAAAGGGATATGGTGCAAACTTAAGTTTTTCGTCATCCGAAAGCATCACCCAAATTAAGTACACTAACTATTCTGATACACAAACACACAATGAAATAATAATATGTGGAATGCGTACATAAATGCTTACACATAAAAATACATCAGAAGTTTTGGTTGGAAAGTTACTGTAAAAGTGAAATACTTTAGCATGTGGGTTTTAATTTTTTTAAGATTATTCTAGCTATTTTTTACTATAAGGGTTATATACTTAGAGATTTACATCTATAGTATAACAGTGTCTATACGGGAGGTATTCTGTTATTTGTGATTTGTCTGTCTGTGTAAATATATGTACACATAGTATGACATGAATTGTATGAGCTGATTTATATTGTGTAGAGACAGAAGGTGGAGTTTTTTTAAGTGCAGGCATAGAAATTGGGAGGTTTGTGTCCTGTGTGTGTACTGAGAGAAATACGTATGTATCTTTGAAAATAATTACTGCATGTTTTTATTGCATGGTCTTTTTGCTTAATATTATCCTGCCTAGCTACATAGTTATAAATTAAAAGAGTCCATTAGGAGGAATTCCTGGCAGAGGTGAAAATAAAGTAGAACCCTGGAGATAATCAGGAGTCCCAAATGAAACAGTGGGAAAGCCATTAACTGGGGATCATGCTCAGCCTGACTCTGACCTGGGCTGATAGAAGTTTCTTCTTTCAGTCAAGGTTAGGGTGGAAGATAATACTTATGAAATCTTAAAGATGCTGGCCTACGCAGAGAAAGGGGTTGAGTAAACTTTTCAGGGAGTGTCACTGATTGCTGACAGGGACTGACGCATAGCATGAGTGGCAGCAGACTTTCTATATGACCTTTCTATATGTCCGAGTCACTTAATCCCTCTGTGACTTGGTTTCCTCATCTGTAGAATTATGTACAAATAATACTTCCCTGCCTCACAAAGAGCTGTGGGGATTATTTCATTCCTGTTGGCAAGGCGTGTTCAGAGACGAATAGAAAAGATGCAGTGGAAGTGTTATTATTTATTTATGAAAATCTGTAAAATATCAAATACCTTGTGGATCATGTTCTGGAAAGTATATTGTTAACCGTCTTTTCCTTGGAAAACTGATATTATCAGAAACCACATGAGCCCATCATACCTTCCCTCTTTCCTCTGCTTCCTTTATGCTCTTGTATCCAAGTAGTTGTGCACATGTTGTTAGGCAAAATTAGACAACCTCTCTGCCTATCAAAAAAGTATACCTCTTCCTACGACAGCTGCTTTTTAGCTTCTATAAATTATGAACCTGAGACCCCGCCAAAGCTACAATCGCATTCTCATACCTAGGGACATCCTGTACAGATTGACGTAAAGATAAGTAATAAACTTCCTTTAACTAAAGTTTCAAATGTTCCCAAATGTTTAAGTAGATTTTGAAGTCCAAAGGAATGTCACTAGTGTGAGCATCTCCCTCTTGGCCTAGGAGATTGAAAGAAACTCTTTCAATAATCTCTGTGCTTATTAATACTAAATCTGTGCACTGTCTGATCACATAGTAGTACAGGTTTCAGTTATGGACATGCAACAATGTTTCTCTTAAATTAGCCAACACTCAATTAGCCTAAGCAGTCAAACTTTTTGAATGATGAGGGTGCATCAGTGAAGTGATTTTACACCAGTCAGTGTTTTGTATCATGTAGCTATGGTATTTTTGACCCAGTACTGTTGGATTGGTGGAAGCTCTAAAGCTAAGTGTACATTACTGAACCTAGCTGCTCACTCATGAGTGGACCACACATGCATATATATGCATTGCATTAACTCCAATACACAGGTGATTCCTCTAGGCCACAGGGACTTACGAAAAGCCTCTAAATATATTTCATCTGTGCTTGAAGTATTCTGGATCCATAGGTACAAATTACATACTAAGAGAATTTTTCAGTAATACCAGTAGGTGATATGTGTAAGAGAGACCATTTAACTTCTCTGCGACTCTGAAAAAAAGGAACTTTGATTGTTAATATTAAGGCTTCAGTTTTCTTTTGGATTGCATATCTCAATAGTGGGATCCCTCTTCTATAATGTCTTCCATTCTATGAACAGATGTTTACACTTACTTAAATCTGAATATAGGCTCTGGCAAATCACTAACAAATGCTAGCCAGTGTGCCTTATATGAAGGATTGCATATGTTTGCAGCCACACCCCAGCACTCACCTTAAAAGCACATGGGGACAATGGTATTTGTTAGCTTGCACAGTGCCTGAGATAAGATGATGCAATGTTCATATGTCATTGCTGTTGTATGTGCTCTTCATGTCAGCTGTTTCTCCTGAGCAACGTGTAAGTGTATGGCATCAATAAGCTCTGCACAGTCTTTTTCGCCCTCACGTACACTGTGGCAAAAAAGTTCAATCGAAGTAATCTGTTTGATCACTCCTTTTCTACTCTTCTGTGGTAAAGTCAAGCCTTTTTTGTGCTCAGTGATTCTCATGTAAGGCTCCTGGTGACATCATCTAACTAGGACTTTCAGGGTGTGGACCATTATTGTTATTTATAGAGTACCAGACTTGCACTAACATCAGCAGTGTTTAAATCAGACAAGAAAAGCGCTAACATGAGCAAAGACAAGAAATTAAAGACAGGAAGGAGTTGAAAAATTTTAATATGTGAGAAAGGATAATTTTTGTATCTTTTTTTTTTCTAGAAAAACTTATAAATTACTGGTTTGCTGAATTATCAGACAGTTACACATTTATCAAGAGTACATTTATTTCCTCAAGAGTGCAAAATATACTATCTAAATTTTAGTTGGCTCTTACAATGTACTATTTTAATGTCATATTCTTTCTATGATGATCAACACTATACTTAGTTGTAGCTGGAGCTGTTTTGGGCAGTAATTCTACTGTATTATGTGTTGGTGCATTTTTAAGAAGGGAGTATAATTATTGAATGTAAGAAGTATAATGTTCCCATATAAATAAAAAATGTGGCAATAGTTAAAGGCCTTGGACGTATGATATAAATATTGACACACTTGTATAAGGCAGAAGAAATACTGGTTTTGAAGGGAAAATAAGTATATCTCTTCATATAATCATTATGATACAATTCACATAGCCTACTAAGAATCCTCACCATGAAATTAAACTAGAATGCATTTCAAAATAACTTCAGTTGAGTACTTTCGAGTTACAGAGAGTATGCTGGAGCATTGCAGCAATGATAACATCCTCTTAATAGCACTTAATACTGTACACTGAGCAAACCACTTTCTTTGGGAGATTAAATGTAGGATATTACAGAAATTTCTTGTGATTGTTGAAGTGTCAGGAAATCAAATTTTATTTTTAACATTTACAGGAATTTTTCTTGGCCTCCCCTCTTTGAGCAAGGAGGAAACAAAGAAAAGGACTGGAAGGGTTTAGGAAAGCAGCTGGCACTTAAGGAGAGGGCAAGGGTGTTCAGTAGTATTTGTTTTCTTTGTCATAATTATGGAAAATAATGCTTGGAAGAAATAAAGCTTATTTTCCTCCCTTCCCACTCACTTTTATTGTTTCATAGAGTCAGTTTGGAGTGCTTAACAAAAGATGTGTATGGTTATAATCTCACCTCTTCCTATCCATGAGACCACTTCTTACGCACATTTTCACTGAAATAACTTTGTAGTAGTTACTGTTTTGTCATGCATTGTCTCCCAGCACACCTGAGCTATCCAAGCAGTTCTCCTGCAAAGTCTAAGACTCAGTGAAGTATCAATACTGCATACTGGAAACACGGAAGTGTTTTGATAATGATACCAGACCCTGACAAAAATAACCCTCACATCTTTTACCTTGCTATTTATGTATATGTGTTGACATAAGCTGAAGCTTTGTTGTGCTTTCTAGCATTTCCAGATGCAATGTAAGGTGCCGTATCAAAAATCATCTTTGGCTCAGAAGTTGCAGAGAGCAAGCTGAAGGTTGTTGAGGATCATGAAGGCAGTTGGATAATGTCCGTGGTAAAAAAAAAGGAAAGAGGCTGCTTGGTCTGATTTGGTTTTAACAGCTTTTAGTAGAAACAAAATACTTCTAGAAAACACTGCTAGGGTTTGCAGTCCTTTTTTCAAGAAGATACTCTTTTGCTCAGGTAAGTAGCTGACTTCCCCTTTGTCCACCATGTACCCTTGAAAATTTTCATGCACTGCCCAGTAGGGATGCCCTTCCTTTCAGTGTTCCGGACTCTGGCCTCTCTCCCATGTTCCCTGGCTTGTTCCTAAAATGAATTGACTCACCTTTGGTGGGACAAGTCTAATGCAATTATTTTAAAGAAAGACCGGCTAACTCTCTATGGGCTACCATACAATCAGAGATCTGAAAAAAAAAAAAAAGTGTGTACGATTCCCACAGGAATATGCATTGAAGGCATTCCAAGCACCAGGGAAGTCCATGTGCGTACAGCGTGGGGTTGATCTGTACTTGCACAGTAGTTTCAGTATGTAGCAAACTTCGTAATCACGGTTTCACTGCAGTCAGGAATTCACCACTAGCTCAGTCGGTATTTAATTTATGATCTCAAAATTGTCCTTTCAAGTGTGGAGACCTGAAAAAAGACTTTTTAAACTGGCAGATCTGGAGTGCAGGTAAATTAATACTGAATCAGTGCCCTATGTTTGGTTCACTGGAAATACTGTTCCTTTGAAATAAACCACAAGCAATACGTTGTGAAAGAGCTGGGACAGCAGGTTTACAACTCTCACATTGTAAACTAATGGTCTGGGTCTTTACCAGCTTATCCAGTGTAGTATTTTATTAGTGTTACGACCAACATAAGCATATTACTTGCCTTATCTATGCTTCTTTATAACCATATTACCAAGATTACAGCAATTCATTGTCTGACACTTACATATCTGCCTGTCAAACCAAATACTCACAGAGAACTCATTGCTGCTCTGAGTAGCCTGGAGTAATAGTTCTGATCCCTTTGGTTACCTCTCAGTATCTCCTAGCTGGCAGGGAAGGAGGTCTTGCATACACACATTTCTAAGATCCCATCTCTTTGTTTAGGTGTTTCTGGTGCAATCAGTTGGCATTCCTTTACCGTATCGTTTATTTGACGGTGTTGCCAGTATGCTTTTGCATTTGTGGTGTGCAGTGTGCATTTTCATCACTATTTACGGCATTGGTATCAATGGTAATTTTGGTGGTACAATAAGAGAAGGAAGATTGTGATCTCTTTTCCAATGTCTTTCATAATGGACCAATGTAAATAAAATGCTATTCATTAATTAAAGGTGATTAACAGTACAGTTAGTTAAATACACTAAATCTTAAAAATAAATAATGTTCTTAAAATGCTATCGGCATTTTGAATTTTAAGTACATTTTAAATGCATAAACATCAAGAATTTGAAGAAGTTTCTTGTGAACAATCTTTTGTTCATAGAATTCCTGGTATTCCCTGATTAAATACAAATATCTGTCATAATGTTAAGGTCCTTGATTGCACCCAAAGGAGGGCAACAAATCTGGTGAAAGGGCTGGAAGGGATGTCCTATGAGGAGCCACTAAGGACTTTAGGTTTGTCTAGTTTGGAGAAAAGGAGGCTGAGGGGCGACCTCATCGCTCCCTACAGCTTCATGAGGATGAGATGTGGGGAGGGAGGTGCTGATCTCTTCCCCCTGCCATCCAGTGATAGGGCGCATGGGAATGCAGTGCCAGGGGAAGTGTAGACTGGACATTAGGAAGCATTTCTTTACCAAGAGGGTGGTCAAACACTGGAACAGGCTTCCTAGAGAGGTGGCTGATGCCCCAAGCCTGTCAGTGTTTAAGAGCCATTTGGACAATGCCCTTAATAACAGCCTTTAACTTTTGGTCAGCCCTGAATTGGTCAGGCAGTTGGACTAGATGGCCATTGTAGGTCCCTTCCAACTAAAATACTCTGTCCTGTTCTGTTCTGTTCTATTCTATTCTATGTCAATCAGCTTTTGGACTTCTTCCCAATCTTCAGCAGAGACCTTGAGGAAAAAAAAAAAGTTTCGTTTTTAATCCAGGTCAGATGTAGTAACTTCAGATCCTTCTCACAAAGTACATGAGATAAAACAGCCTTATAAACTCTTTGCTCTGAGAAAATGCTTGGCAGTATTACGACGAGTGGAGTTTTCCATGTCTTTTCCAATTGTAAGAAAGGAGTGAAAAAGTGAAAAACTAGCAGCAGAATACTCTGAGGTCAAACCAAAGAGACTAGCGTAGACTATTTTCCCAGAACTGCTCCTGAAATATCAGTCGGTCTTTTGTATCGCCTAATTCTGACGATTTTCTTCAACAGGCTCGTGTAGCCTATCAGCCCCCGGAAGCCTTAGCTATCCCAGACGCCTAGTTAAAGGTCAAAGGGGTTGTGATTCACCGGCGAGGAGCGTGTGCTGTCATCGCCCCATCTGGGCAGGAGAGTCCCACCTGCCGTGCCCTCATTTCCACGGCAGAGGCGCGGGCGGCCCCGATTGGCTGCGCTGGGTCCCCACCTCGCAGCCGATTGGCCGAGCCCGCCGCCTCCTCTCTCTCATCTTGCTGGGGCACCTGGACGTCCCGGCTGCTGCTCTCCCAGGCGGACCACAGAGGGACTGGAGGATGCCCACGCAGCAGCGCTCGGTCGATAAGGTGTGTCGGTGGGGATGTGGTGGACAGGGCGGCAGGCTGACTGGTGATGTTTATTCTCAAGGACTGAAGAGTAAGCCTGTGGCTCATCAAGAGCATTTAGGAGAAAAGAAAGGAGAAAACCACTCAGAATGAGTTTAGAAATGGGTATGCAGGGCTGAGTCTTAAACCGTTGGCAGGATGGACTTGCCAGGACTGTGTTTTTCAAATTACAGAAGAGTTTTTATCATATTAATTAAATGCTCTATATTTAAAGGCTTTTAAAAAAACTTTTGTCTCCATTCAGAAGTTTGCCCAAGGCTCTGGAGAAGCAAACCACCAAAGTGTCTCTTCCTGAGTCCAATAGACTTTGAACGCAGTAACTAACTAACTAGCACCCAGGGATTTAATTGCTGGCCTGAAGTATTAGACTAAATGTGGAAGAGCATTCTTAAGTTAGCAGCTCAGGTACTGCAGATACGAGGGCGATGTAAGCTCATAGGAAGAAGTGATTGTGTGTGTGATAAAAAAAGAATTAGAATTTTTCCATCAGATGAGGAAACTCAGGATACAGTTAATTTTTCATAATTTTATCCAATTGGAAACTTGCAAATACTGTTTATTTGCCAGAATTCCCTATGCTTCTATTTTATAAATATTTAAGTTTCTTGGCATTTTTCATGGAGAAACGTTAAATTTGTGATGCAAGATAACATGATTGCATTGAAGATGTGCTGGAAGTCAAGGTCCATGGAAATTATTTTCTGCTTCTGCCTCAAGTCAGGACTTGGAATTTTGTAAAATGCTAATATCTCTTCCTCATCTGAAACCTAGTTCCAAAGGACAGCTCTTAGGATAGCTCTTGAACTGTTATATCAGAGAGCTGATGCAAAGAGAAGGCAACTCAGCCATGTTTCAACTTGTTGTGCTTGTGTTTCTGGCTCTCTTCTGGCCAGAAAAAGAGGAAAGGAGATTTCAGACTGTTTTTCATGGCAGAGCGCAGCTCCAGACAGTTCTCCAGTCTCAGTTGAAATAGTGCAAAGGACTCTGTGCTTTGAAATAGAACATGTAATTAGCAACAGATTTTTTTTCCATCTCTCCATGAGTCAGACAAAGATTTCAACAACACATAGACTGGTTCATATTAAATCACTGTTTACCACATCTGTTAATATAATAGCACCTATGCTGTATTTAAAATTTAATTAGAGGTGGGCCACGTCCAAATCGTCAGAAGAGATTGGATAACCGCACCCAGCGTACTGATACCAAAACATAATGCTTACCAGGATCCCACTTAAGTGACATTTTCATGAGACTTTTGGGAGGGATATTCTTCATCTGCTTTAAAGACATGATAACTTGCATATAGAGCTTTCCTGATTGCTGCACTTACTGGTTGTGACACCATGCAAACCTTCATCATCTTCTTACAGGAAATATTTCAACACTTCACAGTCACCTGTTTTGTTACCTGTTGACTTAGTGGCTTTTTACGAAGTTGTTAAAGTTCAGAGTTAAGTGCATGGGTGTTTGGAAGTGTGTTCTGAAGTTTTTCCCCTCTGCTCCCAGATACTTCTGTTACTTACTTCATTAGCACTTGCAAAACTGAATGGTCTTACATATTCATGCACAAATTAAGATACGCAGGTAGATGATACAAATTGAACATGTCTCTTTACATTATGTTTGAGATGCTTTAAAAAATCTCAAGTAAATATCTCCATTCTTTCTGTTATAGCCTTTTGTGTCACACAAGGCAATCCTGTAGCAGACAGGCATGAAAAATAGCGTTATTAAGTATTTCTTGTGATTTAAGTTGTATCAGCATTTTTGTAACTGGAACAGTGAGCTATTCATAAGATCGAATGGCCTTACAAATTCTGTGCTACCATGGTTGAATGTTTAGACTTTGAACATGGGCCATAAAATCTGGTATTAAACACCTGAGAATACTGGTGGGAAGAGTTTCCTTCCTTTCTTGTAAGCAGTTTACTATCAGTAAACAAGTGAATTATAAAGAAAATACATTTTCTTCCCACTAACAATCCTTGAAGACTGGACTTCAGTCCTGCCTCTTAGTTATTTTTGTGAATTTCTGTCCTGGGTATAATTTATTCTTAACCCAAAGGAAGCATGCACTAACAATTCACTATTTTTAGATTGATTAGCAGTTCCAAAGGACTTTGCAGAAGCCTTGTTAAAGCCTTCAGGAAACAAATATTTTGAAAAAATTCTAAGAGTTTTCCAGGGCATTTAACAATAGATTTCTTGGCTGTCTCTTGGAAGTGGGAGTGGGCAAAGCAGTCAAAAGAGAGCATGCTAGTCATGGTTAATGTCTACAAGAAGCAGTTTGAGAGACCAAGGTTTTTGTCTTAGTTCTTGAATAACCAAGGAGCTAAGCTAAATCTGCTGGCTCAGCAATGAGGAAGCTTGTTTAAGGTCTTTTCTAGTCCAAAGACTTAATGCAGCAGACATGGCTGTTAATGGATTGCTGTCATGTAACCAGAGAATTTAAACTTCCATTAATAATTCAATATTTTAAAATGGAAATATTTGTGTCTTTTATTGCACTGCTCTGCCAGTATATATAGGTATTTTACTGTAATTTATTTTCTACAAAATACATTAATGCAATGAAAGCCCAGCTCTCTAGGTTTGTTCTCTTTCCTACCCTGGAGAAAAACAGGTATTCGTCAAACATGGCAACTACTAAAAAGAAGTTACTATAAACTATAAAACTATATTGTCTTTTTGTTCCACAGATGAGAAGACACTCCTGCTTTGTTTTTTTGTTCTGTGCGGTATTTTTGCCCAGAATCCTTGGTTTTCCACAGACGAATACCTCAATTGATTGTGATTCCCTGTTACCAAACTATGAAACTGAACCACAGACATCTGCACCACCATATCTTATTGCTGTATCTTTTGATAACTTTGAGCCAGGAAACGAAATTCAAGGTGAATAATCTGAATTACATGAAATCTTTATTGGTGTCTCTCAGAATTACCAGTCTTCACCAAATTTCCTCCTTTTCCCTCTCAGTCTAGTTAAAATTATTTTTTAATTTAAATGTTGTTCATCCATACCGGGGATATTAATCTTTTTTTGAAATGTTTTCTATATATATGTCTATGTACATTTGTATAACTGAAAATATATTATCTTTTTTCTTTTCTCTGTCTAATGAATATATCTTAACTTCTTGCTGTAATTTTTGTGACAAAATTAAAGTGAAGTGGGGCAGCTGAGTCAAACTAATAATTAGTTGCTTTTTGTAGTTTAGTTGCTCTTACAGTAATTAGTTGCTCTTTAACTGTATTTGAGTATCTGCTGTTGTATCAGGCCTCTGCAATACAAAAGGATCCTACTCATTAGATGTTCGCGTGCTGTCATCTTGCGGGAAAATAAAAATTCAGGACACAGTATAAGACAACTCAAGAGTGAGACATTTTGAGTCATCCTAAGAGCTGCATCCAAGATTTTATCAAATTGCAGGAGGTGGAGCTATTGTGGCTTGAACCACCTTTTTATCTTCCTAATCCCAAATTGCTCTCTAGATGGAACACCTTGAACACCTTGTTTCTTGACACTATGATGCCATCTCATGGTGCTGTCACACTTTAAGTGGCTTGTGAATGCTTTTTTTTCTAGCCATTTGCTAGAAGAAGCATGGAAGTGGGTTGTAACCTGTCACATGTCCATTGTTGTACCTCTATAGCTGCCATTCTTGGAAAAGCATGTATGGATAACTCCTTCCAGGATTAGAGGGCTGTTTGATTACTGATAGCTATTTTTAAAACAGTATTGCCAGCAAAGTGGTGGATGGATTTAAGTATATGCAGACTGTTCTGTGAGGTTATATGGGATTTGTCAGGATGTACCATGACAAAAATACTGAATCCCAGAGGCTACTAACCTTGCCTTGTTTTTTCTTTTTTTTTTTTTCCTAACCATG